>JBAMMX010000022.1:15396344-15868844 GCA_037126225.1 Dillenia turbinata
AGGCCTAGTTTGGATGAATTAAAAGCGTTACCAAGCACATGGCACATGAAGGTAAAGTTCAGAACGCCGCAGGGGATCGCCATCATACGTAGTGATCCGGATCCCTATATCCTCTTTGCGGCTCAAGACGCACAAGAGGCTTTTCTGATTGATGCCTTAGAGCCTATAAAAGGCATTGAGCTGAAAGTAAAGCCTGAACCAGGCGAAGACACGATCGAGGTCCCTTTAACGGGCAACCTCAGTCAAACCGTCCAGATAGGGGCCAACCTATTACCTTCATTGCGAGAGGCCTTAGTCGCCTGTCTACAAAGACACTCAAAAGTCTTCGCCTGAGCTCCGGAAGATGTGTCAGGCATAGATCCATCAGTCATAACCCATAGGCTAAGGGTCCATCTCGATTTCAAACCAGTAAGGCAAAAGAATAGGGTATTTGCCCTCGAACAACAACGCGCCATTCAGGAGGAAGTACAAAAACTGTTAACGATTGGGTTTATCCGGGAAGTCAAGTATCCTGAGTGGTTGGCTAATGTGATATTGGTGAAAAATGTCAATGACAAGTGGAGAATGTGTGTGGACTTCACTGATCTCGATAAAGCATGTCCAAAGGATAGTTATCCGCTTCCTAATATAGATAAACTCGTAAACAACTCCTCAGGACACCAACTCTTTAGTTTCATTGACGCTTATTTTGGCTACAATCAGATCAGAATGGCACCCGATTATGAAGAAAAGACCAACTTCATCACCGAGTTTGGTACGTATTGCTATCGGGTCAATGCCCTTTGGCCAAAGAAACTCGGGAGCAATTTTTCAACGGTTAGTCAATATGGTCTTTAAAGACCAGTTAGGTAGGAATGTTGAAGTTTATGCGACGATATGCTCGTCAAGAGTGTTGTTGTGGAGCTTATGTCGCTGACCTTGAAGAGACTTTTCAGACCTTAGAACGATACAACATGCAATTAAATCCGTCGAAGTGTACCTTTGGGATCGCCTCCAGGAAGTTCCTAGGCTTCATGATCACCGTTCGAGGGATAGAGGTTAACCCCGAAAAGATACAGGCGATATTAGATATGATACCTCTCTAGACATTAAAGAAAGTATAAAGCCTAACTGGTCGGATAACGGCTCTAAGCCGATTCATGTCCAGGGCCAGGGTCGGTGAGAAATACAAACTCATATTCGACACACTAAAGAGGTCATGACGGTTCGAATGGACGTCCAAATGCCAGGCAGTCTCTTCGAATGACTGAAAGAATACTTGACGCAACCACCACTACTTTCACGAACCATCCGTGGGGAAGAACTCTACTTATATCTGGTTGTCTCCAAACGAGCACTCTACTCTGTGATGGTAAGACAGGAATCCACTGTCTAGAAGCCAGTTTATTACATTAGAGAATACTGAAGGAGTCTGAGATTAACTACCGACCGATCAAGAAGATAGCCTACGCCTTGGTCATTTCGGCAAGGCGTCTTCGACCGTATTTCCAAACCCATAACATCGTAGTGTTCATTGACCAACTGCTGAAACAGATTCTCCAAAAGAGAGACACCTCTGGTCGGCTTATCAAGTGGAGTATTGAATTGGGCGAATTCGATATCCAGTATCGACCGCGGCCCACGATAAAGTGTCAAGCACCGACTGATTTCATCCTTAAATATACTCTACCTACGGTACCCGAAGAACAACCTTCCAACCATCAAGAAGAGTGGTTGATCCCAGAATGAACCATCCATGTCGACGGATTATCAAATTCATCAAGAAACGACACCGGACTTATACTAATGGGACCGAACAATTTCAAAACAGAGTACGCCCTCCGATTCGATTTCCAGGCTATCAACAACCAAGCAGAGTATGAAACCTTACTAACAGGCCTTCGAATTGCATGTAAGATGGGGGCACCGAACGTGAGGGTATTCACGGACAACAAGTTAGTCGTGAAACAAATTGAGGGGGTCTACGAAACCAAAGACTCAGTCATGGCTAAATACTTGAGCAAACTGCGTGAGACGATATAACGATTATATCCAGCAAATCCCTCAATCGTAGAATACACGAGCCGACACTCTATCAAAGTTGGCTAGTTTCGATTCGGTTGTTTCTAGCCGAACGGTATACATTGAGAGCCTGTCATATCCTAACATCGACGAACCCAAGGAGGCACTCTCTGTCGATCGGTCCCCTAGTTGGAAGGACCCCATAGAAAAATACCTGAGGCATGATCGTCTGTCAGAATTCCCGAAAGAAGCGGTGAAACTGAAGCAAAAGGCAGCGCACTACATCATAATCGATGAGATCATCTATCGCAAGTCATTCACTCACCCGTATCTACAGTGCTAAACTCCCGAAGAAGGGGATTATGTCCTCCAAGAGATTCACGAAGGAATTTGTGGTAATCACCAGGGTGCCTGAAATCTGGTATATAAAATCCTTCGTCAGGGGTACAACCGATCAACTATGAAAAGTGACTCTGACAACTACGTTAAGCGGTGCGACAAGAGCCAGTGTTTTTCCTTAGTGTCGTGGTTGCCCTCCACCGAACTCAAGCCTATCCAGCCCTTGGTTCTTTGCTCAATGAGGGATGGATATCCTCGGACCATTTCTTCCAGCCACAAGATAGCGTGTGGACCCATATTATCACCCGATTTGATATACCGCGCATCCTTATCACGGACAACGAGAACCAATTTGACAACTAGTGCTTCTGAGAGTTCTACAAGAAGCTCGAGATTTAACATCGATTTTCATCAATCGCTCACCCACAAACCAATGGACTCGCTGAAATAACCAACCGAACTATCATACAAAGGCTGAAGACGACACCGAATGACGCCAAGGGACAGTGGGTTGAAGAGCTTTACGGTATTCTCTGGTCATATCGCACTACCCCCCAAAGAGCAACGGGAGAAACATCTTTCAGTCTAACTTACGGAAGTGAAGCAGTCATACCCGTGAAGATAGGTATTCACTCACTGCGAGTGACTCAATACAATGCCAGGCAAAACGAACGCAACCTGCAAGAAAGATTGGATTTACTCCCAGAGTTGCGAGAATCCACATCGACACAAATGGCGGCCTCTCAGCAACAGATGACACGATATCACAATCGTAGGGTCCGAAACTGAACGTTCAGACTTGGAGAATTAGTGCTAAGGAAGGTGGAAGTTACCAGTCAGCCCCAACCCAGGGGCAAACTCGGTCCTAATTAGGAAGGTCCGCATTGAGTGCTTTCTGTGATCCAACCAAAAACTTATCGCCTCGACAATCTAGACGAATCGGCAGTACCTAGGACCTAGAACTTGAAAAACCTACGCATATACTACCAGTGAGTTTTAGCGCTATCAAACAATCAGAAGATTTAGCCCGGAGAAGAATATGGAAATTTCCTATCATCCGGAGGCCCTCAGCTGCCCAGCCTCTATCGTTCGTATGCGTCGTCAATAGGGGATATAACTCCCCGAACAGGTGAACGCGGCCCACAATTTAAAATTTTCCTATCATTCGGAGGGCCTCAACCGCCCAGCCTCTATCGTTCATACGCGTCGTCAATAAGGGATGTAACTCCCCGAACGGGTGGACGCGGCCCATAATTTAAAATTTCCCTATCGTTAGGAGGGTCTCAACCGCCCAACCTCTATCATTCGTACACGTCGTTAATAGGGGATGTTACTCCTCGGACGGGTAGAAGCGACCCATAATTTAAAATTTTCCTATCGTTCGGAGGGTCTTAACCGCCCAATTTCTGTCGTTCGTACGCGTTGTCAATAAGGGATGTAATTCCCCAGATGGGTGGACGCGGCCCACAATTTAAAATTTTCTTATCGTCAGAGGGTCTTAGTCACCCAGTCTTTATCGTTCGTACGCGTTGTCAATAGATGATGTAACTCGTCGGACTGGTGGACACGACCCACAACTTAAAAATTCCCTATCGCCCGGAGGATCTAAGTCGCCCAGCTCCCACCACTCATGCAAGTCACGTAGAGTCTTCCAAATGAATAAGTATTATTTTTTATTTTTTATTTTTTATTAATTTTATTGAGGGGTTTTTTTTTTTTTTTTAAAGAAAAAAAAAAAAAAAAAAAAAATAAAAAAAAAAAAAAAAAAAAAAAAATAAAAAAAAAAAAAAAAAAAAAAAAAAAAAAAAAAAAAAAAAAAAAAAAAAAAAATTTTTTTTTTTTTTTTTTAAAAAAAAAATAATATAAAAAAAAAAAAAAAAAAAAAAAAAATAATTAAAATAATAAAATAAAAAAAAAAAAAAATAAAAAAAAAAAAAAAAAAAAAAAAAAAAATAATATAAAAAAAAAAAAAAAAAAAAAAAAAAAAAAAAAAAATGTAAAAATAAATTTAAATTTTTTTTTTTTATTTTTTAAAAAATTTAATTTTTAAATTTAATAAAAATTTTTTAAAAAAAAATACATAAAAAAAAAGAACCAGATAGACCATCCAAGACGGTACAAGAATATACCTCCATTGGCGATGGATGATCCCACGACACCAGCCCAATAGCGACCGATATAATGAGATCTCCGTCCAGCAGTCCTCTTTCTTAATGAGATCTCATTCCAGCAGAAATTTCTCGGACCATAAAGCTCTGCACACCCAAAACGCCTCGTAAAGCACCTCCATTGAAAATAAACAACTCTTGACCTGATCCCCCAAAGAATAAAGAAGAAGAAAAGACTCGACTCTTCACGAAGGAAAATAAGTGCCCATCGTAACTACTTATAGCAATGAGAGAGTAAGCCCTAATTAATTCAGGGCAGGTAAAATGGATCGGGAAAGATATACTGTTATAAATGGGGAAATAAATCATCTCCGATTTCCCATAAAGAAGTCACTTCCGTCAAGACACACTTGTATTCATGGCAAGAAAATAGGATGGCTTAGGACGAGCCTAGCATCCCCATGCTCCTATAACGTATCAAGCGTGCCTCGTAAGTCTCTACTCATGACTTGTTTTTACTAAGAAAACCATGAGTTCGGGGCAAATGATGGGATATGACCCCAAAAATCAGATCTCATGAGTCAGTTTTAAAAAGGCCCATATAAAAAGCTCACGAAAGACAGCTACCGATCTAGGTTCGAATACGATTATCTACCGAAAGGTCTTAGTCGCCAAAACCTCCCGAATGATAGGGTCTCAGTAGCCCCGCCAACCGAACGTAATTCATCAAGTGAAGGTAACCACCCTGATCAGATAACCAATTGTCGGTTCCTTAATCGAAAGAGCCATGAAGACCCTTCATCGGTCGAATGACCGATCGATAACTAATGATTTCAACGATCCCAAAGGAAGACTAAAATATCCTATTAACTTTCATCCCTCACGGCGAACAACATCCTGAGAATCTTTCAGTTAAGGGAAGGTTCCCCCAGAATACGAAAGTTTCCAAAAGATGAGGATCACAGTTGATTTGAAATATTGAATTTCCGTGATTTTCAGATCAGCTCGATAAGAAAGGTAGGGTTGAAGCACTCCAACGGCACACGACTCTCACAGATATAAGACATCTTAAAAACCTCCTAGACAGATACGTTCTCTGAACTTTACACATTAGTCACTCTAATCATAAGGAATCACTCTCTTGAACTCTCAGTCTGTTTTCCTTTCATACGAAAATCGCTATTTCTGACTTAAATATCGGAATCCTTCTGCCGGAGCACCCTCCAACGGTTTTTACAGGTATCACATCCCTTTGACGATAACCGTTCAGGTCAGCAAGGAGCCGGTATCTGTGGAGTCATAACTCACCCCTAACAGGTTGATTTCTCATTCACTTGATAACTATCTCAATGGTATGTCCAGTCTGAGCGTTGTTATATCCAATTTTTTTTGTTTTTAAATTTTAAATCTAAAAATTTTATTAAAAAATTTAATATCTTTACCCAATACCTCAATCATCGATTGGTATCTCTAAAATATGCAATGATACAATCAAAATGAGATTTTACCTATATATATTAATCATTTAGATATTAGATATCTGTGGAACCCTTTAGGCCTAATATAGCAGCCAACAAAATCAACTAAATTTGTGTAATATTCAAATATAACCCTCTTTATACAAGAGAGATCTCTCGAAGCTCATTTTTGGATTTATATATAAATTTCATTTTAACGAGGAAAAAAATTAAAAGTTTCTCAAAATTAAAAATGAGTAGATTATTTCCTTAAAAAGGAAAATTGTTTAAAGCACACATTGGGCTATAAATTCGACACCAAATGTCGAGCTACTGAATGACCAAGAGCGTTTGTATTGCAATTAAAAAAATTAATAGAAATAATAATTCCTTAAATATTATATAGACTTACATCGTTTTACATCTGAGCCCTTAATGTTCATAATATTTCGATAAAGCATTAATCTAATTTGTGGTTTTATCATTTAAGCCCTCAAAGGATATCCACAAAGGACTTTTAAACCGAGAAAAGAGGGTAATGTTATTTCATGGTCCTGCCATTGCAATGCTGATGAGTTAGTGATAATTAGATCTTAAATTTTTCACTATTTAGGAGTAATAAAAACATTTTTAGCACAAAAAAAAAATACTATTATTTTTAAGAATTTAATATGGACTACTTAGAAAATATCGTTAAACTATTAAAAAATTAGTTCTGAGCCCTCAAATCTATTCTATTTTATAATGAAGTGTTAGCCCATGCAGGGAAGTCTTATAAAAGAAATTTGCCCCGAGGCTTTATAGTTTGCCTCAATTGTTAAAAATGGCATTGGGTTTAAAAGTATTTGATTATTGTTCCAAAAATATTATAGTAATCTAGTGATGCTGAGATGAGAGGGAAACTCAAATTTTAAGTGAAAATTACTATACCAATAACCTTTACATTATTGGTTTCATTTTATATTTTTAATTTAAACTCTCAGCTGATATTTTTCTAACATGTTATTTAGGAGCAATTCATGATAACTCACGATTCAAATTCTTTACAAGTAAAATTACAAATATATATATATGAATTTAGTGATAGAATATAAAAATTAAGCAAACAATTTTAACTTGTTAATCTAGCCATTTGTGGGGGGGGGGGGGGGGAGTATTCTATTGGCCACAAGTTTACGTGTTTCGCTTTTTCCCCCTCCCCTTCGTAGGTGATTAGGGTGTTTTGAATTTCTTTACTTTACGTCCATTGATTTTATGCTGGAAGCAAAAGTGCATGAAATTAAGGGTTAAAACACAACAACAGATAAAAGAGATGGCTGCATTGGCAAAAATAATCAAAAATTGAGGGATATAATTGCAAAAGTGCAAACTTCCCATGAGAAACACTACAAGTCCACCTGAGTTCAACAAAATTTTCCAAATTTACAGATTAATCCCATCCCATCCCAAAGTAGAGATCGTTTTACTTAAAGAATTCCTATAAATTGAGTACCCCTCCCCTCCTCACTTCTCACACCTATTCTCTCTCTCTCTCTCTCTCTCTCTCTCTTATATCCCCACCAAGATATGGCAACTAATGCTTTCCCCAGCGCCCAACCTTCTCCAAAAGACACTGAGAAATTTGTAAAGGACAGTGATAGTGAAGAAAGGCAAGCTGTTGGTGAAGAAGACAACCAAAGGGTTGCAGATGAAGACAACTTTAAGGGGGTGTCCAAACTAAACCCTTTTGCAAAGGGATGGGATTACTCTACTGAATATAGAAGAGCAGTCGATCAAAGGTCACTGTTATTCACCTTCGCCGGTGGCTATCCCATCAAGAAATACCACATCAAGTTATACTTTTCTCGGTAATCCAAAACTACTGCATGAAACTTGCTCATTATCAGTTATACTAAAAAGAACAAGTATGATCGTTTCCATTTATTTTCTAGATAAAGGTCGTTTCTAACGTTATTTTTTCTTCGTTTGCATATAATAAAGATCACAAGAAATTTTAGAGTTAAGTTTTTTGCAAAATATTTATAGAGGATTTTCTTTAAAATTTTATATCTATTTATTTCTTATGGTGCTGATTCTCCATATGGATACCACCAAAGAGTCTATCACGAAAAAAGAAAATAACAGTTGATCTCAAAATTTACAAACATAATAAGATATTGTCATAAAATAATATAAAATACAATGTTTCCGACATTTATTTTATATTATTTAATTAATGTTAAGATGGTGGTTTTTTGTGATGAAAATTTGAGCAGAATTTATGGATACTGCTTGGAGAATGTAATTATTGGTAGGCGAGCAAAACTGGGGCTGGCCGAGTTTCCATTATATGGGAGATTGATTTTCAATACTGTTTTTCTGCCGGTGATGATTTTGGGTGGGCAAAAGGAAGCTAAGTTTACCATCATGGGACGATCCCTTTGGGGCAAGCCATATTGTCCACCAAAGATAGAGATTGAAAATTAGAGAAAATAATCTTATTATCCTTCCTGATTGATCGATTCATCTTGATAATTGTGTAATTTAATTATGTATTATCATGGAAATTATATGTAAACTTAGAATAATGAAACATATATTTGGGGCGCTTTTTTTAATGAAATCGAAAATTTTCTTAATCATAGATAAAATAAAACGAGGTCGTTTTGCTCAATCATTGTTCATTGGAACGGTTAAATTTGATCTTTTTTTTAATAAACAAATGATATCCGATAATCATATTAGATCTGATTAAATTTTTTAAGAGACAAACTCTTTGCATATATGTTTTCTCGATACACAAAACTCGAATCTGATACTAGAACTAATATCCAGCTATTAGACTAACTAAACGTTGACGTTTTGCTCTATGATTGTTTATTGGAACAGTGAAATTTTGATTTGTTTCATATACCTTATAACTATAATTATGTCATTATATATATTCAAATTAAAAGGACAAAAAACAGAAATGGTTTATATACATTTATCTGGGTTGAGCTAATGTTATTGCTTTTTTATTTAACTTTTTTCATTGGAAGTTAATTCTAATGTTGGTCCCTAATATAAATATTTATGGTTAATAATAAGTAATTTGAGCATAAATATGGTAAGTATATCAATTTTTTCTTTATATGAGTTATTTTCTTTCGAGCCCGTCATGTGGGGTATATCTTTTGAGTACATAAATAGTAGATATATGATTTATGGATATAATTAGTAAATTTTTAAATATTAGATCCTCTCAAATATAAATGTTGTGTGGTTGTATTTATTCATTTATTTATTTATTTATGTATTTATTTACCATTCTGAAATATTTTATCAACAAACTGTTTGATAATTGACTAGAGGAGCCTAATGTAGAGTCCTACATATTTGTGGTTTTTTCAATGTATCTCAATGAGATTGCTCAAAAAGATCATGTGTAATTTAATTATAAATACTTTTTATATAAAAAAAGAAATTATATAAAAGGGTTTTGTTCTGATTCACAAAATCATAAAAATTAAGGTAAATTTTAACCTTAATATTATTCAAGGTGCTTGTGCACACAGAGTCTACGCTAAGATATAATTTTTATATTGGATCAATTTTTTTAATTCTTTGCACCATTAAAAATAAATGAAATTATTATTTTAATTATAAATATTTTTAATTAAAATTCTTCGTCTCTATATATATAAAGATCTCGACAAATACATACATATACACACGTACACGCTCTCCCTCTCTCTCTTCTGTATCTTTGTGACGAAAGACCAATGTCTTCTATCTTCTCATTCGAAGATCGATTTACTTGCGATGGAGAATTGCCACCGGTTCCGAGGTTGAATCCATCTGCAAAGCCATGGAACCCTTGGGTAGACCACTCTTTGCCATTCGAGAGGACCCTTTTCTTCACATTCTCGAAGAGTTGCCCTTTAACCGAACAACAAATCCAAAGGTTTTTCACAAGGTATGTTCATTATTAGCGATGTAAAAGGGAGGGGATTTATTATATAAAAAAAAAAAACCTAAATGCATATTTTACGCACCGATATACAAAGAATTTTCAAAGATTTAATTCTTTTTATAGTTGATTCAATAAACAAGTTAAGTAGTTCTTTTTTGCATGAATTTTCACGATAAACATAAAATTTTCAAATATTTTGAACATATTACCAAGGCTATATACAGTCATTAAACATTGTTAATGTCGTGAATAATCATAATTAGCAACCGATTATGGATTTTAAGAATTTAATTAATTGATTTAATGTCATATAGTCTAACTTATTTTCCATTTTCCTTTTTATGTATGTTTTATTGTGTGAGAAGGCTTGTGGGTGACTACGTAGAGAAAGTTTATGTGCACAAGGCTAGGAAGACACTGTTTGGGAAAATCCAATTTTCAAATATTGCAATTCCCATTTTGGTGATGACTTGGAGAGAACAAGTTGATTTCATTGTTGAGGGAAGAACCTTGCGCTGCAAAAGATATCAAAGGAAATTAGATAGTTCGAATTCATTTTTTTAATTTTGTATTTTGAATTAAATCCTTGCATATCTATAATAAGTTGTAATGAATCATATTCATGATTTTGATTTATCTAATATTTGATTTGAATCGATCATGTTTTATGGTGATAACGATGTTTCTCTCTATACTTTGCAATGGGTTGGTTTGATATTCTAAGATTTGATAAGAATTTTTCGGCTTGGCTCGTTAGGATTTATGATAATTTTTTATGATCTAACTTTTTTATAATCACTATTTTTCAACAAGTTTTTCTTCAAGGATGATGATGCCTGGTAAGGATTATCAAAACTCTACGTAAAAATGTTGTAAATGTGCTTAATTTTCTCTTGATGTATTAAAATCACAATATTGTGAAAAATCTATGGTTTCTTATACATTCCACTAAATATATTTAAAAAAAAAAACAATTTTCACCTACAAACACAATGTTAGGCTCTCTATTTTCATGAGGTAATTTTCTCAGACTCTTTTTTTTTTTTTTTTTTTTTGATATAGCAGGAGTTTAAGGAAAAAGAGAGATGATTGCAAATTTAGATAATTATGTTGATATATGAGTGTGGGGATAACAATTTTAATCTTATTTCCAAAATTACCTATTGGATAGGATATTGAACCCTATAATTCAATAACGGGTCACCGTAGATATAATCACGGTTTTAGAGCTGCCGCTTCCTAATTTCTAATTAAAAAAACGGCGTCAAATTTTAATGGGACGATTTCGGATCTAGTTTTGGAGCCATTGGTTTCAATATCAAATGATTCTAATTTTGATTTTGATTTCAATTCCAAACGTTTTCGACTCCAATTACATGTTTGATTTTTCTACCAACACAAAATGTCGAATGCAAGTGCCAGCTTTAATGGCTGCTTCATAGCAACAACAAACAAATTAAAAGATATATATTTTAAAAAACATAAGTTTGAACCAGTAATTCTCAACAGTTTATATTGAAAATCATTTGTTCTGACTTCTTTAAAATAAAAAATTGAAATCGAATCTTTATATATGATTTCAGTTCTAAACCATCAACCATAGTTCAATTCATTTCGATTTTACAGTTTGATTCGAACCGGTGACGGTGTTTAGGGCGAGGGGATAAGAAAATATTTCATTTTTCTTAATGACAGATAGTCATCATAGGACCGACTTGTTACTCTTTGGCTACGACTACAAGCATCTCTTCTTGCTGTGAAGTGTCCTGATTGAATCATAACTACCAATCTTAGAATGGATCCATCATCAATGTCCTACTAAAATACCAAAAAATTGCAGTATATCCTTCACAACTAGAATAGTCACAGCATGGTTTCACAAATAATTTTCTATAATTGAATATAGTAAAATTATTTTCTCTTCAACTTGTGTTAGGGATAAGAAAATACTTGATTAACACTTTTCACACAGGTGGGTAAAATCACGATTTATCCAATTATAAAAATACAAATTAAACTTAAGACAATCTACCCAATATGAAATTTTTTTAGTGTTAATTTTAAGATTTTACTTTTAATTCAAAATTCAATTTTGTTTAAAAATTTATATAAAAATTTTATTTCAGATTTCTATTAAAATTGAATTTTAACTCAATTTCTATAGTTCTCTATTCTGAACTAATCACTCTTAGTCTATGTTTAAGTCTAATGATAATTATTAAACCTCTCCCCCATGGTTAATAAAAAGTTATCATTGGTGGGTGAGGTGGGGTTTTGGTCATGATCTAACGGTTTGAGCTTGTTATGTCTTCGTCCTGTTTCTTCCGACGGCTAGACTTATCAGTGGCGGAGTCACTTTTTTTGAATCATTCTTTTTTTATTATTTAATCCACTTTTCTTCTTCTTGGGCCCACTAACAGGCACCCACGACCTTTGGATTGATCAAGTCATTTCCACCATTAGATCATTGCTGCTCTGTGGACGCGTGTCTACCTAGGATTCCATTGTCGTGGGCATAAAGGAACATGCCGCCGCTAGTTGTGAATAAAACAAAAATCACCTTTTACGGCATTTATTTTGTCTTCGTATTTTCGAACAGAACTGGAAAAAAAAAAAAAAAATAGACTATGGATTTTATGAGAGTCGGAGGGTTTGCCTTTTCATAATTGGGTTTATCACGTGACTAAATAAGATGACACTTGTGTGGACTATTTTAAAGAAAAACAAAATGTTCCCATTTAAACTACAATTAACAGCGCCCAAATCATAGTTACTAAACTTGACTCACGTATTGACTCATATATGTTGAAATTTTTTATTCTTTTTCATTGGTTTAATCATTAATTTTTTTATTATTTTAAAATTTTAAAATATATATGATTATATTTTTTAAATATAAAACATCAATTCTTTTTCTTAAAAATACAAACCCTTTAGATATTTGAGAGGACAAGCACATTTGAGGAAACCCACTCGGGATAAAGGAGGCCATGTGGAAAACAAAATCCACTTCCTTTTTTGCAATCTCATTTGATCTCATTTCTCTCTATCTACATATCTCACAAAACACTTCACCTGGTGCGAAAAAGAGTGAAGGAGAGCAACTGTTCCAGGACAGAAAGTGTGGAGCTTTTGGACTCCCATAGTGGCTAAAGCTTCTCTCCCCCCCCCCTCTCTCTCTGTAGAGTAATTTCATTTTACCATGGTGACAATCAAGGTACACAGAAACCTTAATTCTGTCGTCGTGATCTTCTTTCTTTGTTACCTTTCTTGAACAATTATTTTGAACATTCTTGGTATTTATTATAGGGCAAATCAAAAGCAAACATCACAGCACCACAGCACCAGAATTTATATATTTTTCATCTATTTTTTTGGGAATTTTTATTGTTAATTAGTTTTTTAGGGTTTTTGAGTCTTGATCTATACAAATTTATTTACATTCTCCACTTTTTGTTGATTTCTGAAATGGGTAAAAGTGAGTTCTGTCAGTCACCGGTAAAGGAGTCATGAGCAGAGATCAAACATCGAAGACAAAGGGAGAAGAGAAGAACAGAAAAAACAAAATCCGTGGGTAACATAGGTTGGGGGTTGCTCGCATTAGCCTATGGGTTTTTTCAGGTTGGTTGCTTATATGGTTTATTTAGAGAACCGACCCGTACATTGTACGGGTTGAGGGTTGATCCAGTCTGACCAGCGGGTTGGTTCGGGTTTAATAACTATGACCCAGACCCATTAAAGTCTCGTATCTTGTTGTCTCGACGAGTCAACTTGTGAAATTAAAGAAATTGTCATCGGAAAAAAAAAAAGAAAAAATGGAATAGATTAGAGGGAAAAGATAAAGAGATAGAGAGATAAGTTAGAGAGAGATATAAAAAGAATAGTAGAGAAATAGAAAGAATATGAAAAAAATAAATATTTTTAAAATCAAATTAGTTATTGATTTATTTTATTATATAATATTTTTTAATAATTGATTTAATTTATATATAATAATATTAATTAACTATTAATATATATATGCGCACACACACACGAACATACATCAATTGACTTTCGATATGCCTTTTGTCTTGATCTAAGTTGTATACTTAAAGAAGGATAGGCCAACCGAAAATAGGCCAGGGTTTAGAGATATTTCTTAAAATGGGGTAATTTTGAAAAACAATTCTTCAAATGATGTGATTTTTTTTAGAATTCCTAATCATGATTTTTCTCCTTTTTTTTTTTTAATTTAACAATTAAAAAAAAAAAAAGAAAAAAGGTAAAAGCGAGACTGGGCTTCTCGCTTTCAGCGAGATTGGCCCACTAGGTAGATTTTGTTTTGTTTTGTTTTTTTTTTTTTTTTTTTGAAATAAAAAATTATTATTATTATTATTATTATTATTATTATTATAATTATTATTAATAAACAAGCAACTATTAATAAAAAGTTTTTATTAATTAAAAATTTTTATTAACTTCATTTTTTAATTTTTAAAAAAACTTAAAATTAATAAAAAAATTAAAGATTAACAAATATTATTAAAAATTTATTAAAAAATTAATCAAAAATGAAAAAAATGTTAAAAGATTAATTAAAAAACATATAATTAATAAAAAATATTATTAATTTTCTAATTAAAAAATAATATAATAAATAAATTTTTATTAATCAACCGTAAAAAAGGTTTCAAATGAAACACGTTTTTGTAGTGAGAAAAGAGGCCACTGATCCAAATACTATCATCGGAATTTAAAAATTCAATCCAGAAATTATTATTATTAAAAACTAATAAAAATTAAATTTTTGGATTCCGATGACAGTTTTTGGACCAGTAGTCTATTTTCTTGCGACAAAAACACGTCCGTTTCGAAATCCTTTTTATAGTTGATTAATAAAAATTTATATATTATATTTTTTAATTAAAAAATTAATAATAATATTTTTTAATTAAACACATCCCAGTGATGGGGTGTTTTTTTTTTGAATTCCAAAACTAAAGATTTTGTGATTTCCAATGGCAGACTTTTTTTTTTTCTTTAATTTAACAATCGTAAAAGAAAAGAAACAAAAAGTTGAAAGCGAGATTCGGATTCTCACTTTGAGCGAGATTGGCATCCCAAGCCACTAGACAGGGTTCTTTTTTTTTTTTTTTTTTTTTTTTTATCTTTTGGAATAAAAAATTATTATTATTATTATTATTATTAATTAATTAATTAATTAATTAAAAACTACTATTAATAAAAACTTATTATTATTTAAAAATTTTTATTAACTTCATTTTTTAATTTTTGAAAAACTTAAAATTAAAAAATTAAATATTAATCAATATTATTAAAAATTAATTAGCAAATTAATCAAAAATGAAAAATGTTAAAAGATTAATTATAATAAAAAATTATTAATTAAAAACATATAATTAATAAAAAATTATTATTAATTTTTTAATTAAAAAATATAATATATATAAATTTTTATTAATCAATCGTAAAAAAGATTTTGAAAGGGACATATTTTTGCCACAAGAAAATGGGCCACTGGTCCCAAAACTGTCACTGGAATTCAAAATTTTAATTTTTATTAGTTTTTTAATAATAATAATTTTCGGATTGAATTTCTAGATTCTGGTAACAGTTTTTGGATCAGTGGCCCCTTTTTTAAGGCAAAAACATATCCCTTTTGATTTTTTTTTTCGGTTGATTAATAAAATTTTATTTATTATATTTTTTAATTAGAAAATTAATAATAATTTTTTATTAATTATATGTTTTTTAATTAATAATTTTTTATTTTAATTAATCTTTTAATTTTTTTTTGATTAATTTGTTAATTAATTTTTAATAATATTTGTTAATATTTAATTTTTTTATTAATTTTAATTTTTAAAAAAATTAAAAAATGAAGTTAATAAAAATTTTTAATTAATAAAAAGTTTTTTTTAATAGTTGTTTGTTTTAATAATAATAATAATAATAATAATAATAATAATTTATTTCAAAAAATAATAATAAAAAAAAAAAAAAGCAAAACGGACCTAGTTGGCCATTTCTGAAAGCGAGTCGCTTTCAGCTTTTTTCTTTTTTTTTTGGATTGTTAATTTTTTTTTAAAAAAAAAAATCATGATTAGGAATCGCAAAATCTCTAATTTTGAAATTCAAAAAAAAAAAAAAATTACTCCATTTGAAAATTTTTTTTCAAAATACCCATTTTTAGAAATATCCCCAGGTTTATGCCCTTCTCACGCCGCCTCGGTTTTGTCGATTTTCACCCCTGCCGATGGAGACTTGGCCTCAAAATTTTAAAACCATGGCCACCTATTTTGATCGAAAAACCCTAAATTTTTCAATTTAATTGGTTTGGTTATCCCTAATAACGAATGGAAGAAAGAATAAAAAAGATTTAAAAGATACTAATAGAAAAAGAAGCTTGTACTAAAAGTTGGGATTCTTTTTTTCTTTTTCGAAAATAAAGATTTTTAGAACTTCACTTAAGTTTGGAATATTTATTCCATGGCAGGAGGAAAATTATACGATTGGCAAAGAAATTAAAAAGAGGATTCCATGCGTGTGTAGGTGGTGGGAAGGAAATTCGTTTTTATAGACATGCCGATGGTTTAGTAAAATAGAATATCGGATCTTTTAATTAGATTTTGAGTTTAAAAATTGGAAATGAAGAAAATAGAAAGAGTCACCTCTTAAATAGGATTCTGTAAATGATTGAATCGATTTAGTTAAAATATAATTACGAGTATGAATAGTGAAGAGAAAAAAAATATTATTTAAAAAAAAAATAAATTGTGGGTCGAAAATCTGAGAAGAAAAGACATTGTTTTGACACACGAGCTATGTCCTTTATGCAATTGGGGGTAAGAAGGTTCAGAATGTTTGAAATGGTTGGAGGGGAGGATTAAAGTTACCAATATCAATGTGTGATCGATTGAAAACTCTTTTACTTGTTAGGAGCAAAAAAGAAGAGGCATGGAAGTATCGGAGAAATTAAGGTGGTCTTGTCCCTAGGCCTAAATCTGTCGGTGCCACGATCATAGAATTTTATTCCAAACTTGTCCCAAGTTCTCCTTTTAAAAGCCCAACTTACCCATCCCATTTATCAGTGATTGGAGAAGAAAGGAACGGGTCAATTTGGGAATAATAATTCTTCAAAAATCTAACGGACCGACGTGGCAGTCAAACGGTCAAAGAATCGAAAATCAAACCCGGAAATTATTTACGTAGACGGCGCGGCCACGAGCAACTAACCACAGCAATCACTCTGTCGGATCCGAATAACCGAAATTTCCAAACTTTCGATTTCTCTTCTCCTCTCTCTCTCTCTCTCAATTAGACTAGGGTTTGATCATCTCTTTTTCTCTTTCTCTACAAAAATGTCGAGATTCTCGCATCAGATGAGACTATCGTCGTCGCTGATCAGACGCTTCAAGCATAGACTGAACGCTGCTGCTTCCAAATCCTTCGCTACAACAGAAGGTTCTCGTCCTGTTCTTGTTCATAAGCGCAGTGTTGACATCCTTCAAGATCCATGGTTCAATGAGGTACTATTTTAAATGTCTCTTGTTTATAAATATGAAAATTGGATCTGAAAGTTCCGTGAAACAATTCAATTTTGAATTTCGTTGAACAACAATTATCAAATTGGATTCAAAGGGCATTTCCAGTTCGTTCTAAACTACGAGTATTATAATAGAAGACAAACCCTTCTCCCTTTCTTTCTCCATCAAAGGGAAGACTCGTGTTGGAATTCCAAGTCCCTTCCTCATTTCATTCCACAGCCACCTCATCTAATCTAGCTTACATTGGGGGGGATTGACATTAGACTTTTTAAAATTATATCTTTTTTCTAAAAAAAAAAGATTGTACACGTTAAAAAAATAAGAAAATATTAATATTAATCAAAAAAATTATAAATTATTCTTATTTATATTAATTAGAAAATATTATAAATTAAATTAAGACACGTCAAAATTAGAAAAAGGGCAGATCCATAGCAGTGGCGGAGGCATATAGACAATAGGGTGAGCAATTGCCCCCCCAAATCAAAATAATTAATTATTTTATATATATCAAGTGTTTTAAATCAAACAATTTATATTTTTATCCATTTATTCTCAATGCCCTCACATTTGCCCCGTTGACATTTGCCCCGTTGCCCCCCACTACTTAGATTTGCCCCCATTAGTCTTTGGATCCGCCGGTGGTCTATAGATGTCCCCAAGCCACATCTCTCTCTCTCTCTCTATTTTGAACTTCCTAAAATCATGCAAGCCGATCAGGATCATCGTCGGTTCCAGCAAAACGTCGTCGTAATGAGACACGGCGACCGTGCTGACAACGTTGAACCCTTGTGGATATCGAAGGCGGAGAGACCGTGGGACCCACCTCTTGTAGAAGAGGGCCTGGTTCGTGCCTACTGTACGGGCCGGAAACTCCGGACTCAACTCGGATTCCCGATCCACAGGGTCTTTGTTTCGCCGTTCCTCCGATGTGTTCAGACAGCGGCGGAAGTCATCGCCGCCCTTTCCGCAGTCGACGACGATCGCGACGTGAGTGCGACCTCTGATGGCGTTCAAATCGACCCTTCTAAGATTAAGGTCCGGTAACTATATATTCTCCCAATCATTTTTGCTTTTCTTAGTAAATTTTACTTATTAACAGTTTTAATCTTTTTTTTTAAATTTAATTAATACTGGATTTCTTAGTTTTCTTGATTTCTAGTCCTAAGAGATTAATCTAAGGTTGGAATTTTAGGTTTGAATTTATTAAACTAGGAAAATCTTGTTGCAATTAAAATTCAAACGTTGTTTCTGTTGATGAATGTGCGTAGCACAATTTGGATTTTAATCATAAATTATTGGGCTCGGTCGAGAGATAAATATCGAGGAGATTTAAAAAAAAAAATTGATTTAATTAGTACAAATTTTTATACACCACTCATTTCTATTGATAACCATTTTATCAACTAAATTCTTAACTATCATATTCTTACAACTAACTTATATCAAGATTTTCAACGGCCTATCTTTATATTTTTCTAAATCTCCTATATTAAGTTCTTGATCTTCTTTATTTGTACGTTTTTTTATTTTCGTTACACATGTCCAAATCATCTCAAACAATATTCTCACATTTTATCTACAATTGAATTAATTTCTAACTTATTACATATTTCTTCATTTATAATTTTATCATTTCTAGTTTTGTCACACATTCACATAAACATTCTTATTTCAATTACAACCATTTGATCCTCTTACTGTTGTTTAATAACTCAACATTTGATATCATATAATAGTACAGATTTTATTACGATTTTATAAAAGTTTCCCTTCAGATGCAATGATATTTTGCGATCACAAAGAACTCAAAATGTTTTTCTTTATTTCATCCAACTCGTTTGAATCCTGTGGTTCATATTTCTATCTATATTGCCATCATTCTGAATGATGGAATCAAAATATTTAAAATGTTTACTTTTTGGTATCTCTTTTCTTTCTAATCCAATCTTTTTTTCATCATTTTGATGATTGTCACTAAATTAACATCGCATATACTCAGTTTTTGATCTATTCAATATAAATTCTCTGAATTCTAGTATGTCTCTCTATAATTTTAATTTAGTACTAATACTCTATCTTGTTTTCTCGACCCACCATGGCATTTTATTTTGAATGTATTTTATGATTTTATCTATCACTATTATAAAAATGATGAGAATTGATATCAAATTTTGATGAAACCCAATATTAATAAAAAAACTATCGGTTAAACCCCCACAAATTCTTACATTGATTATAACTCATTCATATATTTCTCTAATAAAATTAATATATTTCAAGAAAATCCTTTTCTTCGACAACGCTCACCACATTACGTCTCTAGGAACCCTATCATATGTTTTTTCTAGATCAATAAATACCATATGTAAATCTCTTTTTTGTACTCTAAATGTCTCCATTAAATATTTCCATGGTGGATCGTCTTGACATGAATTCAAATTAATTCTGAGACACAGTTATTTTCAATTTCAATCTATATTTTATCACTCTCTCTCATAATTTCATAGTATGACTCATAAGTTTAATTCCTTTACGTATATATATAGAGAAAAATAATTAACTTGTACAGTGTGAAATCAAATGGAGTGTGAGAAGAAACATATCCTCTGGCAGCAAGGGACATCTTTGATGCCCAATAGTCCAAAGAGGAGTGATGGAGTCCTAATAGCTGAGAGGGATGGCTTAGCCATGTAGATGAGGACCCGCACTCCTATAATTCTTCTTGCAATCCAACTATTGATGAAAATATGATTCAAATTGTTCTGTAGAATGAGTTATAAAAGAGGAAAATCTACTTGGCAACACCCCCCAGAAGAAAAAAAAAATCATTTTTGGTTAGCCCCCTCAACATCTTGGAAGGATCATGGGACGAGACCAAAGTAATGTGTCTTGGTAAGCTCATCATTTCAAACTTCAATTGAAATAATGAAAAATTATTTTATTTTTTTAGTTGGAATATTAGGCGGAGGTGCATGATAGATTGATATGAAGATCGTGGCCTGTCCTGGAAACAATGGTAAATCAATGGTTCAAATAATAGTCAAGGGTAGGGCATTGTTTTAATTGAGAATAAGGATTAGAATGTTGTGTTTCACCACTAAGGTTGATGTACCTTGTAGGAACATATTACGATAACAGTCATGCGCCAATATTTCTTTTAAAAAATGAGTGTATTCATGTTGTGCCTGTGTTGAATATGTTCTTTAAACACAATAGTAAGTGTTTCCAACTTTGTCGTATTGTTTTGTGTGCATCCTAGGTTTCTAGATATCAGCTGCTTGTTTACATTAAGCAATTATAATTCTTGGATTTTTCAATTTATTTTAATTTTTGTTCTTATCTTGTTGTTTGACAAAAGGAGAGCACAACAACGTAGTAAGAGCTGTTGAAATTGATTTATCTGCCTCACGGGGCTCCAAGCTTTATGCAAAACATTACGATCTCAGTTTAAGCATTGGATGATCAAAGTTTTATACTTAGAAAAAATCATCTCTCTATGTAATATAAGAGTTCGCATCTTCATCTTCATAGATTTCTGTACTTGCATTCTACTTGAATAATTACCTCCTTTCCTTTAACTTATCTGGGAAGCCAAGGTTGCGGCTTTTCTCTAATCTGGTCTCCTGCAAGGCCTGTGATTTACACGCTTGAATTCATTTCTCCATTTGGACAGGTTTCAATTGAGTACGGTTTGTGTGAGATGTTAAACAGAGAAGCCATACGTACACCTCCTAAGGATGGGAACTGGGGTTTCAATATTGTGGAGCTACAAGCTATGTTTCCAGCAGGAACAGTGGATCATTCTGTTGGAAGAATATATAAAGAGGTATACAATGTGAATCTAGTTTAATTAAAAAGTGTATTAGATGGTGCAGCCAAAATTACTATGGAAAAACTGTTGGGTATTCTAAATTGGTTGCTTTGCATTTGAATTAGCTGCCACACTGGGAAGAGACGGTGCTTGGTGCGAGGAACAGATATGAGCGAATTATTCAAGCTCTTGCAGACAAATACCCTTCAGAAAACTTATTACTCATCACGCACGGTAAGATCAAATGTGGTTTTGTGCACAAGTACTTTCTTGCACTTTTGAGTGTCCATAAAGCTCCTGTTTTTCTCCATTCTCCTTTTCCATGAGGACAAACAAACAAATTCATTTAACAGAAAGTGAAACCTTAAGTACTAAAAATGTCTTCTTCTGAAAGCATGTTACTAGATCCTTAATTATGTGAAACTTATGCAGGGGAAGCTGTTGGTGTTGCAGTTTATGCCTTCTTGAAGGACACGAGTGTCTATGAAGTAGAATATTGTGCATACTCTCAATTAAGAAGATCCATTACCTTTGGCGAAGACCAGACATCTACAGCAGGAAACTTTGAAGTTATAAACCGTGGCCAGACTGGCATCAGTTTCTGTTCATTAAGCAGCGACGACAGTTTTAATTAAATGCTGGAGGATATCACTCCCCAAAGAAAAGAAGGAAAAAAAAAAATCTCTGATCATTAGAAGCCAGAAACTGTCTTGTAGGGATAGTCAGAGCCTGAGGGCCCATTTGATGTGTATAATAATGCAACATTGGCTCTTTTTAATAAAGAGGGTCTATTTTGGATAAAAAGTGAAGCATGGACTCATTGAAGAATTCATTATGACCAAAGTATCTCTACTTTTTTCAAGCTTGAATGGCAATTTTTAATTGATTTTACACATTGCCACAACAAATGATAATTGGACATGTCTAATTATGAAAAAATAAGGTCGCTTTTGGCTATGAGTAAAGCATTTCTTTTTCCTTATTAGTAATTGAGGCATCCATTCCTCTGTTCTTTAAACAGTCTTGCTTATGTAAAGTGCAGTATAAGGAACATTATTCCTTTGCTGATGATTCTTAATGAGTCTCTTGTCATCGGAAGATTTCAAGAACATAAATTGAGTTAAATCCTAGTGACAAAAAGCATGATTATGATAATGATGGAAAAGAAAGAAATCTTCCTGCTATTAGAAGTAATCAAACATTACAATGTCAGTCTCCTACTAAGGCTTGCCTAGTTAGAAAGCAAACCAGAACATGGTTAATACCAGATTGAAGAATAAAGACCTTCAAATCTTTGCATACAACACCACAAAGCAATGCGAATTGCAAATAGCTAAAGAAACTAGAGGATAATTTCCTATTCCTACACCCAAAACACACACCCCTTCCTGTATGTATGTGTATCACCAGTCAGATGGGCTTGGAAGTGACTCTATATGATCAAACATGTCAGTTGGGAAGTCATCAAAGAAAGTATCAGGTGTCACTGTGTCAACACTTTCTTTTGTCCCATCAGTGGCATAACTTTCTTGAATTCCAGGCATAGGCAGATCGACTGAGAGATTTTCACCAGTTCCAAGCTCCGGCAAATCTCTTTGCCCAAACACCTCCATGAAACTAGGATCTTCGAGTCTGGCAATGAGTTCTTGGCTTTCGGGGGAGAGAGCTAAATCTGGTTCAAGTTGTGGAAGTTGTGGAAAAGGGTTTTGTGATTCAGACTCCATGTCCATGGATGAATTTTCAGCTTTTATTGAGAACTCGAGTTGGGCAATGGTTGCATCAAATTTGATTGTATCAGTGGTGACAAGTTCTGGCAGTCCAAACATTTTGACCATTTCAGAGCTTTCCATATAGGATGAAGAGCAAGGCTGAGCCATTATTAGTGACCCCACCTCCATTTGAGAACATAAATTTTCAGCCTGCAAAATGATGCTCTAACAATATCAGAAGCAAAGATATATCACTCTACTCATAACACAACAATAAGATCAAAGCTGGTCTTTTAGTTTTAGTTAAAGAGCATTAATTTCACTGTGTGCTTGCCAAACTGAGAAAAGAGACACAAGATATATGAAGAAAATTGACTACTCTTTCTCCATCACGAAATAAGTTCACAAACAAGCAAAGAAACTTATATGGTTCACAATATTTTATATTTAAAAAAAAAAAAAGAAAAAAGCCAGAACATATTGCTAACGTGAAAGAAGAATCAGAGCACCTAAACCAACTACTGTAGACAAATAGTTAATCCGGTAACAGAATATCACAAAATCAAATTAAATAATTGAAGGGTCTCGAGTGACCCATTGTTTGGGGTAAACCAAAACAAGTTCAATAATTACCATGAACTTTCAAAAAGAATTTAAGTGAAACAACCTTTTCTTTTCCTTTTTGTTAGATAAGACACCGATATATGCATAATCATTTGGCTAGTCATTCTCCATCAAACCCCCCACAAGCATTCCAAATAATGCTAGATATATTAAAAAAATTGAACATAGAAACTTAATCAAATTGATTGTGTTACCATTCATTAATACAATAGTTCAACTAATAAACCACACTGCTTTACATTCACTAGATTTGATATTTCACCTTTCTGGAACATCTAGCAATATTCAGTGATTTATAAAACAGATGAAATAAAATAAATATGAATGAAGCAAACATAACAAGAACAGAGATGAAATGGCAATACAGTGGAAGAACTGAGCATAGAAGAGTAAATTAGTAGTGTAAGATTCATGTAGTGAAGAGTGATAGACCGGCAGAGGTGAATCATGTTGGGCAAGAGGTTGTTTCCCGTTCCTATTTCCAGTGTCGTGGTGGTGTTGAGATTTGGAAGGAGACTTGAGAATCCTAGCAAGCCTCTTCTGCCTACTACTCCAGAAATTCTTGACATCATTGTCAGTCCTTCCAGGCAAGTACGTCGCAATCCTCGCCCATTTGTTCCCAAACAATGCCTGCAAGTCTATCACTATTCTCTCTTCCTCCAGTGAGAATTTGCATCCACTTAATCACACCACAAGAGAAGAAGATCAAATTAACCAAAAACCCATATCAATTTCATCAACAAAAATTTTTTAAAAAAAAAAAGGATAAAGCAGTGACCAACTTGCAACATTTTCAGTAGAAATCTTATTTATATGTGACGAAGAGAGAAACTAAGTGTGGCCAATTTTAAAATTTTTTTCCTTTAGAAAAATTCAAAAACCCCATTTATCAATTTCGTCAGAACGTTATGTAAGTGTGAACAAACTTGCAATTGATTCAGTAGAATTACTACTTATATCGTGGCGATGAAAGAAACAGTGACTCTTCTCTCAAGTTTCCTCAAAGTGTGTCAGGAGATGGAAGAAGCACAAAAACCATGATCAAATTTATCAGAATCACAGAAGAGCCAAACAATTTTGCTAATATTTCACCATAATTACAACTTAATCATCTCTAAGAAAGAAACAGAGTTTAACCCAGGATTCATTTTCCCCAAAATTGTGAAAATTAAGTGAATATGGGGGGGGGGAGAGAGAGAGAGAGAGGTCCACCCTCTCGGGGAGAAAAAACCCACTATCAAAAATTCCCCAATTCGGCCAATTTTCACCATAATCATGACTTAAAAATCATGAAAGAAGAAACCAAGTTAGACCCAGTTTACATTGTCCCCAAAATTAAGTGTGAGTGAGAGATTTTTTTTTTTAAGTGGGGAAAAGGGAGGGAAAACTGAAAATTGAGAAACATACTTTTTCAAATTGGGACGAAGCTTATTGACCCAACGAAGACGACAGGACTTGCCCGTTCTCTGCAAGAGACCTTTGGATCGAATGGAGCTCCAATCGCGTGGTCCATACTTCTTCACATGATTAATCAACACCTCATCTTCCTCTGCTTTCCATGGCCCTTTTCTTATCTCACTCTCTTCTCTCTCTCTCTCCTCTCTCTCTCCCCTCATCCCTCTCTTTCTCTCTCTACTCACTCTCTCTCTAAAGCAAATTTGCATCAAATTTAGCGTCTTAAATCTGCAACATTTTTCATGTTATTTTGTAAAAATTGTGTCTATTTTTGTTCTTTTTGGGGGTATTTTTTTTGATTTCTTGATTTTGAAGTAGTGACGGTTAAGGCGGTTTTTCCCACTCTCCACTACCCACACCGCCCAGTTTTCTCTCCCTCTTCCTCCTCTCGTTTTGTTCTTTCAAAATTTTGTGAATTTACGATATCGTCCCCCCACAAATCGGCTCCGAGTTGAGGGATTTTTTTTTTTTTTTTTTTTTTTTTAAAAAAAGAATTTTTTATCACGTGCAATTATTTGAATTTCATGGATGTTCAAATTTAGATGTAATGATTTTACTCTTTAGATTATGGTAAGAACTAGTTTCAAGCAAATTGATAAAATCAAATTTTAGAATATTTTTTAAAAATTAATATACTTTTTAATAAAAAAATATTCCTGACCGACACAAATTGAAATTATTTTGAAACTTTGATTTAAATTACAACTTACACCTTTACTTAACACCACCTTAATATGAATCATAAAAATAATTTAAAATACTAACTCTTTTTTTAGACTCTAAATTAATTAGTGAACCGATTCTGATTCAAAACTAAATTTGAAATGTGCGATCACAATTTTAGCTAAATATTAAATTTTTTCAATTTTTTAGTAGTCGGAGAGAGAGCATGCAACTTCCAATTGATAAAAGTTGCACAAATCATTCCAAAAATTGCATCCAAAGAAAATACACTATAAGTGCATCTAGTGAGGAAACGTGTGACAAGACAATTTTCAAAAGGAACAAGAAGGTTTTGTGGACTGGGAAGATGTAACAAAACCAAGATCCCCTTTTGCTGGTTTGAAGTTTAGCAGCAGCAAACTTATGCACTCTTTCAAGGTCTCTTCACACAAACCTGGTTGAACATGTTTTGGCTGATTGAGAGTGTTTGTTGTGCACACACCACAAGCCTCTCTTCCCATCTCATGCAATACATTGAGAGAGATCACAGCAAAATCAAAATGTCTGAAGCACAACAATATGAGGCCACAGAAGGGGCATAATAAACAAAAATTGGGAATGGATTACATATTGGCAGGATTGGACAAGTAATGATCAATGCGGTACCTATCTGCACTAGGCAGTGTAGGTTTTTTATGCTAGGCATGTCTGTATATAGGTGCTCAAGCCTGAGAACTGGAAGTCAATGGATAAATGGGACAGAGAACCTTATATAACAGCATGTACAGGAAATGTCATCCGGAACTGCTCCATTGTCATCCATCTAATGTGGCAAGAGCAGCACCTTGTCCTTGCAAGAGCGTGAGTTGATTCTCTGCATATTATTTTTTCGCCAATGTCACTCTTGACACTTGACACCAATGAGAATACCTACCAAGCAGACTTTCTCATCACAACCATAACTAAGAGCACCTTCTTTAACTATCCAGATTAGAGGTCACAATTCAACATACCTGTAAATCAAAACGATTGAGAAGTTTACAAATGAACAACTCTTAGGAACCAGTTTGAAGATATAAAGGTTGTCACACTTTCAGAATGAGAATATCTTCCAGGATGCCATCAATGATCAATCTAAACATCTCTGGGGACTCCACCTCCATGCTGCTTTGTGAAGTCCAGTTGGACAGTCCTTATTTGAAGATTCACCCCTCACAAAATCATCCACTCAGACAAGTGGTAATAATGCATTGCTATCTATATTGTCACACCAGCATTCTACTTTAGACTATACATGGTCAGCAAAAGAAAACTTTGAGCTTGGAGGATTCACCAAACATATTAAAACAGAATTTGGTCCAGTCAGGCCATTGGAACAGCTCAATAACCCTACATGAAAACGACTTAATACATAATACCAGCACCGGGTAAAGTAACTTTCCGTATTCCAGATGTTCTCCACTACAAATGAATTTCTTCCACCAATACAAACTTAGATCTCAAATGGATCAAATTTACTAAAAATCCTCAAAAAACAAGCTTTTACTGAAGATCTTTTCATACTTATTTTGGTTCTAATGACCACTTTTAAATTGAAGAGAAGTAACCTAGTTACAGGATTTTAATGTCCTGCTAAGAGGTCTAATTTATCTACAGAATAAAACTAGACCAGCATATCATAGTTAAAGTATTATTATTTTGTGTTTTATAATTTTGAAAACTCTGCCATGACCGGTCCCAAGCCCGGGTAAAGGAGGAGAGTTGCGGTACGTTGACAGTCAGCGTAAAACCCGTTGTTAAAACCAAAATGAGAGACAAATATAGGAAACTCGTTGTTGTTGTTGTCATTTTATAATTTTGAAACCACCCTGCCCCCAAGTAAAACGCAATCCCTAAAACACACACACGCGTCACAAAAGGAAAATAATCTCACCGTAGGGAATCAGTTTATGAAATGTGCCATACATAACAAAAGTTTACACTTAGTTTATAAAAGAATTCATAGAGGAACTAGAAGTATACTTTAGACAAGCAAAACCTATTGGCAAGCACTCCGTAAGGAATTTATGCACAAACAGACATTGAGGGTATAATGTGGATGAAACATACCTGTTATGCAAATGAATAATCCCAGTAATGATTGACAAAAGACTTACTATAAACAACAGAAAAGAATTCAAGGACTTACAGGTCCAGCCATGTGCCCAGACGAATGGAGGTGTAGAAGTTACATGCCTCTTGACTCTCTTGCCACAGATTGAAAGTCCTCCAAACAACATGGTTCAGGATCACAAGTCAGGCAACTATGAAACTAACTCATTCATCATAAAACATTCCAACCACTGCTTTGGGGCAGCTACATGGATGCTATAAAGCCGTCTTATGAAATTTTTATCACTTGTGGCAATAATGCTGGCAAGGGAGTAGTCTTTCATGCACAGGCCCTTTTCAGTCAGCCACAAATGAAATTCGAATCTGGGTTTAATCCTGTTTTCCAAGTTGTAACACAAATAGGCTGGAAAGGCATCAAGGTAAAGCACAGTTAACCCCATGTCCTCGAGGAGAAAGTTCACTTTTTTTTCAAGAATATCAGGGTGCTGATTTAGGATTTTCGTCGTCAAACTTATCATCTTGCAGAGCTTTGAGAACTCAATCCCTGCCCTGATGAGGCAATCAAATCTCATCTGCAGCTCACTCTGAGTGCCATGCAAATGTGGCAACACCTCCATGGTATGACGGTTCTCTCCAAAACCGATGTCATGCAAAAACTTCAACTTATTTAAAGTGTGATATGGGGTTCTTGTACCCTGAATTTTGCCCAGTGTATCTCTGAAATGATAATCTAAGTCTTCATCAGGACTGCTCATTGCATAACTACCCAATAGATGTTGATTGCCATTCCTAATCCTATTAAAAAACCATTCATGAAGATCCAATGCTCTCATCACATAAGGTAGATTACAAAATTTGTTTCTCCCAAAAACATAAGGGTATTTCTCAGCTAGTGAATTCTTTTTTTTAGCACCCAATCCAAAATGTTGTAAGAACCCTGATACCGAAATAGTGGGGTTCTCCAAATCAAAGTTCAAAATCTCCGGATACCGAAGAAGCAACAGTCCAACATCCTGTCTCTCAACACTTAATCTACAAAAGAAATCTGCCTTTTGGACTAAAACTTCTTCCGGGTACTCTAGAAAAATATGTTTACCCCTACCCAGTAACTCCCCAATCTCTCCCTCCTTACAACCCATATCATAAAAAAAACGAATTTTCCTACAAACCTCATAACAAGCATCCACATTTCCCTCCATCTCATCCTGCAAACCAAAATCCAGAAAGACCCTTTTCAAATCATCAAGCAATGCATCAGAAGTTTCACCATTTCTGCACCCCAACACATGAGGAAAAACCAAACAAATCCCAACCACCAAAAAATTATCAAAACCATAATTTTCTTTTAACCCTTTGAGTCTACAATTTAGTTCCTCCGGACTCTTGCCGAAAATCGAAATTTCCACCTTGTACAACAAGCCAAGCCTAGTCCATGGAAACCCAAATTCGGAAAGCACACAAGCAGCATTCAAAGCACTTTGCTCCTGTTCAATGAAGAACTTATTCGAAGGCAAGAACTCAACAATTTCTCTACGATCCAAACCGATGCTTTCATAAAAGAATTCAAATTCATTGATGGGATGGTACCTGAGGAATCTCTGGAAGCTTTTAGCAAAGCGGGGAGATGAATATTCGACCTTGGAAATGATTTCAGAGAGAGAAAACAACGAATTTCTACCAATGTGCTCGGCATAAGTGAAGGGTAAACAGCGAGTGGTGTGGAGGTATTCTGTGAGAGCTTTTTGGGCTTCTGCTATGGCTTTTGGGCGATACTTTGTTGGGATTTTGGTGAGCTTTGGGAGCTTTGGAAGCTTTGCTGCAGAGCAGAAATGGCGGAAGAAGACCAAGATCATAGTGTTTGGGCGACTTCTCATTTAGGGTTTTGGACGGTTCATAGGTTTGAGGATTTTCAGCTCTGTCGGGGTTTTGAATTAACATTTAGGTCTTGTTTCCCCGTACTTGTGCGGAAGAACAGCATTTTATTAATAGAAAAATATGTTTAAATAATAATTTATGACAAAAAAGGGTATGGAGTATTTAATTATTTTAAAAAATTAAATTTATTTAAATAAATATATTTATATATTCAAAATATAAAAGTCATGCTATATCTTTTTTTTTTTCCTAGTAGAAGAGAGATATGGATAGCCAACTTTACTATGTTATCTGAGCATAATTATAAGAGTTATCTCCGATAATAAAATATTTATTTTAAATTATGAGTGTTACACTTAAAAAATAATACCGTAACTAATTTTATTATATTTTTATTATTTAAAAACTCAAAAAACAGAGAATAAAATAATAAAATAATTTATTAAGAAAATAACAAATATTACAAGTTTTGTCCAATATTGAGTCCAACCAGAGATGGGAGTGATCGAAGATTTCTTTGAAAAAAAAATAAAACTATTTCATATAAATGAAATTATTAAATTAATATGTTTAGCCACGGTGTCCCCAAATATAATTGAATCCGAACATGGTGTTAAATATTATCATGCACATTGTTATGAATTAAGCTAAGGAAACCCTTTACAACAACAAGAATAAGGATAATAATTTAAAAATTATATTATTGAAATATCAAATCATGAGTGACCCTTAGTTGATGAGTATGTTTCGTATTTATTGAAAATACATGTTTTGCATCTGAAAATCATATAATAAGCTTAAAAAAATCTAGGTAGCAATATTATCAAAATACATTAATTGGAAAACAAAATTAGAAGCCGTTCTCTTTAATTACCCTGGGTTGACAAATCAATTAAGAGAAATAACAATATTTTGTACTTCAATCAAGCTTTAAAAAAAAAAAAAAAAAATACAGACCCAGACGTCTTCAATGGGTGTGTAGGTATTTCCACTTCAGACGACACGCTGAGATACACAAGAATGCTCAGCTTGGGAAGTAAAGATAATCTCATAATTTGATTGAAGCATTTAGTTTATGAGAAATTTAATTGAATAAAAAATTGATCAGGTAACATTGTGATAAATGGTACCCAATAAAAAAAAACCATAGTATTATCAACAAGCATCATCTGAAACCGCAGCACTGTCACCTATTTTCTGCTGCAATGGCAGTATTTTGATGTGTAGGAGAGTACGTCCTTGGTGGAGAAGTGTGAGCAGATCCTCCAGATAAGGTTTTCTCAGCAAAATTGCCATTGACATAATCCAACTTATAAACTTCTCCATCACAACCATGACCAGATGTACTTTCATTTACAATGGCATTAGAAGAATGAGGCTGTTGCCCACTTGCGCTCAGCAAGCAATCCACAGATGAATTTGATGGCGAACTAATGTTCTGGCACTTGCTAGCTTCCTTCGCACCATTGTGGCATGGAACAGAGTCATGGGAACAAGCCAAGGGCATTCTGCTTTCTATTTCCGTCTGCTGCCCACCTTTCTGTTCAAGGAAATCAGAAGCCATGGCTGTACCAACCCTGTCCAACTCCATGGCATTTGGTTCTGAAGGATCAAGTTGGGGCTCTTGTAAGCCAGAAAACTTCATTGAGATGTCTTCTTATGATTCAGGACATGCGGCCATCAGATTGTCAGCCATCTTTCCATTGTGGCCAACAGTCAAACTATTTCCATTGATGGTTTGCATTCCATCCGATACGGGACTGCAATTTGCAGGGTTTCGGTTCACACTCCCGTCTTCTTTAACATTTTCCATGTCATTATCTTCACACTCTTTGATGAAACCAGCAGCCTCAACCATGTCCACTGCCTCAAACTCAATAGGCATCGGAACAGATGATGTTCTCCTGTGGAACTGGGAATTAACATCAACCACGTTGGATAAGACGGCGGCCGCATGTGTGACATGACTGCAGCCATTGTTCTCTTGCACTATTCCACATTGCTTTCCAGATTCCAGTGTTGAAGCATCCATCATCTGTGCGCATCGAATTCCATCCTGTAAATCATCTTTATCTAGTTGATCTGTGAAGGCGACGGATTTGGAATGAAGATCCTCGCAAGTGTCAAGGTCCGAATTAACAGGAGCTCTCCCTTCATTCCCTGACAAGACATCATTAATTACAACTCTATCCAGGGGTAACATTGGAGAAGGTGAAATGCAGATTAATGATGTATCCACATCCATCTCATGACAAGAAAGTTCTGCTCCAGCGGTGTCACTGCAAAAGCCATTTTGACTTGCCACTTGATCAACATGCTCACAGCCCACGTCATTTGCCATACTGCCTTGGGTTGAGGACCCATCCTCCACAGACCTTTCGGTATAAGACGAAATGTTCTTGTGTCCGCCATTTACAGAATCTCTCTGAGGATTAGGTGATACAGCTCCAGCAGCTTGTCCATCAATGGGAACAACACTAGGCCGGCTGCTCTTGGAATCAACTGTTAATGAACTACTTAGTTGTGTCTGTATAAAGACCGCAAGAGACACAGCATAATCACGGATCAAAGAATCATGAGGCGGGCAGTGCAGTAGGCTTTCTAAAGCCTGACGGTACTTCAATAGACTAATAGATGGCTTAGCAGACCCATTATCACGACAGACTTTGACAGCTCTAACTACATGTTCACACAGATTGCCCATTTCTGACCAACTACAGTCACAAATTGCAAAAACTGAGTCAGGATTCTGTACAATATGAGCATTGTGTTGCTCAAAATGGGTGATAACTTTTGTGCATCCACCTTCCAAAATCACATCAGAATCTGGGATCTTTAATGCCTTGCGCCAAGATGTTAATCCACTTAACCACTCGTCTTTCCAGTACCGTGCATAATCGTCTCTCCCCGGATACTCATCCAGCCAGAAGTAGGAATGGACTTCAGTGCCCAATTTGTGAACCAACCAATCAGCACGAGAATAAACACCAGAATCCTTCTCATTCAACAACCTGACTTTCAGCTGATAATGGTAAAATTCCATTGCCGCACAAGTCTCCTGGCTGGCAAGTGGAAGAGATTTCAGTGCAGATGACCATGACCCTGTGTCAAAACAAGCTATAGTCAAGGAAAATCTCACTCCAACAATTGGAAAGAGAAAAGATAATGGGAGATTATGATATCTGGACACTCTCAAATCTGAAATCAGAACAAGGGGAGCAACAGATACATCACATACCCAAACTTAATGCAGAACTATGCACTTGACAGAGAGAGAAAGAGAGCAAGGAATGAAAGGTCTTTTTTTTTTTTTTTAAACCATGGTTGGCACAAATAGAGGTTTCAAAAAAACTGCATTGAATATGTCTGAGACTATCCAGATATTACATTCCATATGACAAAGTACTACATGTATGAACTTGGGGTGATTGTTACAAATTCTAGCAATAACCTTAGGAAGCATCCATATCCTTTATGTAAGTCAACAGTAAAAATCTTATCTAGGAAAAAAAAAAAAGGTTAACCTGATAAAAAATAACAAATAAAAAAGCATACCTATTCTTGGATACCAGACTGCCTTAAAGTAATCTATAAAATCTGAGCTATCAATGAAATCTTTCATGAAATCTTCAAACAAGTCTGTAGTTCCCTGTCCTGTACATATGTCAGACACTGCCTGCCCAAGCTGTCTAAACATTTTTGCACGTGTCTGAGCTTCAGAGCACTTCTTCACCAAGTTTTTGTGCCACGCATGACGGACCCTCCAAAAGGAGATTAATATGGAGCACTGAAACACTTCCCTGATTAACAGGAAGATAAGACAGCAGCAAGGATGTAAAGCCTCTTAAAAATCCAAAATAGTCTCTAAAAATGAAATATCATTGATCTAATCTGCCAAAGACACCTCTTGGATTGGATAAGGCACCACAAACTAATTGAATGAATGCCTTCCAACTCAATTTATGCCTTTCCAGACTTGGCATTGCTGTGAACTCAAGTAGCATTTAGCACAGTGACTCAAATTGCATCATTGTGGGAAGCCTTGGGCCAAGCAAGATAATCAAGAGATGGGGCATCAACCAGGTAACCCCAATCAAGAGGCATAAGCTATCCATGTTGAGCAGGGTAAGGAAAAAGTTTTATGGTCAATAGAGGTTTCCTATAGAAAAGTGGGGAAAAGGAGAAGCTGCAGGGAAGTTGGATTTAAACCAAAAAAAAATTAAAAAAAAATTATAAATAATAAAATAATTGAAATTTCACATAATTGCCAATTATTGGCAACAACAAAAATAAAGAGACATTATACCTCTGGGTCCAATTTCTTTCAGAATTTATCCGGCTCAGAGACAATCAGCCAGACAGTCAATACAAGTCACACTATAAAATTGTGTTCAAACCATACTAAACAAAAGCAGATTCACAAGAATCCCAAGGTAATCTTGTCAGAAAATGAAATTTAATCATCTTTTGAAGAAAGCCACTATCTACGCATTATTATATAATGCATGACAATTAGGTGAGATGTAATAACCAAGAGCAAACATGATTGCATGGAGCCACCATCTAGGGATTATATCATATAATGCATAAAAATTTAGGTCATTAAGAGGAAACCTGATTGCATGGACGTCTGCGAAGGGATCATCCACAATAAAGCCAGCTAATTTCCACTTAGGATCTTTTGTATGAACCCTATCATAAAGAGCCCTCATCCATCTAATAGCATCTCCACTTGAAAACCTTGGTGTGATTATCCAAGCAACAGGGATGGCATTGTTGTGTGAATTGAACACAACTAGGCTATGGATAGGGTACTACAGAAAAAGCAGAAAAGGGCAGAGTCAGCTTCAAGGCACATGCAAACCCACAGAATCTAAAGTATCTCAGAAACACATAGCCAAATCCTACAGACCTTCAGTTTATTAGTTCCAAACCTTGAATCAGAAGCCACAAGGCCATGATTGCCGAACTGAATCATTTGTTGCAACTGCCACTCTGTTTGGATGCCTAGCGTAAAAGGGTCTGACTCCGAGAAATCCTGATAAAAGAACACCTGATTTTGATGATTTTCAACCCACTTGCTTATGCTGACTGCATCATCAGCAACCCATTCATATGTGGACCGCCTAATCTTTCTCTCTTGTCGTCGAACATATCTATGGGTTAGAAGGTCATCTCGGTTGGTTGGACCACCCCTTTTCTTTACTGATTCATTGTGTTTTTGCATTATGGTTTCCACAGAGACACCAGCATAAAGTAGAGACAAAACACAGAGACGAAGATCATCCGATATGCCTGGGGCAAACCTGGCTGGAGTACCTTCAGCCTTCTTGTCCTGTATACCATGGCATGGCAAGCCTTTCGTATCAACATGCTTATCATGATTATATATAAGAAGTGCAAGAGTTGGCTCAGCACTTAAGCATTTCACAATAAAGTGGCAGGTGCACCATCTCTTTGTGTTTGGGCGACCAGCAGATTTATTCTTAGGAACATAAGTGCTCCTACTTGGCCGGACAATGCCACCCTTGCGGTGGTCATCTGGACCATATGAACACCAATACCTGCAAAATAAGTGCGGTTGAGAAACTAATAGGTACAAAAACCTGCTCTTGAAAAACCAGTTTACAGAACACGAACTTATCCTACTTACAGAATGTATTCTAGAACGCCATCAACCTTTGGCTTATAAGGCTTATCCGAAGACTTCTTCCTCCTTGCTTCCACATGAAATCTAGTTGGGCAATCCTTATTTGAAGATTCACCCTTCACAAAATCATTCACTCTTTCAAATGGTATTAATGCAACATTATTGATTTTGTCACGCCATCCTTCCACTTTGGACCATTCAAGGTCAGCTGAAGAAAACTCCAAGCTTGGAGGATTCTGTCGAGGTAGGGTCAGAATTCGGTCCCATCTGGCCATCTGAGTGAACAGCTTAACTTTCCTACACGTAAACTATCCAACATGTAAATTGGCATGTATAACCAGCATTTGCTATCCAAAAATTTCAGAAGTTTTGTGCTAAATGTTGACCGTCTTCTGCCAATTCGAATTAGATTCCTAATTATACAATTTCTCCCGGAAAAAAAATTGTCATAAAAAGTATCCCCTGAAACCTCTATCATTTTTATTTGGTTCTAATTCATCAGAAGTCTTGTATAAGAGGTGAATCTGACATTGGGTAAAGGTCAACATTTATCTCGGCCAAACAGTCAATAGCTTAACTTTTGTGTGAGATAGTGTATAACTTTGCATGTATGTGCATTGAAACTCATTAAAAAAAAAAGGAATAATCCAAGTGGTGTAATTTTCAACACTAGTATCAGTTGGTATAGGTATTACTTGGCTCATATAACGTTATTTGGACCCAACAAAAACAAAAACAAAAAATCAAAATGAGCAGTATAATTTCGATTAGTCATTGAAAAGAACATAAAGGAATCTGTAAATATGATTGGAACAACGAACCCATCCCATGCTAAATTTTCTCAGTTCAGTTATTATGGAAGTTTCATTCCAAATAGCTTTATTTATGTTTTCAGAATGTTATATTGGAAATGCATCAATCTTCTGCAATGACATAATTGTTAACGTAGTAGCGTGCCAAATTTACAAGACAGTGGGAGAGTGAGAAGGAGAAAGAATTCAAAGACAGAGGCTCTTAATCATAAACCCACATAGACTCTGAAGGTCCAGAGAAAATTGAGAGAGAAGCTTTAACAAAAGAATTTTGTTAACAATTAAAACCCCAGTCACAAATTCTCTCTCTCTCTCTCTCTCTCTCTCTCTCTCTCTCTCTCTTGCGTAAAAAATTTCCCCATTCCTCTACCAATATTTTCTTCGCACAAACACACACACTCTCTCTTTCTCTCATACATTAATAATTTCCATATCTCTACCCAAAATTTTCTTCTCTCTCTCTCTCTCTCTCTCTCTCTCTCTCTCAGAAAGGCAATATGCGCGATAACACAGAATTTGTAATCAAATGGAAACTGGAAAAGGCTTCAACACAAAGAAAACGATAACGCGATTATCAGAGGCATGACTAAAATACAAAACCCTAGAATTGCAGATTCCGTCACAAGTGGGTTACCGAAATGAAGGTTCCAGACAGAGTGAGAGGGAAAGAGACGTAAACGAACCTCAAGACAAGTGCAGCGCAAAGAGGGAGAGAGAAGGAGAGAGACCAAGAGGGTGCGTATGCAAAGGAGAGTCGAGTCTCACTCCGAACTTCGTCTTACGGTGAAGAAGAAGAAGAAGAAGAAGTCGGCTAAGCACTTCTCTGGGAAATGAATGAGTTCTGGGGGCATAGAACCGGAACCGCCGATTAATGGGACCCACTCATTTAACTGCCTGATGTCATACTATGACGTCATTAATAATTTATTTATTTTTTCACTAATATACGTTGTGTTGTATGCTATATGAATTCCTTAATTATCCAACAATTTCCAACTTTTCAAATTACATTTACTTCCATTTTCTTTTCCTCTTCCTATTTTATATGGAATCAATCATAATCACTGCCTATATTCCATAAAATAAAATTGTGCACCATAAATGAACTCCAAATAACATGACAGAACAATAATAGTTTAGAAAGTAAAACTTTTTTCAATAAAATTTTTTTATTTAATTCACTCTTATAAAATTTATTTTTTACCCTTGACTAATTGAATTGTGAGAAATTTAGAAATATGATGAATTTTTATATAATAATTTTCATTTATTCTCTCGTTTTAAAGCAAGAGAAAGAAGGGAGAGAGAGTTGAGCAAAAAAGATATTTCTTTTCCCTTCTTTTACGATGTTTGATCAACTGATATTCAGAGTATCTAACTAATCTCGTTCCAACACTAAAAGATCCATTTTAAAAGGCTTGCTTTTCCATTTCAAGACTGCATTTTCCTTTCCCCTCCTTTTGCTATATCCCAAGTAATCACATTTACCTTATTTGTAAGCCCCTCTCTTAGGGTCCAAATCTAAGCTTGAACAGATGTGGCCCGACTCAAATTACATTTGAAGCCCACCTCCAATCATGCTTACAAATCAACTAATTAGGTCCACAGATGAAAAATAAAATGTCTGTCAACCCAAGGCAGGCCATGCAAGTAGTGTAGTTTCAAGTCAGAGTAAAAGAGCATACACCGCTTTATGACTAATCCACTGGATGGCAGATCCTTCAAACCCCAAATAAGGGATCTGCCTGTGGCCTGCAATCGAACTATGAGTATACACACCACACTCCACACACCACACACCAATCCACAAGAACTCCATCGATAAATCTGACCAAACACTTCTGCCAAGAAGGAACAAATACCAGAGGAAGATCAACTTCTTTACGATGAGGTTCAAGTGCATAAATATCTTCAACTGCATTTATGTTACCCTTCTTGAAATGAAATTAAACTGGATGTTAACACCACTACATGCATGCACACTAGTGCAAGCATGCTACATTCACTACAAAGGTCCATAAAACCTGTTTGATGAACAATGTGAATCCAATCCTGCACCCTAAATCAGGATCCTATGAAATAACAAGATCTTCAAAAACACTCCAACAAGGAGGCGTGGATGCTGCTCATCCTGTGCCTCTTGGTGGAATCCCAAGGCCAGTCCTTATATTTGCACCGACTTCTTTGAGGTCTTCCACCTGTAGAAAAAGCTTAGCCTCTTTAAAAATAATAATAAGAATAAAAAACAATTTGAACAGTAAAATACAGTAGTTGCTTATCCGTGCGCAACAGATTTACAAAGGTTAGAGCAAGATACCAAGTATAGCTTGCAAGACTCTGCAAATGATGCATTTAGATGCAAAATTTCACAATTTTGTGCATCTTCATGTAGGTATATAAGTATACATATAAGAAAATGGCATTTTTTGACTTCAAAATATTTTTTAATATGTACTTTAAGCTTTTCTTGAAAGATGTAGTCAAGATATCATAATTCATGGACTGCTTGATGGATTGGTCAAGGTGTGGTGAGGGAATGACAACAATGGCTAATGCATTAGTTTTTTTTTTTGGAGGGGGGGGTTACTTGACAGATGCCAGGTGGCGGCAGGTGCCAGTGGGTGCAGAGGGTGGTAGTGTTGAACGTGGTGGGTAAAAATGACAGTGTTGTAATGCTTACGGCCTAGTTGTGATGGCCAAATGACAATGAAACATGAACTATTGACAGGACAAGAGTGACATGCATAAGTAGATAAATTTGAAAACACATCGTATCCAAAAATATTAACCGAGGACTCTGGTGACACGATCTCACAAGACACATGGTATTTCTAGGTACCCTCCTTTACCTGTCAATAGAATGCCCTTATGCAAATTCTGAAATCTACTGTTCACCCCAAATCTAATGTTACCCATATCATAGACTTGTGCACATGACTTGATAAGGAGTTCAGGTTCACCAACTAAGATTAAAAGATATACTGAAGGAAAACTAGATTTGCAACATTTTTGCTTAAATGCTTTTCCTTCTCTGTATCAAGTAGCTATCTTATTAAAAGCTCTATAATCAGAATTTGACCCAAATGTAAGAAGAGTTTTCCCTCCATCCAGAGTGAAAAACATCAGCATTTCCAAGCCCAACTCCCAAGGAACTACTAGCAAGGATCAGACAAATTCTAAAAGAAGATTTGTTTTTGTAGATCTTTTGATAACCAAACATGCAAGAATTCAGAATGAGTAGGAGGTTTGGCATTCCAATCACATAAGAAAAATCAACAATTCAAATTCATCATCACCATGCTTGCACTGAGAGCCAATCAATGTAATAAGAAATAAAACAAAATTTAGAGAGAGAGAGAATCAAAACCAAAAACCACAAAGAAGAGACAGAAACCATCAGAATATTGTACAATGCATCAGTCAACACTAATGTGTCTCTCAGACAACCGTTGTGAGAAATGAAATCCCTATCTCCTCATATGGTTCCTATTTCTAACCCAACTTCAAGGGCACAGAGAGAGAGAGAGAGAGGGAGAGGGACCAGGGTTCTACAGATGGTGTTTTCATTTTGATTTGTTCTAGTAGATCAACAAAGCTTACAATACATACTACACTGATTACCCTGATTATCCAATTAGCAAGAATAAGATTAGTTACTAAGGATAATTAATAAAACACCTCATCAAAGGCTTAAGAGAAAATAAAGTTTTAGGTTCAGAGGAGAGAAAAAAAAATGGTTTCATTAGAGAAAAAATGAGTTCTTCAAGTACAATAGGCACATATGTAGAGCATTACATAATTAAGCCAGTACATAATATTTCTTCAGATTAGTAGTTGAAATTTCCAATAGTCAGAAGAAAGTCACAGCTCCAAAATTTTTAGAGAACCATTCCTTTAGTATGTGCATAAATTTTTTCGGCATTGGACGGTTCGATCAAGTTCAATGGGTTTACACACAGCGTTATATAATTAATCTAATTACAACATTTCTTCAGATTAGTAGTTTAAATTGCCACTAATCTAAACAAAGTCATAGCAGCAAAATATTTAAAGAAAGATTTCTTTCAGCATGTGGCATAAATCTCATCGGCATTCAACCATGGGGCCAAACTAAGAAGAAGCTATCAAAATCAATACTATGAACAGCACAAAGATTGACAACATTCCCTAAAAATTATGGAGTCCCGGAAATCAATTAAAATCAAGCATTTGGCCAAACTCTAACCACAGCCCCCCAACCCACTCATGCTTATCATGACATTCACAATCACTAGTCCCAATTCTAAGAATCATGCATTTTCAAAACCCTAGAACATAAAAGACTCAATTCAGCTGATCTGAGCCCCAATTTAGACCATTTTTCAGCTAGTACAAAATTTTCACATTTTCATGATAAAAAATTAGAATGAGAGGGAGAGAGAGCAGACATTGCAAATACCGTTGGCGCGGAGAGAGGAGATAGCGGCCGAGGCACCTGAGCCGACGAAGAGGGAGGCGACGGCGAAGGCTTTGAATGGCATCAAATTGGAATTTCCGGCGTATCCTCTCCTATATGAAGCGATTCCCCAACCTAATTGGGCAGCGCTTGCGGCTGCCCACCACCACCAGTCCTCCCCGCCGCTGGTGTTTACTTCCTCCACCACTTCCATTTCCCTCTTTCCCTCGTTTTCTCCGTGTTTTACCCGGCAGTCAGGGCTAGAACTGTAATTCGGCAATCTGCCCCGCCAGCCTTTGTGGGCTGCCCCGTCTTTTTTCAGACCCTCAAGCCCAATCAAGTCCGGCCCAATTTGACCCAAATTCCTTCAAAAAGTGACCCTAATATATGAACTCGGGTTTTATTTTATGCCAGCCCATATCAAAATGGTTGTTGTACAGATGAACGCGGACGCCTATTTTGTAACTGTTTTGTAACTGTTTGTAAGCGAGAAACATATCGCGCATTGTACGTTATGTGTTGAAAAAAAAAAAATAAAAAAAATTATAATTTATTAAATTTCTAATATTAACACAATTAAAAAAAATTATTGAGGTTTTGATTGTAAAAGATTTAAAGATTTAGATTCTAAATCTAAATTTTAAAATAATGCGATAGACAGACAATATCTTAAAAATTAAAAAAAAATCAAAATATATAAAAAATGAAAAAAACATTTAAGATTTGAACTGTGAAATACGTAATCGATGGGAAGTGAGGGAAAGAAAAAGGAAATATTACTTTTTAAAGGGTTATAGATTTGTGTATACACTTTTTGGAACCACTAAAATATAAAAAAAGAAGCGTATAATTTTATAATAATAAAAAGAAATATTATTTCTTAAAGAAAGGAAAAAGAAAATGTTGATTTTAAGAAAAAATAATCAAAAATTATAATATTTAATAATTTAACTGTGAAAAACTTATAAATATTAATATTTAATTTAAATTTTTTAGATATAAAAAATTTAAAATTAATTCTAAAATTTAAATATTTATATAACAGAAATGATAATTTGAAATATCAAATATTTTAATATTAATATTTATATATTTGATATTTAAATAAAAAATAAATTGTAACACAAAATATTAAAATATTAAAAATAAGCTAAAACTATATTCAATAATTTAATTTAAGTAAAATTATAAATATTAATATTTAATTTCAAGATCTATAAGAAAAAAATATTTAAATATTTAAATATTTATTTAACATTAAATATGTTAAATTAGAATGATAAAAATATTTATATAATATTAATATTCGTATAATATTTAAAAATAACTTAAGAAAATTTATAAATATTAATATTTAATTTAAAACTTTATGATAACAAAAACAATTAAATAATTAATTTAAATAATTAAATATTTATTTAATATTAAATATATTAAATTAAAATGTTAAAAAATATTTATATAATATTAATATTTAAAAAGATAAGAAGCATGATCATGGATTTTTGCGGTCATGTGACTTGACGACCACACGTAATCGCACAAACTTTTTTAAAAAATTTATTTAGATATATAAATCTATATATATATATATATATGAAAAAAAAATGCAATCAAAATCCTAAAATAAAAAAGGGGACAAAAACGAACGAAAAAAAAAGTGAAAAAAAAAAGGCTTTGTAAAAAAAAAGACTTGAATGAAAAAAAAAAAAAAAAAAAAGACCAAGATTGTATAAAAAATCAATGAAAAAAAAAAGGAGAGAGAGTGGGGTCACGTGAGTGGTCGTCACTCACATAACTTCACAAGAATCTTTTAAATTTATATATAGATAAATTAAAATGTTAAAATATATTTATATAATATTAATATTTAAAAAGGCAAAGAATATGATCACGGGTTTATGAGCGGTTACGTGACTTGACGACCACGCATGACCACACAATTCCTTTTTAAGAATTTACTTAGATATACAGATATATTAAAAAGAAAATGTAATCAGAGTTCTAAAATAAAAAATATGACAAAAATGAATAGAAAATAAAAGTGGGAGAAAAAAAAAGAAGGATTTGGTCAAAAAAAGACTTGAATGAAAAAAAAAATACCTGGATTGAAAAAAAAAAAAACAAAATTAATGAAAAAAAGTAGGCAAAAAAAAGAAAAGAGAGAGTGAGGTCACGTGAGTTATAAGAAAAAAAAAAGTACAATCAGAGTTCTAAAATAAAAAAGTGAACGAAAACGAATGGAAAAAAAAAGTGAAAAAAAAACTTGGTTAAAAAAAGACTATGAAAAAAAAGACCCGATTTGAAAAAAAAAAAAAATCAATGAAAGAAAAGGTAGATGAAGAGAGAGAAGCAAAATTAATAATAAAAAAAAAGATGGGAAAAAAAAAAGAGGAGAGAGGGAGAGTGGGATCACGTGAGTGGTCGTCACTCATGTGACTCCACAGACTGTTTTTAAGGATATATTTTAAATGAAATTTTGAATTTTGTCTCCGAGGGATAACCCAATGCAAGAGCCCCCTTCTCCTTATCCCATAATTTGATATTCGATTCTTATTATAATAAAAAATAATAATAATAAAATTTTGAATTTTAATTCAATTAAAAGAAATCTAAAGAGATCTTATAAAAAATAAATGTGAAACATTTTCAAACGCTTCTAGATATTTTAGAAGAACTATGATAATAAATTTGATTTAAATATAATAATTATAACTCAAATCAAAATTAAATAACAAGAAAAGAATTTTAAAATAATGTTAAGAAAAAATACAACATCAACGTCATCCTAATTCTTGTTTACCCATCATCTTAAGGCCAGTGGTAAACATAATAGTTGATCAAATTTCATAGGAATACATTTACATTTCATACAAATACCATCAATCCCAAATTTTAATAAACAATAAAAATTATGATAAGTTAATAATTACAGTAAAATTTTTATCAAAATCAAAAATATAGACAGATATAAATTGTTGTTATACATTAAAATTTTATGTAAAACACTGATCACATTGTCTAAACCAACTAAAAGAAGGATCAAGGGATTATTAATTTATAAAAAGAGATATCCCTCTCTCGTATAGCCTAATTTAACCCTATTCCTTGTTCTTTCCTTGTTGTAAGATTTTTTCTTAAAAAACGTTAAGTTGTCTAGATTTTAATTAAAATAGTTGCTCGGTCTTGAATCCGTGAAAATTTTGATATTAATGTTCAGCCTAAAAAGAATATAGTTGACCCTAATTATATCATTTGTAATTGTTGTATTAATGGGTTGAAGATCGAGATTAAATAGGGTTATAGAAGTTAGGTTTGTAAATAAAGTAAATGGAATTCTATTTTTACTTGGCAAAGGCTGCAAATAGATTATTTTACTTTAATATGTTTACAATTTTTTCCATAGCATTCAACTAGTTAAAAAAAGAAAAAGGAAAATTTGATACAATATAAAGTGTCTTTAAATTTGAATTCTATCGGTATTAAGTTGAAACAAAGAGAAAAAAATTCCATCATGGATAATATCCGACCATCAATTTAAAAACAAAAAAAAAGAAGAAAAACCATAGATTTTCTAAAAAAATATATATAATCAAAATTTTCTATCATCTTGTATTTATATTATATTGGAATATTAATAATTACAAAATCAATAATTAAAACAAGATATCTGATACGAATGTTAATAATTACAAAATCGATAATTAAAACAAGATATCATATACGAATTTCAGAATTACATGATCCATGTACATTAATATCCCGTAGTAAAAGGCATGGAACCTTATTGATATAAAGACTCGTTTCTGTTCTTGTAAGTACACTTAAATGGTAGAGAATTCTTGTTTAAATGTATTCTCGATCTCGTGTTTGAAATTTCATAAGTGTAAGTGTGTATATTTCCTCAACTTTTCCAACCTCTATGCAACAAAAAATAAAAATTAAAAAAAGACTACTTTCTTACAAAACAGCCCAAATACAATTTTGTGTTGCGCATGGGTCCTTATTTTCAGTACATTTGTATTTTAATATTTTTATCGGTTTTTATTTTAATATAAACCTCATCACTTAGGGATTGTCTTGATTTTTGTACCAGCACCTGTACCCTCATATTTCAAAGCTTCCATCTTCTTCAGATACTACCGCTCTATAGAAATGGTAGATCAATTCTTTGCATGAAGAGTGCTATTGCATTATTAACAATAAAGATAATCTGGTGCGGATTTTCTTTCTTCTTTTTCTTCGTTCAGTGTCAAAGATAATCTGACAACACGATAGAATAAATATACAACCTTCTATACAGATTAGATTTGATTTCGAGATCACTTGTTATCATCTTAAGTATTTATCAAGTAAACTCAGCTATTTTATTTGCAGATCACAGATACATCATTTCGTTTCCATTTTGCAAGTGAAATCAATTGAAAACTCCAGAAAGAAAATACTGTTTTATAGTTGAAAATCATGAAAGGTGAAAAAACAACACTATAAGTGCCAAAGAAATCATCATATTCATGTCAAGCCAAAAGAGAGCACAGAACTATGAATCTATAAATAGCACCTCTACTGTAGTTTTGGCAGCTACACCAAGGAAGGATAAGACCATTCAAGAAAAGAAACTCTCAAACAAACAGGCAGCAACAAAAACAAACACCAGAAACTTTAAATACCACCATGAAGCACAATGGTCAGGGAAGGGGTAGATGATCATTATGCATTAATAGTTATACTCTGCAAAGACTCATGAACTTCAGAAAAATTATTGGAGGTGAATGTGGACCGGGTTCCTGAGCAAAGTTTATGACCACTGCATGTTTTGTCTCATTTATATCAGACATAACAATCAAGTGGGTAGCAAATATATGTGTAACAAGTAGAAGTAGCTAGGCCTCAAACTAAACATTCCACTACAACTGGGGCCCTCATTGGTAATGCCCAAATGAGGCTATGCCAGCATCCTTTCCATTCTTATTTCTCAGCCAAAGAAACAAAAAAGGAAGAAGAAGAAGAAGAAAGTCTAGGTTAATACAATAAGTGCACAAAGAAAAACTAAGCCCCTATCTTCTAGCTTCAACAAAGGTCGGGCAATCAGGACTCAATTAGTCTGACAAGAGAGATGCATCAACAAACTCTAAAAAGGGGCATCATTTTGCAGTGCAATAGCATATTGCAATTCATCTTTCTCGGCAGTTTGTCTTAGGTATTGATATGTAGGAACATTAATGAAAAGTACTTTAAAATGGCCAACTATAAGTGGGGGTCTAATTTGGATCAGATACGGTACTATAAGAGATGTATACAAGCACCCGCTACTCCTGCAGCATTTCCGACATAATGACACTCCAAATGGGCAATCACCAATGCATTGTCAAGCCAACCAAACTCAATTGATGCAAGACAACGTGCTTGTTCTCAGTTCAATAGTGAGAAAGACTGGCTTACAGCAGATATTGCAGCTTGAAGGATTACAGAGTAGATCTCAACTTCTCCATTAACCAAGTATGGCAGCCAACCACACAAAGGTAACTCAGATGTTGCTACTCAAATACTTCTGTTCTAAGTATGACTTTTACATGAATGCACTCACCAAGTGAACTCGACAGCAATTAACTTGACTTCCATTCCACAAAATAGCAGTGTTTTATAAATAGTACAAGCCCAAAGTCTTGCAGCAGAACATATGGCTGCATTATACAAGTTCCAAGCAACAGATAACATCCATTTAAAATAAGTTGGTACAAAATCATCCATTTATATTCAAGAAAACTTCTATTTAAGATCCAACAGCTTAATTTAACATAAATGCCTTGAACGAGAGGAGATATTTAGCGTGTTTGCACTCTCTCTCTCCCTGCTCAAGCCTCATTTGTCCATCTTGGCATATGTTACCCAAGTTTTTACCATTTATGGATCAGCTTTGCTAGACAGTCATATCTAATATCTGAGGGAAAAGCGCATTACCATCTAAAGACAAGAATCAGCCCCCATGCCTCTTCATTTCCAAATTCTGACTATAGTCTTCTACAAATCACAAAGAAGATTACATCCTACTTATGAGGATTCAAGTTACGGTGGCCACCACCAATTTACCTCTTTTATCTTGACAAAGGGACACTTCAAAGCCATTCATAAAGCATTTGTCGTAAAGGTTCCAAAAAACTCTACTGACCTTAAATTTCATCCTTAAATATTTATACCAAATATCAGACTTCTGTTGCAGGCGGCAAAAAATAGATAATCTAGCACAGAAGGCACGTGCAATTCATATAGCGGTCCACAAGCAAAATCCAATTTATCTTCGTCTTATATCAAACATGATAACCTAGTCCCACAAGCTTGGACACAAAGATACCCTCTAAATTTCAATTTCCAGTAACTAAAACTAATAGTCATCAATCAATGAAATGAAATTACAGCAAATGACTTACCTTCAATTCATCTACTAGAGCAGGGAAGCTTATTCATTTATACGGTTCATGATTACAACCTGAAACTGTCCATGCTACTATTTCCACCAATTTAACATCTGTAAATCAAACAGATTTCCCTTTTTCTCTCTCTTTCTCACCCCAAAAATTATAAACATCACTAGCAATCTTTCTCTACATGTGTCTACTGTCCTCCCTCCTCATCCATGGCCACTTAAAGAGGAAGCATACTCATAAAAGCTCTGAAAACCCTAAATCCAATTGAGTTTTCATGCCATTGTAAATCAACTCTATTAACTTCCATGGGTGCAGCTAGATGGCAATAAAAGCAGCACTAGTGGAGGAAATATTCATTTTCCTCCCATGCTTCCATCCCTCCTTACCTTCCAACTCTTTATTGGTGGAGAATAACACTATCTTTTCCTATATTTACCAAGGGTTCCTAAAAGAAGCTTGATATTATTAATCCGACATACCTCAAATCTGTAGGTAGACAAGCAAAAGCTCATGTACTGACACAACAAGGGGCATGTACGCCTGAACCAACCTCACAAATACCTGAACTTCGGCAAACAATCCAGTGACTGAGGATGGCTTGGCTTGACAATTAAAATCAGGTCTTGTAACCGACCAGCTTCAACTGACGAGAGGAGTAGCCAAACCTAGACTGAACTTGAGCTATGCATAGTTTATATTTCATAGAAAAATAAATCCTTATGAATTATCAAGTTTTTACACGAAGACTATTAGACTGAACTATTGTTTTCTTTTTAACACATGCAACCCCATCCTTCTTTTTTCTTTCTCACTTACTAGGAATCCGACTGGATCTCAAGCTAGGCCTCTTCAGGCATAGCCTTGTGCATTAACCCTTTCCCAAACTTAGCCTATTCGAGTTGTAGCCCCAATAATATAGTTGTTAGAATCAAATCTATGGATGACCTATATCTCTCTTACACGTGCCTTACAAACAACTGAATAATTGAACACGTAACAATTGGCTTAGGCCAGCGATTTGACACTCAAAACCCAATCTGACCTACTTGAACTGTAATACTAATTCCATTAGTCATCAAGACTCTCTATGCATGCATTCCAATTGAAGCACGATATGGAATAAAACACGTAGCACACCTGATTCCTTCTTTTTCAAATTCAATAACGACAAGACCATTAAAAGTTTCCCAAAATCATCTACTCAAATCACCGAGAATAACTAATCCAACTCCTAAAGGTAGGAATTGTGGCATGACATAAAGAGACCACTTCACTAACGACAAAGTAGCTAATTTAATCAAGAACAATCCAACAAATGTAAGGAAAGTAAAATAAGACATCAAAAGAACTAATTAAGAACTTGCATCCAAGTATTTAGATTTGAATGGTAAAGCTCATTCCCTTACTGAAGCCATTGCATTAACAGTTAAACATTAATGACTAACGAACTATCAAAATTGGCATAAAACAAGTATTTTCCATAAACCGAAAAACGACAGAATAGATCCCAACCAAAAGTTGAATCCAGAGCAGTGCAACGAACATAAGGAAAGTAATAAGTCAAACAAATGACCGATTAAGATCTTGCATCCAATACATAGATTCAGAGAATAAAGCTTATTCCTCTACTGAAGCCATTGCATTAATGGTTAACAATTAACGAGCAACGAACTTTCAAAATTGGCACAGATTGAGATCCATCTATAGAAAGCACCACTATTAATATTCAAAGGAATAAACATACCCTTCCTGTTAACATAATGGTAAATTATTAACGATCAACGAACTTCCAGAATTGCAACAAAACAAGTCATTTTCTTAAAAATGATTTCATTTCCAACTATAAAATAAGGTGTTTATTCCTCAAACATCTGAAATAAACTCAAATGTACATTCTCAACTACTGCAAAAGAGTTATCTAATATAACTCTACAAATCATGCAATGGGCATGATATTGGATTGATACTTAAAAAAGTGAAAAGCAAAACCCTTTACATTTTACAGCTCTTATACCTTCAAGTGAGAGCAGCAAAAGTCTGAGCGCAGCTTCTTCTGATCCTCTGAGGGGAAGATGATGTCCATTCTGAAGGTGCAGCACGCAGAAACAAGGTTGATCTACCTCTGCATACAACAAGAAGCAAATTATACACAAAGAAACCCCATTATGCAAAGCACAAGGAGATTCAAGTTGGTACCTTTCTACTGTTAGAATAGACCTTGTATGAATCTGGGGTGATGGTGTGAAGCCAAGACCCCGGAGCAAGATTCTGCTAAAAAGAAATCATTAAAACCCAAAAGTTAAAATAAATAAAACCCGGATATAAAAATATACATATAAAAAAAAAATCGCATGCAGATAAAACAAAATTTGAAATTTGAAACCCTAGAAAATCAAAACTGAAAACCACAACAATGGTGATTAAAATTGAGAGAATGCCATACATCCAGTCTGTTCTGCACGCTCTTCGGCCTCCTCTTGGGCTTCCTGGACGGCCTTGAACCGGTCATGAGGAACAGGTCCTCCTCGATTTCCTCCCTGGTGAGGGTGAGCGAGAAATCAAACCTCACCTTTTCCTTCTCCTTCTTGTCGGCGCTCTTCCCTTCCGACCGGTTTTTCGCCGGTCTCTGACTCACCGGGGTTTTAGAATCCTCCGGTAACCCAGTGGCACGGGTCATGGGAGCCTCCCCATGGGTCCTCTTTGCCCTTGAAGCCCTTCTCGGCCGAAAGTTCCACGTCTTCTGCTGCTCCGACTCTTCCCCCTCCTTCTCTTCGTTCTCCTTCTCTTTCTCTTTCACTTCCTTCACAGCAGCAGCAATGCTACAGTCTTCAGTAGGCTTAGGCACCTTAGTTTTAAGCCTGATCAGAATTTTAGCAGACGCCGGTTTCGGCGTCTCCGTCGCGGGAGATTTCGCCTCCTGTACGTTCTCCGACGAGCTATCCGTCTTCGGAGTCTCCGACTCTGGACGCTCCATGGCAACAACTTCTTCTTCTTCATGTTGTCGCCGTTCTGGCCCTTTCTGCTCAGAATTGGAACCACCAACTCTCCTCGAGTAAGAGTAATGATTCTGTCCTTCATTATTGACGGCATTGCTTGCGTTGCCATTGGAGCTTGTGTTCCATTGTGGTTCAGGGAACGAGAAATTGTGAAGTGGTTTAGAGTGAGTAGGCGCGGCAGACATTGTTTTGTGCAGATTAAAACACCAAAAAACAACAAATTGATCGCTCTTTCTCTCTCTACCTCTCTCTCTCTATAATTCTAGAGAGAGAAAACAGCAAAATTAACCCTACAAAGAGAGAGAAAATTTTGTAGTGAGAGTGGGGGCGGGGGAATTGAGCACACACGATTACTCTTTGAGTTCTTGAGTGAGTGTGAGGGGAGAGAGAGAATTTATAAGGAGAGAGCGGTTAAGATACTCTCTCTCTCACTCTCCTGAAAGAACACTGACAACGATGGTCTAAATTTTATGACGATTTTGCCCTTTGAATTTTACCAATTTCCACCCTGCTGTCCAAACAAACACGTGTGTTCCGGCAGCTTCTGTTTTGTTTCTGGTTTTGGTTTTGCTTTCTTTTTTGAATTTGCTTGAGAAGTGTTTGGTTTCGGTTTTAACAATGCCAACCCTTGTGAGTAAATAAGGGTAATTTTGTCCACAATATTTTATTAACCCTAATTTTCTTTTTCCTTTTGGTCTTATCTCTTCTAGGTTTGGTTTTGGCTCTATTTAGGAAAAAAATTATTTATTTTGATTTTTATGGAATTTTGTATTTTTGCTTGGTTGGTGACGATTTTACTCTTTTTCTTTTTTTAAAAAAGAAAAAGATTCATAAAAAACAAATGGTTCAAAATCAAAATTCTTGTTAAGCACAATTCTTTTTTTTCTTTTATGCTTGTGATTTTACTTTATTTTTATATGATTTCGAAATATTTTAAATTTATAAGGACAAAAAAAAAAAAAAACACTAGAGGCCAAAGGGTGTTGATACGGATTAGAGTCACAGGAAAATATTAAAATCAAATTTCAGATTCAAAACTTAAAAATAAAAATATATATATATATATATTTGAATGATTTCTTCTTAAACTTAAATCTGTCAACTTTTGAATCTGATTAATTAGAATATAATTTCAAATATTGATTAATTATAAGGAAAGAGAGAGAGAGAGCCAAAATTAGAATTATAATTTTTTGTTAATTTGCTTATTTGTTAATACCGGTGAGATGTTCTATGAATATAAATAAAACATATAATTATTAATTTTAGTACAATGTATCTATGTCTGTATTTTATATATTATGTTTATTTTGTGGGTATTTTTTCTCACGTAATATTAGTTATTTTTGTCTATAAGACAAAAGGTATGATGAGTCATTTTGATTAACGTGACAGATACAAGGATGTTCTAAAAATATGAACAAAAACGATAATTATCAGTTTTAATATGGTATTTATATTTATATTTTATATATTATGTCTATCTTGTAAGTAATTTTTTTCATATGATATTTTTTACTTATTTGTAAAATAAATTTAAATGAATAAAGATTTAAAAAGTAATGATAATTAAGGTGTAGCAAGTAATATTTTTTTTTAATAAACTATTGGTATTCGGTATTATATTGATTTTAATTAAATTTGATTTGAGTCAGATTTAACTCTTAAGAGATAAAATTTTCTTGATATCTGTTTTTGTCATATATAAAATTTAAATTCAAAATTTTACTTAACGGATATCAGTATTAAATTATTAGATCAACTAGATTTTGGTTATATCAAGCAATATTATTAGTTTAAGTATCATGCTTTTGCATTTTTGATCTATTTATTATATTTATATTGTGGGTAATTTTTCACATGATATTTTTTTATTTATTTATAAAATTAAATTAAATAAATTCAGGTTTGAAAAAGGGTGATAATTAAGGAATCTATCTCGCCTCTCATGAGAGAGAGAGAGAGAGAGATTACTATTAGCAAGAAATTTTATATTTCAAAAAAAAAAATCAAAATTTTTCATATTGGGTCAGAGTTTGGTCTCAAAATTTCAGCGTTCGATGACCAAAGATTTGTCTGCGTTCGTACAATTAATAATGTAAAATGGAAACTATATATTTAAAGCAAAACTCTCTCTCTCTCTCTCTCTCTCTCTCTCTCTGAAACTTTCACTCTCTTCATTCTACATTGGACTTAGATTTGTATCTCAGTTCAGATCCTTTTCAATCACTTCCATGCACAAGGCTAGGAAAAAAAAAAAAAAAAAAACCTAAAGAAGAAATCTTGATCCTTACCCACCAACCCTGAAAATTCAGTTTCCCACTTTCCCTCGAAAGCAATGAAATCTTTTTTTCTCTGATTTGATCGTTATCTGATTTTTTAAGTTATGTTTTAATTAAATCGAATCGATCTTTTATTAGATTTAAAATAAAAAAAGGTCTTTCGAATAAAAAAATGTCTTTCATCACAATTATTTTATATTATCAAAAAAATTCTTAAAAACAAAATGCAATACTTTTCCTGTTACATCTTACATGTGACGGTAAAGTTTTACTTTTTCTCTCTTACGGCCAAAAGGAAATCCCTTTAAAGGGCCTTTAAATCATTCAATGCCCAGATTTGGTTACCATTTCAAATGGTTTCTCATTAAACATATGACCATAAGTAGTGGAAATCTAGACTGCTTTTTGTAAAATCAGACAAGTCAATTGCATCCTTTTATTTTTTTAAAAAAAAAGGGTATTTGAGAAATCTAACAAGAAAGAAAGGAAGGGGAAAAACCTTTACTACTAATCTCTTAGCCATCTAGCCATGTAGCAATATTTTCTATTTTTTTTTTCTTTTTTGGGCTTTTTTTCCTATGATGTGTACCTGTCTCTCAAGATTGATAGTCATTATTCAAAAATTTGAATAATTCAATTCAAATAATCTTATAATTCAATTTAGGATTGACATTCACAACATTTGCTTTTCAATTTTTAAAATTTGAACTTGAAACTTTGGTTTAGATAAAAGGAAATGTAATATCCTGTTAGTAGCAATCAAAGAATAAGGGTTCAAAGGGAAATCGATCATTCAATGGAGATTGAAATTGGAGAAAGAAATAACCAATTTGATGAAAGATCATGAAACCATTCCTAGTTAAATTGAGAGTGAGAAAAATACTTGTTGTGCAACAGAAGAATTTAGAATTTAAAGTTTAAAATTTCATTTTTTTAATCAAAGCAACTTGATTTAGGATACACGATAATAATTTCCACAAAGTATGATTTGTGCAGAACACTGTCGAAGTCACAGCCGCATCATCGGCGGTCACCCTTTTAAATATTTTCTCCATTTATATAATTTATTATAATTATAAAAGACTTATTATTATACCAATTATACAATGCCCATGGTATTGTACAAGCACATAGAAATTTCTGCATAAATACAAAACCCCTTACCACTTGGTGAAATACAGAACTCCTTAGCACTTGGTAACTCTAGATTTGGTATCATTGAATGCAAGAATTTTAAAACGCAATAAGGGAAAAAAAAAAAAATTGACATTAACTTCATGAATTCAACTCAAAAACTAGGAGTGGGGTGGAGAAAAAAAAACCAAGGATAGAAATCCGGTGGGTTAGTGAGATTGCCTCACAACAATGGTGTGTCAAAAATCTTGATTTTCTAGAGCCTAATATAGTTGTTCTTTCTCAAACTTGGCCAAAATTTAAATATAGAAAGCAAATTATAGAGATATTGGAAGATTCGTTGCGGTCTTTATCTCAACCTAGGATTTTTGAACCAGAGTAGATAGAGTATGACTGTTAACATTTCTGTAACAAAATTTGTCCTTACCAATAGAAAGAACTGGGAGGATGTTTAGTAAGAGAGTATAAAAATAAGAAATGAAAATCAAACTGAAAGATAATATTTAGATTAATACTATGAGAGTAAACATTTTGAATTTATATTCAAAAATCTAAAAATCTATAAAATCTAAGTAAATTAGTGGGTTTTGTGAGAAATTTACGTTTTATTCCGAAATAATCATTTATTCTCACACTTATCTAAAATTACCTATTACTCTCCACTCTAACACTTCCATTTTTATAAAATTTTCATCATTAAATTATTATTTTTTTAAATAAAATTATCCATTATTCATATATATATATATATATATATAACTAAACTAGTGAAAAAAATATAAAATTTTCATTATTAAATTACTTTTCGTTTTTATTTTTTTTAAATATATAAAGTTTAATTCATGAATTCATATAATATTTATTTTTCATTATAAAATTACCCATTACTCATATAATTTTTTATAAAATTACCCATTACTCCTATATATATATATATATATATATATAACTAAACAAGTGAAAAAAAAAATAAAATTGTCAATATTAAATTACTTTCTTTTTTATTTTTTTAAAAAATATAAAATTTACTTGATAAAATCATATAATATTTATTTTTTTATTATAAAATTATTCATTACCTATTACTCATATAATTTTTTTTATATAAAATTATCAATTACCCATATACATATAAAACCAAACAAGTGAAAAAAATATAAAATTATCATTATTAAATTACTTCATTTTTTTATTTTTGAAAATGATATAAAGTTTACTTGATAAACTCATATAATATTTATTTTTTTCATTATAAATTTATCCATTACTCATATATATATATATATATATATATATATATATATATATATATATATATATATAAACTAAACAAGTAAAAAAATAAAATTTTAATTATTAAATTACTTTTTTTAAAATTTTTGAAAAAAATATAAAGTTTACTTGATGAACTCATATAATATTTATTTATTTCATTATTAAATTACTCATTTTTCATTACTCATTACTCATTACTCATACAATTGTTACTATAAAATTATCCATTATTCATATATATATATATATATATATATATATATATATATAAAAGCTAAATAAGTGAAAAAATAAAATAAAATTTTCATTATTAAATTATTTTTTAATTATTTAAAAAAATATAAAATTTACTTGATGAATTCATGTAACATTTATTTTTTCAAGAAATTAATTTCATATAATATTTTAAAACAATTTATTTTAAATTATTCATAATTTTTATTATATATTGGAATAAGGATAAAATTAAAAAATTATTAATTTTTATTCCGAAAAACAGCCAATCAAAGACCAAATATGATAATGATACTCGTTCTAGTATAATGAACCAAACAGATGAATTAAAATGATTCTATCCATTCTAATTCAGAGGATATGATTCTGATTCCCATAGCTAAATCAAATGCCCCCTAGGTTTTTAATACATTAATCCTAAATTTTGAAAACGGTCATGGTCATTTAAAACCAATATAGGAGAAAGGAGAGAAATTTCCTATTTTGGTTTCTCATAGTATTGATAAAATTTTTATGGACAACCTAATGTAACTCTCGTCCTTTACGGGTATTAGGACTAGTTGTATTAAAAGATGCTTATATTTTGAGATCAGGAGAAGGCAAATGCGGAGATGGAGTTAAAGAGCTAAGTTTTCAACATGTAGGGGAAAAAAAACATCAAACATATTTCTGTACACGAAATACAAAGAAAAAACTTTTTTCTTTTTTAAAAGAAGAATTACAAAAACATATCAATTCTGTTAAAATAAAAGAAAATAAAAAACCTCCCTAGCAGGAATCCACCTTCACATGGACCTTGCCAAATGAAAATTAAATCTCTCTGTGGCTCCTCACAATATTTTCAAGAGAACAACTGCACTAAATGCAGAGTGAGTAGCATAGCAAGTGACAAAATAGACAGAACATTAATTTGGCAGAATGCTAATAGTTGAAAGATTATCTCACTGACTTTATTGTGTCATTTATAATTCTGATTCTGTTAATTTTCTCATAGAGCCTTTTCCCGTCAACTAGCACCTTTCATCCAAAATCCAGACACCCTGGAGCAAAGCTTTCTTAGGCCATAAACATCTCTTTGACAACAAGACAACCCCTATTCTCCATTCGTGTGAAATGGTTCATTGAAAAATCTACAAAAGAAATCTGCCAAAAGGTTCATTCATAATAATTAAACATCACAAAATGGAGATAAGCAATATTGATGTTCAAGTCATAAGAACTACCTCAAGTACACACTAGGAGAGTTGGAAAAGTGGTGTACAAATAGCAGATCTGTGATGCCAATAGCTCAAAGGATCTACAAGTGCAGCACTATTAGTCTACCCTGGCTCCATCTACAAGCCTGCAGGTTCTAAACCATGCTTGCCCAACAATTTGTAGCTCTCCGAAAAAATTGGATAGCCTTGAAAAAGTAATGTTAATTTGAAATCCATGCGCAGGTTAAGAGGACGCAGAATTTCAGAAAGGTGTATCTTCTGCCACGCTCGAACTACTCTCGGATCCCTTGGTAAAACCCTATTGATGTATCAAATGCTTTTGTTGAATGAGGAATACGAATATTGGAATTAAGGAAAAAAAGAAGAAGAAGAAGAAGAAGAAGAAAGACGATATGGCGTGGACAAAAGTATACATGGAAATAACAAAAACTGTGATGGCATTTTTTTTAAGGATTTCTAGATTGCAATGACACATGTAAACATACGCTATGGTGATGTATTTTGCCCCGCTAAATGTATTAAGCATCGAGCAGGTCAAAAGAAGGCATCTGTATATAAAAGTTCCTATAACTTTCTTTATTTTTTTGGAAGGCATATATATCAACTAAAGGATTAAGACAACAATGAGTGATGCTAGTGTTCATGGGGACCCACTGATGACATAATGGAGAAGCTGCTGGTGCAAAGGGGGTAGAAGAATTTTTTTTTTCTTTTTCCTTTTTTTTTAGTCAAATCTCTTGACTAGAACCGCCATTAGCTAGATGGCTGGCTCATGTTGCCTTCTCAACCATATGAAAAGAAGCATTTGTTGACCTTTAATCAGTTGTTTGTAGCCAAGGACAGGAGAACCAGAAAGATGACTCTATTCTTGGTCCCTGTCACTTGTAAGTTCCTGCGACCTTTAGCCTTTGGTAGAAGGAGGCAACTCCGCTGAGTGCAGAACTCAGTCACAGTGCTAATTGTTTCATAACTCACAGATACAAACCACGTCTACCTGAGCTTAATATAGCTTTCCAAGTTGAAACACAAATAAGCTGGAAATTTATCATGGCGTAGCAAAGTGAATCCCCATGTCCTTGAGTTGGAAGTTGACTTTATCCTCAAGAATAGCCTAGTTTTAATTTATGATCTAATATCTATGGGAATTCAATCTCCAAGCTATTAAGAGAATATCTCCTCTGCAACTCACTCAGCATGCCACACAAATGGCCTAAGAAATATTTGCGCAAATCTTCAACAGGATGGCTCAGTGTTTAAAATTTTTATAATTATTCAACAATTATTAATTGCCATTACCAATCTTATTAAAGAAGCATTCATGAAGATCCAACGTCACATGAGGTAAATTAGTGAATACATTTCTCCAAAAACACAAGTGTATTTCTCAGCTAGTGTTTCCATTACTTTTGCACTCGCTCTGAATGTCCTAAGAAACCTGATACTGAAATCATGGAGTGTTCTCCAAATTAAGAGCTCCACCTCTTGGACTAAAACTTCTTCTGGATACCCGAGAAACTCAACATTTCTCTCCACCACAGTCCCCAAACAAAATCCACAAATCCCTTTTCCAAATCATCAAGCAATGCATCAATTTCTACCCATTAATTCCTAATTTCTACCGAATATATAAGAAAAAAACCAAATAAATTCTGACCACCAAAAAAATCAAAACCTCAGAAACCTCCTCCTCGTCCCACAAACCAATCCCAGAGTGGGGCTACAAGTACCAAAAAACTAAGCAATTTATAAAATGTGAGTTGGCAGAATCCCATTAATCGAAACATTATACCATGTACTGCTAAAACCTCTTCAGGTATCCAACAAATCCACGTTTCCCTCCACCACATTCCCCTAACCAAAATCCACAAAACCCCTTTCTAAATCATCAAACTGTCTGCCCATTAATTCTCCATTCCTACCCAATGCATTAAAAAAAAGGGGAAAAAAATCAAAAATTAAAACCTCAGGGCTCTTATATCATCCTTGTCCCACAACTTAACCCTAGAGTAGTGCCACACGTACCAGAAAAAAAATCAACAATTTATAAAATGCGGGTTAGGAAAAACCAAATAATCTGGACCTCCACAAAATTATCAAAAATTTATAGCCTCGGGGCTCTTATAAAAAATTAACACCTCCTCCTTGTCCAACAACATAAATCTTACGCATACCAAAAAGGTCAACAATTTATGGAATGTGAGTTAGCATAATCTCATTATTGGAAATTTTGTACTTACCATGATCTGCTTTTTGGTACTAGGAGAGTGCAAGGCCTGGTTTTCAGAAACATAATCAAGGCAAAGACGCACTAATCGGACGATACCTGAGGAATCCCTGCAAGCTTTCGACGAATTTGGAGACGAAAACTCGATTTAGCGTTGATTTCAGAGAGAGAGAGAGAGAGAGAGAGTTGTGCCAATGCGTGAGCAAGTCTTGCAGATCGAGAATATTGTGTTAGGATTTGAATTTTAGGGTTTTAACGGTTCAAGGATTTGGGGATTTTGTGCTTCGCACTGTTTTTTAATTTCAGCGCGACAAGCTGTGGAAGGACGGGTGTAGGGCCTTCCACGTGTACTTTGTACGAAAATAACCCTTTAAAAAAAAAAATTCTTGAAAAAATCCAAATAAGAATATAATGCATAAATTGACCAACATGGCTGAGCTTCCAACATTCAACCAATATTATTAGTGGATTGTTCATACTTGACCAAAAGGATGGTAGAATGTTGAAAAAAAATTTCTTTAAAAAATTAAAATAAGAATTTAATTCATAAAATGATTGAATATTTAACACTCGATTAATCTTATTGGTTAACTCATTACATTTGACTAAGAGATTAGTTGAATATTGAGCACTCGATTAATTCTATTGATCGAATATTAAACACTCGATTAATTCTGTTCGTCAAATGTAACACTCGACCAAAATACTATCCTGTATAAACAATATTCTGTAACAAACTTTAAAATCCATTTCTTTTTTTTTTTTTCAGAAATACATAAATATTGCTTTTTTGGATTTGGGATTCTTTGGTAAGTGGATTTCTCATTCTTTTTTTAGCTGATTTTGTCTAAATAAGTAAAGTTAACAGAAAGTCAACAATCAATCATGGAAGTGGGTTTTCATTGTTCTTTTCACTATTTTTTTTTTCATTGTTCTTCTTTTTATTATGGATTTGAAGGTTCTTGGACAAGTGGGTTTCTCTCCCTCTAGCACTGGATTTTTGGGTTTTGAACTGAATATCAGACTGAATTGTAAAAAGTGGCCAAGGGCTAAGTGTTGGTCGGACACTCGAACAACGTAAATCAGTTTGAGAATTAGACTTCTACTTGAGTTTTTTTAAGAATTTTTTTTTTTTAAAAATTGGTTATTTTCGTACAAAACTCAATTCCGCGGTCTTAGTAATAATAATAATAATTCAATGATTAAAATCTTTTAAGTTTATCATTTTTCATATAAAAATAAACCTCTCTTTTTCTCGCTTTTCTAGTTTGCAAGAGAAGCATCAAAGGCCTACAAATATAGCAAACGCTAAAAATATAAGGAGTTCAAAGTTAAGAGAAATAAAAAGGTTAGTAAAGGATCGGTTTTGGGACAATGTCTACTAAGTCTTCTGCACAAGGGATAAATATGACAGACATTTATCTGCCGTAAGAAAATACTATAAACTTTTAAATAAAATTATTGATCATTAAAACGGTGGATATATATATTTTGTTACAAGGAGGAGATTAAACGGGAGCCACCCTACACACTGAAACAGGGAGAGCCTCTGTTGTCAACCAGGAGCAACTGAAAGAGCTCAGTAAGGGGACTCCAGATATCGGATAACCTGAGGTCCTGAGAGACCCAACTTGGCAAGACAGTCTGCACACTGATTCGAGACTCTACGGATATGGTTTACCTCCAAGATTTTGATTTCACGTATGATCTGGCGGCATTTCATAACCATGTTGGACATCCTGAGTCCTTGCACCGAATTATCAGAGAGGAGCTTAACCAGATTTGTGGAGTCTGATTCCACTTCAATCCCTTGCAGGTTTAGATTCTTGGCTAGGATGAGACCTTCGCGAACTGCCCAAAGCTCAGCCATGAGAGCATTGCAGATACCCACCTTAACATAGATGCCCCTGATCTAGTTACCTTTACTATCCTTGATCAGACCTCCCGTTCCTGCTGCATTTGAACTCCTACATATAACACCATCTACATTTAACTTGAGAATGCCCTGACTAGGGGGACGTCAACTACTCTAGGACCCTTGTATCTACTCCACCTTCCTCCTAGCTATGAAAGCAACTTTGCAATCTCTTACCAAGCTATGGATGCAAGCCATTATTTGATGGATATTGAGGACTGAACCCTGGAAGACATATCTGCACCTGCTCTTCCACACCATCCACAAAGTCACAATCCCTTCGATGGACATTCTCATGACAATCTTTTTAATCCACTCATAGCTTGGGGGAGTTTTGGACTTGGATTATCCAAGGTCTCTGCCAAGCTGACTACCAAACCTTATAAGCAAAAGAGCAGCTCCTAAGAACATGGAAAACTGTTTCCTCCTCCTGACTACAAATAGGGCAGATAGGGCTCTCTGTTAATATTCGCTTCTTCCTTTCAGCATTCAACAGGAGCTTTCCCTTGTTGGCTAACCACAGGAACATCTTCATTCTTTTCGAGCAATGAAACCTTCAAATCCAGCCCCAGTCCTGATAGATAACAGAGGTGTGCTGGTTGAGCCCTTGGACCAGCTCGTAAGTAGATACCACTAAAAATTTTCCACTTGGGTTTCCCTTCCAGCAGATGGAGTCTTGTATCTCATGATCAGTGGAGGGAAAAATGGCTTAGATCTCTTCAATCTTGGCTTCTTATAAAACTAATCTGAGATCATTCATCTTTCATTCCCCTCTCGTATCCAAGAAGCTACTGACTTTGACATCTTGGAGACACTGGTCTTGGGGAATGCGAGCATGATTTATCAAACTATCAGTTCCTACCCAAATGTCATGCCAAAATCTGATGTCCTTTCCACCTCCTAAAACCCAACTCATTCCCTCTTTGAGACAATCCCTGTTCTTCAGAATCCCCCTCCATATAATGGAGTGGCTGCTCTTTTTGTTATAGTTTAGCGAGGAATTTCAGCGCAGATACTTACTACGAAGGACCTTGCACCAGAGATCATTGTCTCCTCTCATAATTTTCTAACCCAGCTTCGCCAAAAGGGCTACGTTGTTGTCCCTCATCCTTCTTAAACCCAGCCATCCATTCTTCTTGCTCCTGCAGACTCTGTCCCATCTTATCAGATGGATCTTCCTGCTATCATCAAATGACTCCCAGAGAAAATCTCTGTTTAACTTGTCCAACCTTTCGCAAGTGTCCTCAGGAAGCCACAAGATCTGCATTGAGTAAAAAGGAATTGAAGCAGTGACAATTTGAATCAGGGTTTCCCTTTCCGTTGAACTCAGAGTTTTGGCCTTCCACCCGCTTAGATTGCTTTGCACCCTTTCCAACAAGTAATTGTAAATATTCCTCTTCATTCGCCCGTGCATTAGGGGGATCCCAAGGTATTTTCCAAGGTCCTCCACCAAAGGGAAGTTACAGGTGACAATGAGCAAGGATTTGAGATGCAGCGGAGCTTTTGGGGAAATGCAGAGGTGTGATTTAGTCTGGTTGATAAGGAGGCCACTCTCTGCTGAGAATTCCCAAAGACAGTCCATGACACTGTTAATGTTGCGTGCTCCTCCTTAGCAAAAAATATCAAGTCATCAGCGAAGAATAAATGAGATATCGAGGGACCGCCTCTAGAAGCTCTTAGAGGGCTCCACTTACCTCTCATCACTTTATCTTGGATCATGTACAAAAACTTTTCTAAGGCAAGGATGAACAAGTAAGGAGACAACGAATCTCCTTATCTGAGATCCTGACCAACAGGGAAGGAGGGAAGGATCTCACAACTCCAAACAAGCGATAGATTCCCGTTTGTAATTGAGAACACGATAAGATTGACTAGTTGGACAGGGATGCCGAACTCTAAAAGAATGTGGACCAAGAAGTTCCAATTGAGGTTGTCATAGGCTTTCCTTAGGTCAGCTTTGATAATCATAGCATAATTCTTGTTCTTCAATCGTTGGATAGAATGGATAAGCTCCTAAATAATGATTATGTTGTCCATAGTGCCTCACCCTGGGATAAAGCTGCGCTGAGTATTTCCCACCAAGTCTTTCAATAGGGGCCTAAGGCGCATCACCAAAATCTTAGAGAGAACTTTGTACATTGTATTCAGAATTCTTATAGGGCAAAACTTAGCAATGTCCTTCGGCTTTGCTTGCTTAGGGATAAGAACTAGGAGCTCGTGAGCTAACTCTGGGGGAAAGTGACCATTACTAATGGCCTCATTAACAAAATTACAAAGGGCCTCCTTAGTTATGTCCCAACATTTCTGGAGAAAAATGGGTTGAATGCCATCTGGGCCAGGAGCCTTCATACCATTCATGGAAAAGATAGCTCTTCTGACATCTTCCTCATTAGCTCTGCAAGTGAGCTTATCCCTATCCACCAACTTCACCTTGCTCTGCCATCTGCAGTACCGGAAGCTTGGAGCTGTGACCACCTTGCTTTGAAATAGCTTCCCGAAATAGTCTATTGCATGGCACTTCAGCTGGTCTTGGTCGCTGCACCAATTCCCCTTGACATTCATATACTAATTCCGTTGGTGTTTCTATGTAGTTTCATGGTTATATGACAGTATTTTGTGTTTCTGTCACCCTCTTGGTGTCAGTTCAATCTAGACTTTTGGAACCATAAGATCTCTTCTTGATCCAAGGTTTTATGGTAATCTTCAAGAAGATCCAGCTCTGGATCCTGAAGGCATTTAGAGAAGCCATAATTTGGGGAGCGTTGAATACCCTTCAATCTAGCTTCAAGGATTCTTTTCCTTATGAAAATGTTACCAAAAACCTCACTGTTCCATTTCTTTATCTCTTCTTAAATAACTTTTATAGTTTGCAAGATAGAAGTGGGAGCAGAGGACCAAACTTTATGAAAAGCTTTCCTGAACCTAGCATGCGAAAGCCACGCGGCCTCAAACCTGAAAGGTCTCCTGTTTTTATCTGGTGCGTGGGTTAGGCTTGTATTTAGAGTGATTGGATTGTGATCACTATGAGTTCTAGCTAGGTTGACTACTTTCAGCTCTGGGAAAGCTAGCCTAGCCTATTTGTTTGCCAAGACTCTATCAAGTCTCTCTTACAGGACAACTCGACCCTCAATTCTTTTCACCCATGTGTATTTGGGCCCCTCTGCACCCAAGACTTCAAGAAAACACTGATCCCAATAATTCCTGAACCTGAGACCTCTCTGCCAAGTCCTAGGATTATAATGTGAGGTGTCTTCCATGGAAGCTCGTTGAAATCTCCCATCACAAACAAAGGGTCTTCGAATTCTATAGCAAGTCTTACCAGGTAACTCCAAGCTATCTGCTTAGCTGTGAGATGGGGTTGAATGTAGACAAAAGTTAGTAACCAACTTTGATTCTCCTAAGAACATTTTGCTGTAAAATAGTAATCCGAATGATCCTTCACTTCTAAATTGATTTTATCACTCTTCCAGAATAACCAAAGACCACCCCTAAAGCCTGAAGGCGACACTAAAAAATCCATATTGTACCCCAACTTCTTAGGGAAGCTAGGATAGGAGCCATTCTGGACCTTCTTCTCCACCAGACACACAATCTCGGGGCGATGAGTTCTCATAAGCTTAGAGCGAACTCTTCTAAATCTATTGTTTTTGACCTACCTATAGTTCTAGGACATGATCTTGATATTCATTAAAATTGCAGAATAGACGGATGGGCTTATTGACTTAGAACTCCATCTCCCAATATGAGGATTTCTCATGCATGCACCTTCGATAGCAAGAATTCCACTGTCATAGCCTCATTTACTCCCTTCTCGCTTTGGATCTCTGTTGCTGGGTCTCCACTATCCTTTCCTCTCCTGGGTCTAAAGCCCGCCTTTGTTCCTCAACCTGAACCTCTGGATCTTTATCATCGTAAGGTAGGCAGGCCCTACTTTCTTTTGAAGAGTTAGACTCCTGCTCGAGCGCATTTGGCCTTGTAGCAATTGAGAGGTCCAAGTCCCGAACGGGCTTACCGCTTGTGAGGCCCGCTAGCAGGCCCAATGTCTCTTCCTTCCTTTCTCTATTAAAGCCTTCTAGAACCCCATGTGAAATTGGCTTTCTTCCTCCCGAGGTCCCAGGACTGACCCACTCTCTATCCCTTTTATTCTCTCTCTGCTCTTCTGTCATTTCTTTTCCTTTGCTACGATCTTCCCTGTTTCTTGTTTGCCCCCACATGGAGCTGCTTCCCCCCTTACATTCTGTCACTGGAGGCGCACTGTAGGCTTTCTGAAGGTCAATGACTGTTCTGTCACAGGGTTGGTCTCCTCGTACAAAGCCAAGGTATGCTCTTCTGACCTGTCCCCATCTTCGAACAGACTTTGATATCGATTTGAAACTCCTCCTTTTTTTGGTTCCTTTCCCTTGTTTCTACCCATTTTGGGAAATTTTTGTCGTCGTGGGACTTGCATCTAAGGGCCTAGCCCTTCCTTCGTCTCCGACATCGAATAATCCATTTTCTGCTTTGATCCCTCATTCTGGTTACCCGTATTAGAGATTTCAGGATCTGTAGCTCGAGATTCTTGATTGCAGGCCTCTGAAATGTGGCCGATCCTCTCACACTGAAAACATATTGTATGAAGGCCCTCATATTCCACCTTTTGCATTTTATTTCGAATTTTTATTTGGGGGTTCAAGGGTTTGTCCAGCTCTACTTTAATGCATACTCTAGCATACTTTTCCCTTATTGCATTAGCGGTGTTTGAATCCACCTTAATTGGCTTCCCCAGACTGCTGACTATTTCGAACAGCGCGTCTTCGTTGAAGAGTTCTATTGGGAGATGTGGAAATCTGACCCAAATAATAGTTTTCTCTATGAGGGCTGATTTCGGTGAGAACCATGGCTTCCATTTGCTTACCATTAGATAATGTTCATGGATCATCCATGGTCCACTTGTTAGAATTTTGATGTAGTCATCTCTCAGCGTGAATCTAACTAGGAAGAAGCCTTCTCCCAAGTCCAACATTTCAAATTCACCCTCGACTCTCCACATGGAAATCACTTTTAATAGTAGTAGTTGGTAACCTATTGCTTTGCCTAATAGTTTAATGTAAACTAATTGCCTCCAAGGTTTCCATAGACATTTTAGGTAGTCATCTGAAATTTGAACCACTAGAATTTTCGGATCCTCATCAGGTGATTCTAGGTTCATATCACTCAGAAGCTCTAGGTATGAATCGTCCTCTTCCCATACATTTGACAGCTTCACTGTTTCTGGCCCTGATTGTTGTCCAAGAAGAATGTCTTTGAAAGAGGTCGGACCTATTTGGTTGTCTGGACTCCCGTTCCCTTTTGCCTTCATTATGCTCCTCTTTAGATGATCTTCTTCTTCTGTTATGAAGTTTTCTTGCTGAGGGTCACCCTCTCCGAGCTCTATTCCGGTGAATACTGTCTCTCTTTCTCTCTCTCTACCTCTATTAAAACGGTGGATATAGATACCGATAAAAGATACTACGAATAAATCAATGTTGTTGAGGAAGATCAATGATAAGTTGGAATTGATTAATCTAGAAAGAGTCTTTTTCCTTATCAAGATTAAGGATGAGATATATAAGATTACAAAAACCAATGGTTTGTTAGTTTGGTGGAAATGATATTTCGTCCATTAATCAAGCGTTCGGGTTCGAACTTCTTTAGATATGAAAAATACCATTGGGAGATCTCCCCTAATAATGGATCTGATAGTATGTCGATTTAGATTAGTTAGGACGAAATCCCGAATAGTGACCAAGTCAAGATAAATATAAATATATTTATATTTATATAAGATCAGAAAAAAGAGCAAAGGTCAACCTTCCACTACATCCTTCGATGCTCTTCTTAGTCCGAAATTGTTAATAGAATGTTGTGAAAAATGGGTTCTAAAGTTGGTAGAATGGCATTTAGGCAGAGTTGTCAACGTCTATACCATAACTTGTATAACCAAAAGCACCAAATCCAACAAGATTAACATAATGAAATCTTTAGGGGGAAGATCTCATTTGGGACTAATGATGGGAGACCAAAGTAAACGAGAAAATTTTGAAACATATATAAGATATTAGAAGATAAGATGTGAGTAATTCTTTTCTTCTAAAAAATTATAATAAAATTCTTAAATTTTTGTCAATAAATTTATTTGAACTTTTATGAAAAAATCAACAAAACAAAATTTAACGACAACAATAGCACACAATTAAAAAAAAGAGTCTAATATATAATATACAAAATTAGATCAAATGAGTGTAGTACTATTTCTAAACCGAAGTTAATATAAAATTTTTTAAATTTATCATGGTATTTGAGTTACAAGTTGTTTTTTAGTATTTGAGATTTCTATAGAGTTTAAATCGTAAAAAATGAAAATATTAGAATAAAATAATATTCGTATGAATAAAGAGTGAAGTAATTCTTATATCAGTGTCGTTTACAAATTAATTTTGATTTTAAAGATTTCACATATCACGTTAATATTAATGCTAATAAGATTTTTTTTCCTCGGTTTAATATTTTAAAATTATTATGCTAAATGACTTTTAACAGCTCTCTATTCAAACAAAAAGCATAACAAAAAGCAAGATACTATTTTCGTTTTATTTTAAAACTCTAAAATTATCATTTTACGTAATAGTTTTGAAATGCCCATGAAAGGAAATATATATATATATATATATATATATCTTCTTACCCTACTATAAAAACATAAGCAGGGAGGGGGAAGTGGGAGGAGTTGCCACATAGGATGGAACAATAACATACTGTTTTTTTTTTTTTTTTGGATTTTTTTGTTTTTTTATTTCTTTTTTTTTCATCCCTTCATTTTTTTTTTTACTTTTTTTTTTTTTTTACTTTTTTTGGGTTTCTTCTTTTTTTTTTTTCACCATTCACCCTCCTTTTTTTCTCCTTTTTTTTTTCCTTCTTGTTTTTTTTTTACCCTTCATCCCTTTTTTTTTTTTACTTTTTTTTACCCTTCACCTTTCTTTTTTTATTTCTTTTCTTTTTTTTTTTTTGATTTTTTTTGGATTTCATTGTTTCCAGTTTGCTAATGCACATTTTTTTCACTTCTTTTTTTTTTATTTCTTCTTTTTCTTTTTTACTTTTTTGTCACCCTTCACTCTTCTTTTTTTTCCCTTATTAATCCATTTTTTCTCCTCTCTTCACTTTTTTTTTCACTTCTTTTTTGGGTTTTACTATTTTCTGTTGGAAAAATTAGCTTGATACAAAATATGTCAAATACCGTATTAAATCATCGGAATTAAAACTTAATAACTGAAATTGAAATTCATATTAGACAGAAATGTACCTGATTCCATAGTCGGAGACTGAATAGAGTGAATCATTGATTCGATCTTCGTCTGGACAGAATCCTGGGTACGGTCTTCCAGGTCATATGTATCCTCACAAATTCTCTCTATATGATGGGGGTATTAGGGAGAAGAATGATTCATTGACCCGAGAACCATAACCCTATTTTTAGTTGTAGGGTGACTTTTACCTTCCAAAACTGTCTGTTCAGTTTATGGCAGCTGTCCTTAAATCACCCTTAGACCCCTATTTAACCCATCATAAATAGTAAATGTCTATTGGTATCTACACATTAATTTGTTTCCATATCTTCTGAGATACTTAAAGCTAAATTACCAAATTTTCAAATTTATCAGTTCACTTTCATATGAGCTTAACTTATGGGTTTGACAGTATGCAATACATAATTATTTTAATATATATGTCCAATGTTGGATTAATGATCCAATATTTTCATTATTTTTTTACATACATATAAAAAAAATTAAGACTTCTTTTATATTTTAGCCATGTGTTTTTCTTGAAATATGACACGTGATCAACAAATTTAGAATGAGAGAGAGGGAAGGATACCGTTAGAGATGTAGACAATAATTACAAACAAAAATATAAAATTTATTATCTTATGGTTTTAACTTGATTAAAAAAAACTTATGTCAATAAAATATTTTAATTAATAATAACTGAAATTATATTTTATAACAATACTGATAAAAAATAGTCTTCTCTTTCCAAATAAGTTACAAAATCTTAAAAATTTTTAATCAATACACAAATACACAAAGTCAGTAGTATATCAAATAGTTTTTTCAACAAAATAAATTTGAATCTTAATAATAATTATAAATTATTTAATAATTTTATAAAAAAGTTCGTTTTCATTGTGTAATACTATACTCATGTACTTTTGTTAATGAGTTATAATTCAATTAATACTATCCATTTTCTCTTAAAAATTTTAAATTTGACCCTCTTTTGTATACTAAAAAAAATAACAACTATTTATTTTCGAATAAAAAAATTAAATTGTACTAAAATTTCAATGAAAATAATTTAAAAATTAAGAAATATAATAAATTTATAAGAATATGTTTAAATATCAATAATTTAAAAAAATTTCAAAATTATATATTATATATATATATATATATATATATTATTCAATTCATAAATAAGAAAGAGATTAAATTTACTAAAAAGACAAAATTATTTTATAAACAAAGATTAAAATACGTTTACTATCAATAAAAATTTTTTGATAAGAATTATAAATATTATTTAATTGATATACTGTATAAGAATAATTATACTTAATAATATATTATATAAATCATTGAGTGTAAATAAAAATATTAAAAAATTATAAAAAATTTTAGATCTCGGCCGAACCTTATGACAAAAGAATTAAAAAAAAACAAAAAAAAAAAACCAAAGAAAAAAAAAATCAATATAGGAGGGGCAGTTCCACCACCGGTGGAATCACTCCTCTTATGTTGAACCTTTTTTATTTTTTTATTTTTTATTCTATTTTTGTTTTTTTATTTTGTTTTTATTCTTTTATTTTTATTCTTTTATTTTTTTATTAGTTTGTTTTTTGTGCAGAATATTTTTTTCTTTTGTTTTTATTTTTTGTTCTTTTGTTTTTTGTTTTTTTGATTCGAATTAAATTTAGTAATTAATATAATATAATATAATATAATAATAGTGATAACAAAAGAATAAAAGAATAAAAACGTAAAAAAATTAAAAAACAAAAGAAATAAAAAAAAATCAACATAGGAGGGGTGGTTTCACCGGCTGAACCGTTCCTCTTATGTTGATTTTTTTTTTAAATTTTGTGTTTTAATTCTTTTTTATTTTGTTTTCTTTATTTTTTTTATTTTTTATTTTTTTGATAATATTATATTCTAATATGTTTTAATAATTTATTATTTTAACCATTATTTCGTGATTAATTAAAGTTATATGTTTTTGTTTAAATAAAAATGATAAAAATTAGAGAAACTTTTTTAGTTGCGCCGCACCTTGTGTGGCCTGACCACACTGGTGTGTGTGTGTGTGTGTGTGTGTGTGTGTGTGTATATATGTGGTGTGTGTGTGATATCAAAAGTTTGAAAATAATTTTTGAGGAATTCTTTTTTTAACTTTATAGTTTGAATTTCTTCGAATTAAAAGAAAAAACGTCTGGGGGCAAATAAGTAATTGGACGACCGGGAGAGCCATTGACCCTTGCGAAAGTGAAAAATCGAATCGCAACCCCGAGCATATCATTTGCTCTCTCTCTCTCTCTCTCTCTCTGATCTCTAATGGCGCAAATTGGAGGGAAGAACCCTGTAAACCCTAATCCTCATCCACAGCAAGCTCTCCAACCCCCACTTCCTTCACCATATCCTCCTCACCAATATCTGCAACCCCCATTACAGCCCCAATATCAATTCCTCCCTCACCCAATGCAATACCTTCCTCCTCAACCCCCACAACCACAACTACAACCACCACAACCCCAACTACGATTCCCGATTCAGACAACGAAGCGCCCCCGCGAAAACGACGGAGGTGTTTATTCGGCCTCCACTGACGTCGATTTGCCGTCGGCGAAGCGTCAGGCGAAGTCTCAGCAGGATGTGATTTTCAGAATTGTTCTTCCCTCGAGACAGATTGGGAAGGTTATTGGGAAAGAAGGTTCTAGAATTCAGAAAATTAGGGAGCAGACTAGAGCCACCATCAAGATTGCCGATGCAATTGTTGTGAGTAATTTGCTTTTGGAAATTTTCTAGGGTTTTCTTTTTTCTAGTTCAATTCAAGTGATTTTAGGGTTTTATGTTCAATATTTTCCATTATCAATGATAGCTGACGTTTTGAAATTTCTAGGGTTTTTGTTTGTGATCTGAATTTTTTTATTAGAATTCATGGCTTGCGTGTGATTTTGAGGCCTTTCTTAGCGCAACGTCTTAGATTGTTTTGAAATCTCTAGGGTTTTGGATTGTGATTAATTCATGCCTTTTGTCGTGTGACTTGGTATGTTTACCATGCTCAATTATCAACAGTAACAGGGGGTGATTCTTTTTTTTTTTTTTATTTAAATTGAAGACCCTTTTAGATGCATCTACTATACAAATGATACGATGTTTAAGCTATGATTCACTTGTATAAATTCTTGTCAGCTTATTTATGTGTTTGGCTTGAAATACTGTTACCTTCAAATTGAAATATTTGGGATTTTTTTTTTCATATTTGGGGAGTGAATGGACTATGGATTAACATGCTCTTTTTGATTTTTTTGCAGCGACATGAAGATCGTGTAATTATTATAAGCTCTAAAGACAATGAGGGCCAGGTTACTGATGCGGAGAATGCACTCCAAGAAATAGCCAACCTTATATTCAAGGTGCTGTGCTAACCTTATATGTAGGTGTTTTTATAGTTGCTCTGCTTGAGATATAGGTGTCCCATGTTAAAGACTTGGTATCATATGGCTCAAGAAAATGATCTTTAATCAAGTGCACAGATCCATGGAACACACACGGGAGATGACACAACAAAGTTATAAAAAAATTTACGCTCTGATATGTTACAAACTGTTGTGCCTTTCATCTCTAAAACCTGAGACACGAGATTTGCAGCGTGTCATTTTTAAAAGTGCCCATGTAACATGGACCTAGATAAAATGATACTGAGATCAAGGATTAATTTGAAGGTTCTATGCGTGTATTTTGCTTTTAGTAATTTTGAAATTTATATTCTCTGCTAAAATGAAAATTGCATGCTAAAAGATTTGTACTTCTGATAATGATAGGGGGAATGGAAAACTCATATCATGGTTAAATTCATCGCAGGCCTGTATCATAGATTAGGGGAAGTACTAAGTCATGGGGTTAAATTCTGGAGGCTCTGATGAATATCTAGAGAGCTCATTTTTTGTTAAAAGTGCTTGCTATGAAATAGTCTAGAAAGGTAACGAGTGCTGATGCCCTACACAGGATGATGATATTAATGCTGAGGTTGCAAAAGTTGGCCCTGGTCATGTGGCTGCAAACACAATAAGGCTTTTGATTGCTGGTTCTCAAGCTGGTTCTTTGATTGGTGTATCTGGTCAGAACATCGAGAAAATAAGGAATTCTTCTGGGGCAACCATCACCATTCTCGCTCAAAATCAGTTTCCTTTGTGTGCATCTGCTCACGAATCTGATCGTGTGGTACAGGTGTGATATTCCTTGCATCCAGGATTTTTTTTTTGGGGGCGGGGTAAAGTCAGACAGCTCTAGTCACCTATTATTTTTTGTCATTTTGATGAATTTGTCCCGTTCATTGAACTGAATTATAAGGATTCGTTTTCTACTTGTTCAATGTGCTGTTTGCTTGTGACTACAGCTAGTTCTTAAGAAACCGAATGTGCCATTTATTCCCGTGTGCTACACTGCCTGAATATCTTTATCTTTGCTAATAATTTTTCACTTCTTAAGTCTTCCATACTTATTGTTTCTATAATTTTGCCTCCTATCAACTCAGTTGCCCCATTTCTTCTAAATACAGGTATCCGGTGATGTTCCAGTGGTACTGAAGGCACTGGAGGAGATTGCCGCTCAACTCAGGTATTGGTGTATTGATTATTTTTCCCAGCCTTTTCAGCAGGTCCCTGTTAAGACATTGCTAACTTGTATCTGAAATTTTTGTTCTCCAGGGAAAATCCACCCAAGCAAGTTATTTCCATCAGCCCATCATACAGTTTCACTTCAAACTTCTTAGCCCAACAATATGTTGATCCTACTTCAGGTTATTGAAAACTTTTCCAATCATAAGCAACATTTTCCAATTTCCAAAAACGACAAAAAATGACACCCATGTTTGCACTTGTCTCAAGTTTTAATATTTTTTTTTCTTTACAACGACATCATCTTTAGGACAACCAATCTTGCAGCTGATTATGTTACTATGGAGATGGTGATTTCTGAAGCAATGGTTGGTGGATTGATCGGTCGGTGTGGCTCCAACATATCAAGGATCAGGAATGAGTCCGGTGCAGTAATCAAGGTACAACTATTAAGACCTTTGGTTGGCATTCCTTAGAAATATAAAAGTACAATGCTCTTTTCTCGAACACATGGATAGCCTAACTTGCAATATTATGGATAAAATAGCCTACACAATCTGGTACATGTTATATGCAGATAACATAGATTACACCTTAGCATGTTCTGCTATTTGTGTCATTAATATTTTCATTCTTATGGTTCTAAGATCTTTCTAAGGGATGATGTCGCATTTGTATTGACCTACGAGCATAGTTTCATGACTGTTGGCCATTTGGGACGGAGAGTTTAACATACATGGTATTATTAAATCCCAGTTTTTAGGTCAGCTTCTTTTTATCTTGTCTAACTTGTCACAGGTTCAGTTTCGTCATTAAGATTGAATTTTAGTCCTAAAAAATTTGTCTTAGAGCAAACACTTATATTTTTGTCCCACAAGATATAATGGCTCTTAACTGCACTTATATGTATTTCATGCACACCTTCTTTTCCTGTTGTACATTGGGAGTAATGGTTTACAGTGAGATACTTGTTGATATCCTTAGATCATTTTCTGTAACTATGGCATTCTATCCCCTTATTTACAGGTATATGGTGGGAAAGGTGAACAAAACCATAGGCAAATTCATCTCGGCGGTAGTGCTGAACAGGTAAAATCAGCTGTCAATATTTAATTTGGTTAGTCCTGATTGTAGATGCGTCCATTTTTGGGTTCAGTTGAAGTAGATGTCTTAACTAGGGTGTACACAAATGATACTGTGAACCAAGTAAACAGGCTGAGCCAACATAGATTGATGGTGTTTGGTTGGCCTATGAACATGTGAATGATTGGAATGGTTCAAAATTTGAAAATCTTATCTAAATCTCAGCTGGCCCGATTTGGAGAATCTCCAGACCATGATATATAGAAGTGCGGGAAATGTTATGCTACCTATTATATATCAATATGATTAAGAAAGTTTTAAGGATAATAATCTCGTATTTAAAAAAGTACAGGGATAATTATATTGTTTGTTGCTTTAGAGAGAGTTGCTAAAATTGAATTTCAAAGCTACAGTTGCCATTGTTGTCTCTCTCTCTTCTCTCTTTGTTCATTCTACACCAATTATTTGTAAAACATTTTCATTAATTCTCCAGCAGAAAAGATCAAGGCTAATGGTGACACCACCTTCATAAACTCTTGCCGGCCCTTTCTTCAGGAATGAGAAGGCTACAATCTTCTAACAGTCATAGCTCCGAAAGATTAATGGTCCCCGTTATTGATTTCCAGGACATCTTTAGACCAGTGCCTCTTCTTCTTCTTCTTCTTCACTGTTGGTCATTTGGGCTGGAAATCAAGAATGTGGACCATTAATCACTCGGGACAATGACCGCAGCCTTCTCATTCCCGAAGAAGGGCCGGCAAGAGGTTATGAGCATAGTGTCACATTAGCCTTGAGCTTTTCTGCTGGAGAATTAATGAAAATCATTTGCAAATAATTGGTGTAGAATGAGCAAAAAGAGAGAGAGAAACAACAACAGGAACCACTGCTTTGAGAGTCAATTTTAGCGTCTCTTTTTAAAACAATAAACAATATATTTATCCCTACCATCACTAATTCTACTAGCATTGTGGTCAGCCATGGCAGCAAAACTGAGCACTCCAGCTCGGCCCAAAGATTGGGATAAAAGCTAACCAACACTAACCTTGTTACTTGCAATTTTGTATTCTAGTTTTATACATTTTTGCCTCCTTTTCCTACAAAGAGTTTTATAGAAATAATGGGTATTGCCAATATTTTAATTATGGCAAACTAACAGTAAAAGGTAGGAAGAGGGGCTTTTGAATCTTATATTTTGATGATGTTGATGTTACGCACTATGGTTCTGGTATTCCAATCTGCTTGTTGAGGTACTCATGATTGAATGTTGATGCTGGCAGGTAGCACTGGCAAAGCAGAGGGTTGATGAATATATATATTCTCAGTTGGTACAACAAAACAGTTCGCAGTAGCCCATGTGTTAGCAATATCCATCGTTTTTTGTTTAGGCTGTTGTAAAGTGTTCTTGTTGTCTAAACAGGTCAGTTGAAAGGGCTACAAGGCCTCATTTGTTAATTGTTTCGCCATGGTAGACCCTCGGAGTCTTGGCTTAATATGTTGAATTCTTAATGTAAGGGGCATAATTAATTATATAAAAGCATTTGGCTTATCTGTAAAACAAAGTGCAGTCGATTTTTGGCTAATCTTTTGGAGTGGTGCTTTTGCTAGAAAAGCTCATGGCCAACTGAACTTTTAGCCTATGTATTAAGTAGGCCTTTTGGTGTTGAATTGTGCGAGAAAACAAACTTGACTATCGGGTGCCTGAACTTGAAAACCTCCAAGTATGCGTGGTTTTACAACATCATGCATTTTTTCGTGTATCCAACAACTCACGGACATTTTTCTCGAGGATATGCATGAAAATAACCAAAGTATGGGTCGGCGCAGACTTGACGTATATCAATGAATAGTTAACTTAATAGAAATAATATTATATCACTTAATCAAGATTACGATTCGAATCTTAAAAATTAAAAGAAAAAAAATTACATGAAAAGAATTCTACCCTAAAAAGAGATCAATAGCACCTCAAATTAAATTAGTCAAAATATAACTTCAAATATTAGTTTATTTAATATTTGAAAAAAAAAGGACCACACTTAACACAGCTTTTTACTGAAATTGGAGTTTGTTGAATATAAAATTTTAGTTATGACATTGAAAATATAAATAATTATCAGTAACACCATCAAACATCCAAACTATTTCTAATAAAAAATGTTTATTGAAGATGATATTTTTGAGTGTGAAACTCTAATTATGGTATTGAAAATACAAATAAACAGCATTTCACCATTTTCAAACTATTTCAAGTCAAGAATGTTTGATCAATCATATTTACATCAAACGAAATGATCGAACTCCCTTAATCACAAAATACTTTGTTTGATAATGAAGTTAAAATTGGCCGTCTGATGCTCTCGAGTAGAAATTATTTTAAAATGAACCTTATATATTTTCAACCCCAAAAATTATGATTTCACCCTTGTTGATAATCACCATGAGTTATACTTGTGGAAAACAAACAAAACTTAAACGAAATAATAAAGTATATACAGTTGTTGGGACTTGCATCCTGGAACTTACAACGCCACAAAATTTGATGGCTTCACACCATATCTTGGGTCTGTCAACAATGATTCCAACTTAAATAAATATTGCAAAACTTTCAACTTCTCAGAGCATCAAGAATCATGGAAATTTAATGCTTGACGAGTGTGTGATTCTATTTCTACATCTCTGAGGCAGGTTTCTGATTTCGAAAGCCGAACAGATTATCAAATAATGCAGGGGCCACTGAAGGGAGTCTCATGGGTTGGGGAGCCATGAAATTAACAATCTTTTCATGAACATTATACCTGCAGCATAATTAGCAAGAAGAAATGATAAATGAAATTGATCACAAATTCCATGAACCCAAATGTATGGAAGACAGGTCATACCTAATCTTGCGGCTCTTTGAAGCACGACGGTCAACAATCTTTCTTTTCTTGGGCCGAAGTCTCTTCATAGCATACAAGGCCGTCTCTGTTGTTTATTAACAGCAAAAGCTTTAGTTCACAGGGCATATGCTTAAACCATATAGTCTTGCTGAGCCAGAAGAACAAATAGTAATGCAGTTTTGTTCCAGCTAGCATTCAAACATACAAGCGCAATGATAATGGTAAGGGCTGTGACAAACTTGGCATTTGAAATTAGAACATCATTTTGAAATGCTACACTTTCGAAAACAAACTTGATAGTGCAAACAGAGAGGACAGAAAAGGGGAAAAAGAAGCCGTTGCATGCCAAAAAAATTCAAGGGGATGAAACCCATCTGCAGGAAGCGAATGATTCTCAGAGGAACTCAACTTTATTTGCAAGTCCTGGATTCTTTTTGTCAGTGGGTTGTTTGACATGATAAATTTTTAGAAAATATGGTCTTCCTAGATCTGAGAAGAACTTGCCAAGATGCATAAAAGTTAGGTATGTTCAACTAAGAACAAAGAATCTACCAGATGACGATGGATCAAATGTCTCCAAGAATTCCTTCAATAGTTGCTGATAGAATTCAGAATCGTCCAAAAGTTCAGGATCCCCATCCACATTTGCATCCTATAGAAAATACAAAATGGCAAACAAAAGCATGGTTAGTCATCGGAAAGAGCAAAAGTTCAGGTAAATAGTGGCAGAGACCACGGATCTCATGTTCAGACATTGCATCAAGTAGCTGAGAAGACCTATCAAAATTTCACCAAAACTTATAAATCCAGAGTAGAGATGTCCCCCCAAAAAATGAGATGTACAATTCACCTGAAGGTGCAGATCATTAACCCAAAAATCTGAACTAATAAAATCAAAAATAGTTGCAGTATGTGGAAGAAATCCACTCTTTTAGGTATCATGGCCAAGAAATAAGCACAAGCGGCAGGTCTGTGTGCGCTAAATATCCGTTTGGGCAATTCATCACTTCAGAAACATTCAAACTAGCTTTGTCGTTACTCTTGTGGATCAAAGCTAAGCATAAAATAAAACCCAAAGAAGGATTATGCTCAGGGGACCCATCTAGTATTTTATTTAAGAGCCATCAAAGAGATGAATAACATGCATCCTGTAGAAGGCATCTTGAATGAATGTACAGTACAGGGAGCAGAATGGGGCTTTGGAGCCGTTTAAAGAACATGCCATTGAACAAATAGATCACAGAAGTTGCATAGTAATCACCTCCTCATTACTGCTACCAGCTGCCTCTGGCACCTGCGTGGCAACAAGGCAACAAGGCTTGTATATCAATTTCAAATGCAAACAGATTACCACAACATATCGGACGAGGAAATTTATGGGGAGAAAGGATTTACTTACATTGCCAAAGATAGCAACGGTTGACCTTCTTAGCTGCATCCTTTTGATCATTCTACTTGGATCCCTCATATAACCAGCAACTTGTTCACTAATGTTCTACAGTTGGCAAATCATAATTACTTGAGTTTTCTTGCACATGTCAGGAACATCTAGCACACTAATCTAAGTAACAAACCTGGCTGAAAGCATGCAATTTTCCTTTTATAGCGGCAGCTCCGGTGGTGACTTGTGTCTTTCTCTGCCATTTATCAACCGATTTATCTCTAAAAGGAGCGATCCTGCAGAATACCAGCACAAAGTATTGTAGAGACTGAAAAAACACAAGCACATGCAAGGACAAAATGCCATCAATATAAAGCACAAAAATCATGCAGTGAATTTTGTGATTTTAGCAGCAGATGAGAAGTTGTTTCAAGAAACCACAAAACTTAAGAAACTGATATTCAAAAAATGCATTTCTGTTAGAATTTCAGAGTACAGTTCAAAAATATGACCACTAGACAACCAAACACCAGGCACCCTTTTTCGTCATAGAAATACAATAAACTGGTCTGTCAATAACACTGAGGAGAAATGAACGTATAATCTTATGCTTGAGAGGTTACATCCTTTTCTTACTTCAGTAACAGACTACATGGCCCAGAAACATGTACGATTCATTTTTGAAGAGAATTTTGAGCTATCCTGAAAATCGTTGGGCTGATTGTAATCAATACAAATGCAAAAGCAAGATCAAGACCCCTAATTTTCTACATTCTAGTAGATTGAATATGGTTGATTTTGCACAACTGAGGGTCCAATTTTCTCTGGTGATTTCAACGACCAACCTGGTTAATTTCGGTTCTAGTTTATCTCAGAACTAATCCCACTCAACTATGTCCTACAGTAGTCTCATAGGCTCCAAAATCAGTATCAAAGGAAGAGCCCATGCCACATTAAATTGATCAAGGCCAGTGTACACACCAGTGATCATATATGAAGTTATTATATGATGAAGATGGTACAAACAAATTAAGGATAACAAACATACCTTAGTTGCATTTGAGAAATTTGTGACCACTTTTCATCTTCTTCCTCATCCAAGCCTTTGGATGCTTGTAGACTCTTGGTAGATGGCCTAGAGTTACCTAAGAAGCATGCAGGGAAAACTTGCTTATATTTCAGAAGTGCAAAAGTGAGAGTAGTACATTAAATTGATTAAAGCTACAAGAAAATATGAAGCAGGAAGTTTAAGTTGCTCTTAACATATTAGGTGTGAAATGCTGACATGGGGAAGAACCACACTACCAGGACAGACAAGGAAAATTTCAGAGGTTGTCCAAACATATTTTAATAAATGATTAAAAATTTGAGAGAGAAACTACGACAAGATGCTGGATGGACAAATCTTTTTGGATCATCAATTAAAGATCAACATGTTATAAAGAAAATTTACATAGAAAAGAAAACATGAGATGAGAGTGCATATTCTTGAACATCGCTAGTAAGCTATTCTACGGAAAAATAAAGAAGCGCTTAACATTGGCATTTTATTATTAGCTCCTTCAATCTCCATAATCTATTTTTGCAGGTGTAAATGACACAATTAATTTGATTCTTCTTGCATCAATGATCGGCTAGCTCAGTAGCATTAGTGAGGCAAATTTTATCTTAGTGGAACCTAAAAGGAAGGAAGTTAGTCATTTTTTGCATGAGCTATCAAAGTTTATTTTAATTTTTCTCTTTTTTTTTAAGCATTAGTGAAGCAAAACTGTACCAAGGGACTGCAAGTGCACAACATTGCAGACAGATTTAAACTCAGAAAGGGTCTTACCAGTAAAAAAATAAATAAATAAATAAATAAATAAATAAATAAAAGGGAGGAAGATTGTTGCAAGACCTTCAGTAGCTTGAGAGAGAGCTGGATTCTTCTCAACCAAGGACTGCAGAAGAGAGGAAGATAAATTAGGTAACAAAGGTTAAATAAAGATGCCTATAGAGAGAAATGGATGTCTGGTAAATGAAGAATAACAATATGACAAGCCTAAAATAGAAGAAAGATACAAAATACCGCCAGCAGTTGAGCCAGATGGTTCACACATCCTACAAAGGTACTTTAGAACCGCACTTGTGGCAAGAGGAGAATGTAAACCATCAGAACAAGCCGCTTATGTCATATGTAAAGTCCCATGATATGCAAAAGCAAAAACATATGCAAGAAGAATGCTGCATAAACTTGTCAAATATTGAGCACGAACATTGTAACCTAGTTATTTCTTACCTTCTGTAGCTCCAAGAGAGAATCTAAAGTCTTCTGACCTGAAGTCACCAAATCGGAATATGCTACACTTACATCCTTGTCTAAATCACAGAATGAAGATCTGATTGGGTCCTGCACAATTTTGGCTATTAGTTGACAGTGGTGTCCCCTGAAATTCAACTATTACAAAGGGGACAAGTGTAAATCGCCAAGAATACCTGTGGAAGCCTATTTGAACATGAGAATGGCTTCTGCAGCAAGAACCTAAACTCCAGACACTTGTCCCAGAGCACCTTCAGCAAAGGAGAAAAGTTACTGGACGTTTTAGCAACAGATAAAGAAAGAAAAAGTAGCCAAAAGGATTATCCTGGAATGGTAAACTTAGATTACTTAGTCAAGATTACAGAGGAAAACACCTAAAAGGAAGATTGTCAAGAGTATAAATGCAAAATAGATTCCATTCCAAGGTTCTTTCTAGCCTATAATACCATATCAAGGACATTTTACATATATATGGTCAATACAGATATTTTGTGCACAGTTGCCAACTGAAAAAGCCAATGGCATATGAAATACCCTTTGATTCTTCACTGCTTGACCCTTCAAAAGATCCTCTTCCTTGTGACGGGTTAAGTTCTTCAAAAGATCGCTGAAAGAAACCAGAATTTTAGGAGTAAAATTTCACGCATTCAATTATGGTGGTATTTCAATGTTTCTACTCACCAATGCAAATTTGAAGTGTTTATAAAAGGTTTTATGCAAGCCAATATGGAAGAAAGAGGTGAACCTGTTAGACATCCAACTAAGACACTGTTATGAAACCTTTTTTTATCAGTATGAAAGATGTACAACTAGGTTACTCATGTCCATAACCAATTTGTTCAACTACAAGTGGTCCCAACTGCATAAGAAGCGCAAACATCCAAGCATAAAGTACATAATGCCGCATCATATTTATTATATGATTCCTTAGGTGTTCAACACAAAAGTCCTTACTGTCATAATACCCCCTTTTTCAATTTATCTTCTCAAACTTAAGAGAAATTGCTTACCAACTCCTTAGGCCTGACCAAAAAGAACAACTGCAAAATCCTAATCACATGTTTGATATTTTCAGACGCAATTTTCTACCAAAAAAGTACACAAGCCTAATAGAGTGGCAGGAAGAATATTCAGTACTAAAATAGATTCTCAACAAAATTATCATTGTAATTGAAATGTAGAGAAAGAAGTTCATTAAAACTCCAATTTATTATCACGCAGGGCATGCCTAGTGTGAACTCAAAATTTAGAATTTTTGAGTATAGTATATATAAAATATCACCAAAAAAAAAATTCACGCCATCTGACAGGATTCTCCTACATAGAACCGCTCTAAACTCTCATTCGCTTTGGGTTTGGAAACTCAAACCCCAAAGTGCCCACCTATATCTGAAAAGTTTTCACACTGCCAAGAAGCACAACCAATATGGCACATACTAGATACTAAATCACCAGCCATTTGCCCTGGTACGAGGAATTTTGCAACACCTTATCCCCCCTGGGGGTAGTAATTGGGTATAGCACTCCCAATCAACCAAAAAAACATGCTAGATACTAGATAGAGTGCCTAGAAAAAGCAATCCTGAACAAACATATTCCTGTAATGAAGCGCTTTAAAGAAAACGAGGATACCCTCTTCTACATTGATGTGAACGAGGGAAAGAAAAATGGCCTATCATATAAAGGAAATCAAATTGATCTATGTTTCCTAGAATAGAGAACAAGAACTCAAAAACAATGTTATCTCGTGCAAGAAGTACTTACTGTTCCTTTTTCCGAAGTTCCTCGTACTCTTTTTCAAGCTCTTCCATCTCATTGTTCTTTCGCTCCTCATTTTCCCCATCATCATCACTTTCATCCTCCTCATTTTGCTCATCACCTTCACTTTCATCCTCCTCCATATCTTCATCCATGTCCTCTTCCTCCTCTACATCATCATCATTGCTATTGTCGGTGTCTTCGGCGTTATCATCATTATCATCTCCTTCTGCTCCTTCTTCTTCTTCTTCTTCTTCTGTGTCAATGCTATCTACATCACCAACCTACACAATTAAATGTCAACAAGAAAACACCATCAACAAGGCGAAAATCAAGCGAGACGCTGAAAAGTGATCGCAAAGGGCAAGAGGAGATTCAAACTAACAATCGGTTCCTCATACTCAGCGTCTTCTTCAAAATCACTGTCTTCCCTTTGAACTTGTCTTGATCGCTTACCCATATGGAGCTCCTAAATTTCGACAAATGAACCATGAGAAGTTGTTTTCAAGTAAAAATTCAATAGTTTCAGGGTTTTGATGAGTGAAAAAAACCTTGTATTCCACCACAACTATTGGAAACATGATCATATAGTACTACTATAGCATCTTTACAAGTTTGTAGAACACCACCTTGTACGTTCAAACAGACATTAACCCTAAAACATGAGAAGACAGGAAATGTTGGAGAAAGAAGTGTAAACCCTAACAATAGTAGACATGAACTAGAGCTCTTCGATAACACCGTACATTTTCTATACCATTTTCATGTCAGAATCAAACCCCAAGATGGAGAGAGAGAGAGAGTTGAGAGGATGCTTACCTGTAAAAAATTACCACCAAAATGAAACCCTAATTTTTTGCCTTCGTCTCCTCTCTTATTCGGGGGGGAGAGAGGGAGAGAGGGAGCGAGAAGAAACCCTGAAAGCCCAATTGCAAATTGGATCTTTTAAGCCCAGTGGATTCGGCCCGGTTATGGTGTAAATGAATTGGTCCGTCTATTTTATTTTATTTTTTAAGAATGGAAAATGGGAAAAAAATTAACAAAAAAATATTTATATTATTCAACAAAGTAATGGGGGGAAAAAAATCTCCACCAATTATTTTCTCCTTCCTTAATATTAAGCCCTAATTTTTAAAAAGGTATATTGTTGTTGTACTTGGTCTCCTATGTTGTAAAAGTTATATTTAACTATTATTTTTAAATATTAAAAGAAAATACAACCAAGTTTTTTTTCGAATATTAGGTTTTATACCATCACTTTAGGAGGAAGGATGGGCAGCTGATTTCTTTTTAGCCAAAAATTATGTATATAATTCTAAAAATAATAATTTTTATTTTATTTGTTTTTATGAAAATAATAATTTTTATTTTTTAAAATTATAACTCCGTTCGAATTCAACAGTGAAATCAAAAGAAATCAAACCATAGTTAATGATTTAGGAACTAAAATCGGAACCGTATATAAAAGTTTAATTTAAATTTTTCTTTTTAAAAAATTATATTTTGATAATTTTTTTATTCGAAATGTCGATTTTTTTAACTAAAATAGAAAATTTTTAATTATAAGAATGATGTATTTTAGTCATTAAAATTTAATTTAAAAAATACGTATAGATTTTATATTATAAAAACTAATTTAAATAAACTATTTTATAAATTTTATAGGGTAATAAATATTTATTATGAAAAATTATTGGATATAAATAAATTAACATTCAAAGGCCGCAACAAAGTAAGTTTCAAGTGTTTGAATAAAGTGAATCACTCTATTAGTACATAAGACATGATAAGATTTTAATTAACTTCATTTTGTTATTAATCAATCGCATTTTTTCATTTCTTTTAAAAATGAAAAAATATTGATATTTATTTTTATTTTTTATGATTCCGATTCTATAAACAAAATTAAAACCAATCCCAAATTGTAACTAAAATCATTTAAACTCAAAATTGACAGTTCTAAAATAAAAAATGGAACCATCATTTTATAGTGTGTTTGGATGAAGGGTTTAGGTGAAAAAGAGAGGGATTTTAAAGAATCTATTCACGTTTTGCAAAATAATTAATTAGAGTGGAAGGAAATGGAGGGTTTCTATGAAACCCTTCAAACAAAAAATTTCAATTCTACCAAATCGATTGGTTTTGGAGGGGAGAGACCTATTTTAAAATTCTAATAAAAATAGAAAGAATAAAATAATAAATTTGTGTATTTTTTTATTATATTTTTTCTCTTTCCCTAGTCTAACCAAGCATGATTTTTTATTTTACTATCATTTTTCTCTCTTTTTCATCACATATTTTATTATTAAACGTGATTTTTAATTTTATATTCCTTTCCCATCCTTTTCCTCCATTTCTTATCCTTTTCCTTACCTTCCTTTCTCATATCTTTACCAAACACACTGTTAAAGTCCTATTCCGACTTCTCTAAATAAGAAACCAAAAACTAATGATTTTGGAACCATTACCCGTGACAATATCTAGGAATTAGTGATTCGTTTTCCAGAAAGAGAAGCAATTATTTTTCATTCTTCAATTTACTAGATTTGTGATACAACTTAAATCTTCAATTTCAAAAATTTAAAGTCAACTCCATGAGGAAAAAAAAAATAATAAGTATAGATTTAATTTATACGTATTCTCCTACCCAACTTATTCCTATCTAAAATCATCTCCTCAACTAAATCCATAATTATCATATATTTACGAATAATTTACAGCTAAATTTTTAATAATTTATCTTACGTTTTATTAAATCTCATATATTTAAGTTCTCAATTTTCTTAACAGTTATATCCTTAAGTTTTCATTGTACATACTCAAACCACCTCAAACGATATTTTCGCATCTTATCTACAATTGAACTAACTCTCAACTTATTATGTATCTCATCGTTTTTAATTCTATCTTTTTTACTTTTACCACACATCTACTTAACCATTCTCAATTACAACTATTTTTTAATTTTACTTTTGTTTAATAGTCCAATACTCAATGTCATATAATAATGTAAGTTTTATTGTAATTTTATAGAATTTTCCCTTTATATGTAATGACATCGTGCGATTGCTAAAAATTCTAGATTTCTTGGTTCATTTCATCCAACCCGCTTAAATTCTGTTATTTACATCCTCATTTATATTACCATCATTTTGAATAATAAAATCAAGATATCTAAATAGTTTACTTTTTGGTACTTCTCTTCCCTCTAATCTAATCGTTTTTTCATTATCTTAATGGTTGCTACTAAATTTACATCTTATATACTCAGTTTTAGATCTACTCAATTTAAATCCTTTATATACTAATGTGACTCTCCATAACTCGAATTTAGTACTAATACTCTCATTTCATTAACAAATACTATATCATTTGCGAAAAATATATACCATGATATTTCATTTTAAATATTTTTTTTTATTTCATCTATTACTATTGTAAATAGTATAGGACTTAATGCCAAATTTTGATAGAGTCCAATGTTAATAGACAAGTTATTGCTTAAACCCCTACAAATTCTTACATTGATTACAACTTCTTTATACATATCCCCAATAAAATTAATATATTTCAAAAAAATTCATTTCTTTATTAACGTCCATCACAACACATTCCTGAGAATCCTATCATACATTTTTTCTAAATCTATAAATATCATATGTAAATCTCTCTTCTATGTTTTAAATTTTTCTATCAACTGTCTTAACAAGTAAATTGATTCGGTGATAAATTGTCCTGACATAAATCCAAATTGATTCTAAGACACACTCATCTCCAGTCTCAATCTATACTCTATCACTCTCTCCCATAATTTTATCGTATGACTTATGACTTTAATTTCTTTGTAGTTGGAACAATATCGTACGTCCTCTTTATTCTTTACAGGACAAGTATGCTCTCTCTTCATATTTGAGAAATTTTTTTGTTTGTCAAATTTTATTGAAATAAACTGTTAATATTATTCCATCGAATTCACCCAAACATTTTCATATTTCAATAGGGATGCCATCAGATTCTATAGTTTTATTATTTTTCATTCTTTTTAGAATCTCATTCATTTCATGAGAATGAATTTTACACTTAAAATTTATATTAACCTCTTCTACAGGTATCGCGATATTTCCTATATCTATTGTACTCTCAATATTAAACAGATTATCAAAATATTCTCTTCAACACTTTTTATGCCTTTATTCATTACAAGTATACTATTGATTTCACTCTTAATACATCCAATCTCATTTAAAATTTTCCTATTCCTCTCCTTTAGTTTGACAATTCTGTAGATCTTTCTTTTTCCGTCTCAAGTTTTCAACCTCTTGTAAAATTTGTTATACATCTTACTTTTTGATTTGTGAATAATTTTTTTCAGATCTTTATTTATACTTTCATATTTTTCATTAACCTCACTACTACGATCATTTTTAAGGTTCCTATAACACTCACCAGATTTGTTATACTCACTCATTTTTATCAATTCTTCCTGGAAATGCACATTCCAAACAAGTCCATAAGAATCCCAAGAAAGGGCTGAACATTTCATTTCACTTTGAAGAGGCTGGGAAGCTAGGTCGTCCAAATGACTAAACATGCAGTTGATTGCGTGCAGCACAAAGGAAGCAATGCCACAAAATCCACCAGTGTAGAGACAGGGGGGGTGATTGTGAGGGTATTATGCAATTGATACTAGTATACTGGAACAGAAATGAGAAAAACTACAACCTTCAAGCCTAAGAGAGTCCAATCCAAACGGAGGAATTACGCTATGCAAATGCACTTCTCTTACTAACAAATTACAAAGACATACATAGCTGTCGTATCACAAGTAAAAGCAATTTGACCTAAGCAAACAATAAAAGATGTAAAGCTTTAACAATCTGGCGTTTGGTCCTAGTGACGAAAAACAGTTCTAGTTGCAACTTGTTGCGACTTACAATCCCAGGGCTCCTGGTCCTCCTTAGTTCCATTGAACAAATATTAAACGGTATTGACAGTGTCAGCAAGAGCTCGGACTATGCATCCCAAACCAGCACGCTCTGTCAGCTTCTCATGAATTCGTAGGCATTGATCACAGGTGGGGCGATCTCCAGTTGACAAGCCTCGATACAAGTACCTATATATAATTCACAACAACAATCTTTAGTTCAAACATCTCCGACATGTCATTCAACACATGTACACACCAGAAAAGCCTCGACAATTCTGGGCAATCTTTGTTAGAAACCGGTAAAGCTAATATCTGAAAAGATATTCACAGGAAAACATAAGTCTCAGTAACTAGCTTCCATAGAAAACCAAAAAGGAAAATAAAAGATGACAAAAGAAAGAAAAGGAACCTCCGGCACACAACAATAGGATTATCACACAACCAATCTCCATAAGTCAGCAAGCCACACTTGCAAATCAAGCATACCCATTGCATTAGGTTCCAAAAGCCTCATTGGCAATCTTAACTAAAAATCCTTTGATATGGCTCAAATTCAATTAATTTCCTATCATGAAATATGACGTAACTAAAAATCCTTTGATATGGCTTAAATTTAATTAATTTCCTATCAGGAAATATGACATTGTACCTGTATAACAAAAATAGCTCTCTCCACAAGCTTGGGCTTTTAGGGAGACAGTTGTTTTACAAAATTTAAGATGACATAAATAAGAGGTCCTAAGTTCAAGTCCTACAGTGTCATCCATTCTCCCCAGGGACAGGTACAAGGTTTTTTTTGGGGGGGGGGGCTACCCACCTGAAATTTTTTTATTTAAAAATTTACTGCATGGATTTTTAAAATTTTTAAGCCAAAATGAAGTTCATCCCCCTAAAATTTATAGTCTGCCCCCCCCCCCTAAAAATTATGATCAGCTCCTTGAAATTTTAAGAAAAAGAATTAAAATGTCATTTGCCCCCTAAGTAATTTCATTAACAAACATTTTACTTACACACATGTTTGATAAAATACCACAGTGACTTTTGAAATGTTCAAAATTTGCAATCAATGATACTTATTAACATTAATCTTAAACTACTTTTGTCTGCTTTATTCATGGGACATACTTATATATGATCATGATGGGAAAACACTTTTGCTTAGATCCATAATTTTATAAGAACTAGCAGATGCACAGTGATTACATCTTTACAAAATTGATCTTGAAGAATAACATAACTGAGCAGTTCTAATTTATTTGTTGCTACTAATTTATGAAGTATGCAATGTTTTTTTCCCCTCCACTACATTTCTTTTTGTTGCTTGTGATCAAGACGTTTGCAGTTTTTAGTTCATTATGGATAGTTGGAGGAGTAGGTTTAATTGAACCAATTTTTTTGTTCTAGGGAATTACTTCTGCATATTAACCATTTTATTGTATGGGGGCATCAAGTATCAAACGCATGAAATGCAAGCATCCACCCCCCCCCAAAATTTTTTTCCAGGCTCCGATGTTAACTCACCCCAATTAATATTCCATGGAAATGGATGTTCTACCCTAACACGAGAGGAAGTGCTGATAAAATAATAAAAACACCTCCCTCCACAAGATTAGACTTTTAGGGTGGTTGATTGTTTGGTAAAATTTAAGAGCACCCCTTTAAGTTTTACATCACAACTAAAAGTGATAGAAAGCAATCAACCCTATAAAAAAATTGAACTAGCCAAAATATTCCATATCCTCATGTCTTTGGCAGAATAGGCTCACGATAGAGAGCAAAGAACATACTTTGCATTACACAAAACTCAAAACAATTTTAAGCCAAACCACAAGGACATAAATGCAAGAACAAGAAAGTAGAGAAAAACACAGCATATTTTTAATGATTAGCAACTGCTTGTTTTAGATGAAATGGATAATTACATATGGTAGTCCCAAAATTTTTACCCATTTCTATTTCGTCCTAAACAAAAAAATTCCCTATGGAATCCTAAATGTATAGATGAGCTCAGAATTTAGGTTCTATAATAGAATTACTAGTCGGTACTACATTTTATGATTAAATAAGTCATGCTTCGTCTTACATAGCATAGACATGGCTCCCATGTTTCAATTTAGTGCCAAGCAAGAGAGAGGAAGAAGAAGGAGGAGGAGGAGAGGGAAAGCTTCTGTCACTGGAGAAGATAGAGAGCGAAGGAACCTATATTAAAACACCACATATTATGTTGATTAGCACCTACTGATTGTAGATGACAATAGATAATTCAACCACCAATATGTTATCTAGCTCTATATATTTTAATTAAAGCCAGTGGTCAATCCTTGCACCAAAGATTAATAACCCTTAATTAAACATTACAAACAAATTTTATTTTCCATAAACCTGATATGTTAATTATTGATTCTATGCTTTTTGAGAACAATTAACACAATAAGAATGGCAAAGGAAAAAAAATGATAGAGAGAGAGAGAGAGAGATACTTCATAAGGATGTCATAGTATTCAGGATCCAGATAATTGAACATGGCATCAACATCCTTAATAGCCATTAACGCTCTATGCACCACTATCCAATTCGCTGACTGTACCAAATCAAAATTCAAACAAAACCCAAAGTAAAAAAATAAAAAATAAAAAAACCTCCGAAACTGAATTCCTCATGACTTAGAGAGAGCGAGAGAGAGAGAGAGCAACTACTTTGCATCGTTCATCGCGGGTTTTTGGAGGAGATCCTTCGAGAGCGGTCTTGAGAGCTTCGATCGGCTTATACCTAATTGACGATTTCAATTCAAGGGAATCAGACAGAATAGAGAGTGCTTAGAGTTTTGAGATTTCAAAAGAATAGATTTAGATTGAGAAGTAGGGTTTACTGTTTGAGTAAACTTTCAATCTTGCGAGATTTATGTTCGATTCTAGTTATGATCGCTTCCGCATTGTCTGCTTCTACGAACTCCTCACGTCCTGCCATTCTCTCTCCTCTCTCTCTGTAATTCAGTTGTGCCTGTGCGCTGCGCCGAGAGAGATTGCAGCTGAGCAAATCGGAGACTCAGTGAACAGATTTGATTGGGGACAGCAGAAATAGAAGACACCTTTTGTTGTTGCTAACTTCCGCAATCTTCAACTTCATTTCTTCATTCAGGACTCGAAGAGTAGTCTTTAATTTTAAATTTCCTTCTAAAAAAATTATCTTTTTTATATATTTTTCTTTTTATTAAGTGAGGGAGAAATAAAATACTGGAACTCGAGAGAGAGAGAGAGAGAGAGAGAGAGAGAGAGAGAACATTCATAAAAATAAAAAACAATAATTTTTAAGAATATATATTACTTATTATTATTTTTTTTTTAGCTTCTTCCCTGTAGTAACATTTGCTCTCTACCAAACATGTCCTTAAAGGGGGAAAAAAAATCATTAATGGTTGGCCCTATAAACAATATTTGTTTGGTATTTTTTGAGATAAAAATAATTTTATATATTTTTTTATTTGATTATTAAATACTAAGAATTATATATTATTTATGTTTTAATTATTGTCACCTACTCTCATATTGTTAAGAATAATTTATTAAAAAATTGTGATTTTTGATAAAACTATCCCAAAATAACATGACCGGAAAACTACTTTTAATAAAAATATCAAATGTTTATATAAATATAAATATTTCTAGCTTTTTTAAAGGCCTATTGGATGAAAAATTCACATATCAACTATTCTTTAAATTAGAGTCATTTTAATTATTATTTCAAAAGTAATATTAAATATTAACTCTCCTTTTATATCGAATGTTACAGAAAATTTGGTGTATTAAATTATCATTTATATGATCCATCTGATGATGTTATTGGAACAGAGCGAAGTCTAAAGTTGTTACTAAAAAAGCAAACCAAAACATAAATTTCTCAAAATAGCCTTGTAAACCCGATGTAATTTATTATTCATTTGATCCATCCAATGTTATCAGAAAAATAAGAAGTTTAAATGGGTTACTAAAGAAGTGAACCACAACATGAATTTCTCAAATTAACCTTGTAACACAATGTAACCATTCCTTGGTGCCTGTCACTTTGTGGTTGGGTGTACCATCCCCATAGAATAGCAAGTCCCACATCTACAAAGGAATCACAAAATCCTTCCATTCACAATCATGAAACAAGCACAATCCATAGTTAATGACACCATTAGAGAACACATCGACAGGAGAAGACTACAACATAACTGAAATTCAACAACAGCATTCGGTTATTATGTTCTCAATGAAACTCGTGCAAGCTATTGATCAACCATTATTTGAAGCTGAAATCCAATTTAAAAAAACCCCCCCCACCCCCCCCCAAAAAAAAAGAGGAGGAGAAGAAAAAAAGAGAGAGAAACCGGAGAAAAAAGAAGAAGGAGACAAAAAAAAAAGAGGGGGGACCCCCCAGAAAAAAAAAAAAAAAAAGAAAAAAAAAGACACTGGGGGGGGTTTTTAGAAGGGGGGGCGAAGAAAAAAAAAAAAAAAAAAAAAAAAAGGCATGCGCTAAGCAAAACATGCTAATTTCACCTAAATTAGCATTAGGTGCATTGATGAAGGCAAGCAAAGGTAGGCCAAAGACTAGGTTAGATTAGCGCATAAGAAATCAATATTATGGTAATAAAGCTGAACATGATAGCAGCAAGTAATATGCCATCAGAAAAGAAAGAAACTGGTCATCTTCCAAAGGGAAAAAAAAAAAAAAAGGCCAGACACGACAATCTCAAGTCAGTAAAATAAATGGATACATTTGGTAAAACCAATGTTCCAAATAAGTACCCCCATTTTTATGAGAGAGGGAGGGGGGATCAAATGATCTTTTCTTAGCTGGAGATATAATTTCATAATAGCTTATGAAAGTTATGGCAAATGGTGTCAGATAACATACCGAAATCATGATAATGGTGCTGGGAACTACCCAGAGACATTAACCAAGGCCTCTCACATATTGATCAAGCGCACTATTGAATGATTCACACCTGCACAGAACCAAAGTTCAATTCCACTTGGTATTCAGCCAGAACAATGGCAGTTCACTGAGAAAATGTTGAAGAATTTTATTTATCATTTTTTTAAGTCAAAAAATAAGACAAGTGTATCAAACAAACAACTTAAATTCAAACTAGCATAAACTGTGATATAAGAATCAACAGAGAATGCATATACTGCGATCAGAATAAAATCGGTATATGAGATTTGGATTCAGATTAAATTTGCCTGAATCAATTTCCTTAAATTACGTATTATCAGAATTATACAACTGCACCAACGGACAGTTGGTCTAGTGAGAAGCGCGTTAGGTCCCTTAATCAAGACTTGGATTCAAATCTTGGATATGGAAAGAACTACGTCGGGAGAGCTTCCCCCTAAAAAGGGCTCGATAACAGCTCGGAACAGATTAGTCGGAGAATGATTTCGAATACTGGTCGGTCCAGTACCCATAAAAAAAAAAAAGAATTATACAACTACATCATCTTGAATTCAGGTTCATCATTCTCCTTCACATTTATTTCACTCCTCCAAGCTTGAGCCAGACAGGTCCCATATCCCCACATCTCTTGACTCCAATAATGGAAGTAAAAGATGACCTTTTAAATCCCCAAGTTCTAACAAAATAAAGAGAAGCTTGATAAGCCAGAGTTTCACTTACTTGATAGGAGTTCCTGGAGTATATAGTGGATTCTTGACGACATGCTCAACATATAAATTGTAAATATACTTGAGAGGTTCCCGAAGATCACCAGTCCTAGGATTGGTGACTAAGATAATCTGCAGCGTCAATTTACAATAATATATGATCAGAAGTTAGCAAAGGTATGCAACATCTTCTTTTCAGACAGTAAGAAGAATCTCACAATAAAGTAACATCAATAAGGTAACTAAACCAAAGAAAGAGCTAAGCTTTGCAACAGTCTTGTTATCCAAAAAATCATGAAACAACCGTATCAAGAAAGAACGAGCCATTCAAGAATGACAATACAGCAGTGACCAAAATGATTTACTAGGTACCTATTATACCCACCTGACTTATCTTATGATTTACCCAATTGTAGATTAAGGAGTTATGTACAAATGAAACTCAAAATTCCGATTTGAAATGAAACTCAAATTCTAGACCCCCTATTATGTGATTAATTCCAACTCAAATTTTTTCTTCTTGTTTCAAAATTATGCATCCATTATAATTACTATTTTCTTCTGTAGCAAACTTGTCATAGTACTATATTAAAAGTGTGACTCGACTTTGATTAATGTGATTCATGATCAGATAGAAATGACAAGATCCGCCTAATGAAAAGGCATAGTGGAGGCAGGGCAGGTTCAAAATTGGATTTCCGAAACAGAAACCCGTTCCTCTCCCCCCAAAACAAAAATTGACATGTAATGTAAATGATTACAAGATATGTGTGACAGTACATTCCTTTGTGCAGCCTTTTTTTTTCTTGGCGATGGGGAGGGGGTAAGACTCAAGTCCTATATCTTTACCACAGACAAGGATGTTAAATCATTTGGATGACCATTTGAGATAAAGCCCCAGGTCTCTTGATGCATTACTCACTATATGTACATTTCCATGCAATATCACAATAGATTTCCACATTAAAATATTATGCGTAGGGATACTCAGATAAAGATATAAAATTAAGCAGAAAATACACCAAATTGGATCAGCAGCATTAATATGAAAGTAATCTACCTACTGAAAACCATTAACACCAACTGACCTTTATACCTGATGGAGTTTCCATGAAGCTAAGTTTGTATGTATTAGTACGAAAGCTGTGAAAAGAACAACCTTGGCCAGGTAGCTGAGGCACCCCAAGATTACCTTTATCCATGCTGTGATGAGAGGGCATATTTATAATGAAATAATTAGAACAGAATACAGCTAAAAAGGTCATAATCATCTTCAAATCTGGTCCACAGTTTATTGTAGATCCATTAACCTCAGAATATGAGGTGATCAAATCCAAACAAAAAAGATGAAATTTAAGACTACGCCACCAAATGCAATCACCAAATCATGACCCAAGTAAACACACAATGAAGTTAGTGCTATATGTTTCTTCCCTGAAATTTAGATTCCTAAAAATGTCACAATTATCTGGAGCATTGTATAAAAAAAGTGTACCTGGTGGGATCCATCTTAGCTGTTAAGGACTTCAAAGAGAAAAGTAGGCCAAACATGAGCTTATGGTCTTGATGATCACTAAGAGTCCTAAGAGGACGATTCCACTCCCTGTATAGAAGGCATATCCCATTCCTATTGAAGACATACATCATATGCGCATTATTTCCAGATGCTGTGGGTGCTGGAGGTGATGGACTGATCTCTGACCCACTAAAGAACTGCATCTTCCTTTGCTAATGATCAGCTCAGATGCACGTCAAATAAGGCTTTCCAGAAATCCTGCAAAGGCAAGACAATTATAACACCGCACACAGACAAGTGCACTACAGTGTGCTACAAGTGTGACAAAACAGTAGGAGTAAAAGTAAACTGCCAATTCAGATAAAAGCAAATGACATTTTTCTAAAAATGATTCAATGATTATGGTGCTTTAGATTAGATAAATTGACCAAAAATTATGCAGTGGGACATAAAGCCCCATCAGCTATGCTGCATAGGAACTCCTAAAATGACAATGTAGGTGTTGTATCCATGTCAATCAGATACGGTCCATAAACATGAAAAAATACAACACCTTGTAGATTCATTATTATTATTCCCTTTAACAAGCAGACCTACAACATCATAGTGTCACCTATCTGTACCCATGCTTCATTGTACCCGTGCTTCATATCCTATAAACATAAACTTCTAAAAACACACATTAGAATAATAAATCTTCCATGTTAGAAATAAAGATGCCTTTTCATCAAGCAAATGTCATCTCCCCATTCCCCAGTGTCGTCATATATAAACAGCCTAATTATGCTGACACTAATGAACCCTCAAAGTCATGGATGACAACTCAATTTGCATACAGAGCACTGAGATATCAAATCCTCAAAAATCCAAATCTTGCCAAATGCTACATAGCACTAACATATAATTTCAACGATCACAGAATAACAAGTGTTCTTGGAGGCAAATAAAGTCTCTTCTTGCCTTAATCCGCCCCCAAAAAAAATCACAAATGAAACCCTAATACAATTCTACAAAAAACACGGTTGAATATTATTTTCCTTACATCTGATTAGTGAATAATAATATGGAATCAAACCACAATATCACAACAGTATATTTCAGTCTATAGCTTCAACACATGACACAGTGAAATGGACTGAGAATAGGGCAACATAAAACCTAGAGAATGCGAGATTTAACAGCAAGATAGATTCAGCCTACAGGGTGGGGGGGAGGGAGAGAGAGAGAGAGAGACCTGAGAGGAGATGAAGAGTAAATTGGATGAGCAGGACTGGGAATTTCAAAATCGATGTTTGCGGAGAAAGAGGGAGGGAGGGAGAGAGAGAGAGAGAGAGAGAGAGATCTGAAACATTAAAAATTAGGACTAAAAGAAAATGTCATTTAATATCAAGATAATTCCTTTTTTTAGTATTAGGATAAAAACATTTTAATATTTATTATTGAAATCCCGACGCTTTATATTAAAACGCATCGCTTCACATATTTTGGACAAATTTCTTTTAAATAAATGTGTTTCAAAGTTGAATTTTTTTTTTTGTAATATCAAGATTTAAATCTGGGATCATCAGATTAAAAGAGAAAATTATGATCATTAGACTGTCATCTTAAAAACGAAATTAAATATTAATTATATAAATTTAAAACAATGGTAAACTGATCACTTATGTGGGAAGAATTGTAAGTGTAATACAAATTGATTTGAATTTGAATTGAGATTTGACTTGAAATTAATAATTAATTTATGAATTTTTAATTATAATTAGATTTACTAAATAATAATTCCTTTTTATACTTTTCATTTTCTTTTCGTTGTTTTTTATTGTCTTTATTTTATGGTTGTTTTTATTTATGCTTATTCATTGAATTGTTTGATTAATGTATATTTTAATCAATATAATCTGCATATTATATATTTTTTAGAATCAATTAAAATTTGAAAAAATTAATATATCAAAACAGAAACAAAAAATCTCGAAAGAACCAAAAAAAAAAAAACAAATAGGAAAGTGAGTGATGTTTGTTTGTAAATACCGGTGGATTTGAAATTAAAAATTATCTCTATTTCATTCAAATAATTAGATATACAATGGAATAAAAATATATTTTTAATATTATCAAACATAATATTTGAAAATGATGACACTCAGTTATCAGCGAAAAATTTTTTTTTTATGAGATTTTAATTCTCTTATAGCCATCCAATTTAAAAAAATATATTTGTATAAAGAAATGAAAATTTTTGAATGGAAGTATGAAGCAAAGGGGATTTAGGAAATAGTAAAAGAAGAAAAAATACCTTGCAACTGCAATGGCTACACCAGCAGCTACAAGCAGGCAGCACACTATCTAATTGAATTAGTACCTTCGGTCCCAGAGAAGGATAGAAAAAATCAGCTGCAACACCAAAAATATCTGACACAAATACCCAGAAAAAGAATTCAGGTTGAGAAGAAAGAATCAAGCGTTAAAAATAAAGTCCTTAGCTGATTTGTAAATAGAAAATACAACTATAGAACTTGGACTTTGACACTATTATTTGTGTCCCTATAGATCTTTGTGGAATCGCAAGAAAGGAAAGAATGCAACAGATCAAAGAGTTTACTTGGCATGCTGATAAAATTCTAATAGTGTCAAAGTAGCATAAATTCATTTAAAGTAAAAATTTATAAAATCGTAATAAAACCTATTTTATTATATGACATTGAGTGTTGGGTCATTAAACAGTAATAAGAGTAAAAAATAACTGTACTGAAATGAGAATTTTTAGGTTATTTTGCAACAAAACTAGAAAAGATAGAATTAGAAACGACGAGATACGCAATAAATTAAGAGTTAGTTTAATTGTAGATAAGATATGAAAGTACCGTCTGAGATAATTTGGGAGCGAAAACCTAAGAACGTACCTGTTAAAAAAATTGAGAACTTAAATTTAGGAGATTTAATAAAATATAGCGGTAGACCATTAAAAATTTGGATATAATATATTCATAAAAACATGATAGTTATGGATTTAGTTGAGGAGATAGTTTTAGATAGAATGAAAGACGTAGGAGAATTCGCACAAACTAAATCAACTTCTTTTTGTTTTTTGTAATTTTCATCTTTATTGAGATGGTATATCTTAATATCATCGATTCACCGGGCTGCCACTGCCCTTTGCTTAGCATAGTTTTAGTTTTCAATGATTATAAATGCTGAGAAATTTATACTACTTTGACGATGACGACGACGACGACCACAATAATCTAGATCTTCTATCTTAAAATTTGGGATCGATCAATATCATCGGAAAAAATTGAAATTCAGTGGTTCCGCAAAAGATTTGAAGCCTTCACAAGAAGCAAATAAAAAAATGACGGGTTTGGAAAAGGATCCAGAGCCTCATTAAGATAAAATTGAAAATCACATGTTTGGTAAAAGAATTCAAAGTGGAAAGAGATTGAGCTTCCTTTCCAACACAATTATCGCCTACCTAAGCACACATCACTTGCCAAACCAACATCACCATGATCCCAAGATTAAGATGAAAAATTCTTTACAGGGGTTTAGGAAGATTGGAAGTGAAAAATTTATGTTTGAAAGCCATGTCATGACACGGGTCATATTATGAATGCCATGCTTGCACTGCTTCTCTGATAACTTTAAAGAAGAGGGGAATTTGGTGCAATTTTATTTATATTGCATGTTTACAGCAATCCTTTACTTGCCATCCCATTCTTTACTCGTCATTATGGTAGGATACCCTGTGTTAGCATTAGAAATCTAAAATAGTTTGATCATCTTTCGAACTCCAAAAAGCTTTATGCCTGACTAGTGCAGTCGGCTGAATCATTCAACAAGTTCTTCGGCACATCTGGTCCATATTCTATCCCTACTATATGTGGGTGAAATCCATAATCTGTAATTGAATCTGTAATTCTTTTGGTCAAAGTGACAGCAGTCTAGGGGGGGGGGAAGAGCTCGAAAATGAGGAACAAGAAGGAAAAAAACAAATTAAAAAAAAAAGGTCTCTAATAATGTCGTAAGTGTAACCCTGGAAGGAGAGGATGATCCCAAAATATCCCAGCATCCCTCCCCAACCGTAAACCTAGAAAATAAGGACTTTAGTGCAAAAGAGCAAAAACTTATGAAACCCTAGAAATTAACAATTTAGTGCAAAACACCATATCAAAAATTTGATGAACAAGCATAGACACACAATTTCAGGTAGGCCAATTAAAGTTTGTGATGCAACGAGGAAACCCTAGAAATTGAGAATCTAGAAAAGAATTTCGACAACGAACAAGGAGTAAAACCCTAGAAATTAATTGGAAACTTGTAAATAGCTTACCGGTACCGATTGAAGATAGGTTTTGGTTGAGGTGGCGAATCGAGGAGAATCGCGACAATGAGGATGAGGGCGAGGGCGAGGGCGAGGGCGAGGTAGCGGGAGCAGAGGCACAGTATTTCTGAGGACGGACGTTTTTGTCAACAAATTTGAGAGAAATGTACGGTGATAGCCTTGTTGGGCGAAAAAATTTTAAAACCACGTTCTTGAGAAAAAAATATCTAAAATTAACATACGAGTTTTTAAGACTCAAATTTATTATTCATCTAAATAATAAATATCGTGCCTTGAATGATGGGAGAGGATGTAATGGAATAAGAAATTCTCTCCGACTTGACTAAATCTATGAGAAGGTAATAAAGGCAATAACACTAAAAATACTACAAACTAATATATAAAGAATACTAACAAAATCAAATCAAGACCACACACATAAATCACAAAGAAAGCACACAATTTTTAAATAAAAACCTCCAAATTCAACGGAAAAAAAACCACATAACACAAAGTCCACTCCAAATTTTCACTATACTTCGAAGAGGAATACGAGAGGAGTTTTTAGCAAGTTCAAGGAACACATAACTCTAAAAATTATCCAACAATCAACAAGAAATTAAAAGAGAAAGGTGCAAAAATTTTTCCTCACAGAATAGCTACTGTTCACGTCAAATAGCAGCACTTCCAAACCACAAAATTAGATCTCCATCGTTCATAATTGAGATTGGGACGTACTCTGCTGCTATCCAAAAATCAGCTTGATCGGACCACAAACGACCCCAGATCTTGCATTTGATCACAGCTGCTACAATGTCCAAAACCCATAATTCTGCTTCTTTCCTCTATTGGTAGCACACTGCTTTGTTTTTCGACTACCTCTCCCTCTCTCAAAGAAGCATAATAAGATCTTTTATGTTTCACATATAGGGCATAACAAAAGAAACCTTAGTGGGTTTTTTTAGTTTGTTGGGCTTTCTCCACATAGGAGAGATCCATAGCCCAACAATTCTCCTCCTCTTGACTATGTGAAGAGGTTCACCAACCCGACGATCAATCGGCAAATCTCAAAATTTTCTTTTTGTAGAGACTTTGTCAACATATTGGAACCATTGTTATCCGTATGAATCTTCTCAAGTTCTAATAACTTTTCATTTAGCACATCTTGTATCCAATGATACCTCACATCAATGTGTTTTGATCTAGCATGAACAGTGTGATTCTTGCTAAGATAAATGACGCCTTGACTATCATAAAACAAAAGATACCTCTCTTGAGTAAATCTAAGTTCCTCCACAAATCTCTTCATCCAAAGCAACTCCTTGTAAGCTTCTATTATTGCAATGAACTCTGATTTAGTAATTGATAATGCAACACACTTTTGCAATCTCGATTGCCAAGCCACTGCTCCACCAGTGAAAGTGATCAGTGACCTGAAGTTGATTTTCTGGAGTCAACATCCCCAGCCATATTTGAGTCGGTATAGCCCACAAGAATAGGCTCATCACTCCCAAAGCAAAGCTTTAAGGTCGCTGTACCTCAGAGATATCTCATGATCTACTTCACCGCAATCCAATGCTTTCTTTCGGGTTTAGAAAGAAATCGACTGACTACCCCAACAACATAAGTTATATCCGGCTTTGCACACACCATTGTGTACATCAAACTACCAACTGCAGATGCATGGGGAACTCTTCGCATGTCTTCCTTCTTCTTTTCAGTGGAAGGACTCTATTTATAACTAAGCTTAAAGTGTGTAGCAAGAGGAGTGCTAACCACTTTAATTTGATGTATATTAAACTTTTGAAGTACCTTCTCAATATATCTCTTTTGCGACAACAAAACTTTCTTGTCTTTCTATCTCTTGAAATCTACATGCCAAGTATTTGTTTTGCTGGCCCTAAATTCTTCATCGCAAAGGACTTGCTTAATTCCTTCTTCAACCTATCAATCTGGAAAGCATTCTGACCTACAATTAGTATGTCATCAACATATGACAATAATACAATAAAATCATCATCAGAAAATTTTTGTGCAAAGATACAGTGGTCACAAGTAGTCTTCCAATAGCCTTGCTCCTCCATTACCGATTCAAATTTTTTGTACCATTGTCTTGGAACTTGTTTCAAACCATACAAACTCTTCTTCAATTTACATACATAATCTTCTTTCCCTTTCACCGTAAAACCCTCTGGCTGCTCCATGTAAATTTCTTCTTCCAAATCACCATGGACAAATGCAGTTTTTATATCTATTTGCTCAATCACCAAATCAAGCCTAGCAGCCAATCCCAAAACAACTCTAATAGAGGACATTTTTACAACAGGAGAGAAGATCTCTTCAAAATCAATCCCTTTTCTCTGATTGTTGCCTTTGACAACTAATCTTACTTTGTATCAAGGACGAGAGGTGTTCTCCTTTTGCTTCAACCTTTAAATCCACCTATTCTTCAAAGCTTTATTGTCTTTTGGAAGTTTCACTAATTCAAAGGTATTGTTGTCAAATAAAGACTTTATTTCATCTTCCATGACTTTAACCTATTGTTACTTTTGGTCAATTTCAATTACCTCTTCATAACATTGAAGCTCTCCCCCATCAGTAAGGAGTACATACTCATCAATCGGATACCAAGTAGAAGGCTGTCGATCTCTAGTAGATCTTCTAGGTAACTCAACAGTATCTTGCAATTGATCTGTCTGGGTATTATCATCATCCATGCCTTGTTGCTCATCCTAATGCTGATAATCATTCTGAGTTATACCTTCTACATTATTTTGACTTGGACCAAGTTGAGGCATCAAAGAGACAGGGTCAAAAACTCTCAAACTATTATTGCTCCTAGAAGTTTCTTCTGCTTTCCCATTATTTTCGATAGTCAGATCCTCACAAAATATCACATCTCTGCTTCGAATAAGCTTCTTCTCTATAGGGTCATACAACCTGCAGCCAAACTTATTCTATCCATAACTAAGAAAAATGCATTGACGTGTCTTGGCATCCAACTTTGATCTTTCATCTTTTGGGACATGTACAAAAGCCTTGCAACCAAAAACACGAAGGTAGTTATAAGAGACATCCTTATCAAACCACACTCTATCAAGAACATCACCTTGTAGTGGAGTACTAGGTGACAAATTGATCACATGCGTCACCGTATATAAAGCTTCACCCTAAAAAGATTTTGGCTACTTTGCTTCTGAAAGCAAACATCTTACCCTCTCTATCAAAGTTCTATTCATCCGTTTAGCCAAACCATTAAGCTGAGGTGTCTTTGGAGTGGTTTTCTGATGCATAATATCCTGCGACCTGCAATAAACATCAAAGGGACCACTATTTTCTCCACTATTATCGGAACGAATACATTTAAACTTCTTTCCTGTTTGTCTTTCAACTAAAGTCTGCAATTGTTTAAATACATTAAACACCTGGTCCTTTCTTTTCAGAGCATAAACCCAAAGCTTTCTCAAATGATTATCAATAAAAGTGACAAAATAAAGAGCACCACTAAGTGATCGTACATTTAAAGGACCGCAAACATCTAAATGGACTAATTTCAAAACATCTGACTTTCTGAAAGAGGGATGACCTTTAAATGAAACTCTGCTTTGCTTTCGTGCCAAACAATGTGCACATGTCTTCAACTTTACACTCATCACTCTAGGAAGCAAGTTCTTCTTGGCCAAACAATCAAGCCTTTTCTCACTTATGTGACTCAACCGCTTGTGTCATAACTCTGTTATTTCTTCATTTTTCAAAACATTCACAACAACTTTAAAAATTAAAGCCCATGTCTTATACAAGCCAAAATATTTCTCTCCTTTAGCCAAAACCGAGTCTCTGGTGAGTTTCCATTTACCTCCTCCAAAACCATTATAATATCCATCATTAAGTCGTCCAACTGAGATCAAGTTTAAACGAATGTCTGGTGCATGCCTAACATCTTTCAACGTCAACTATGCTCCACTACTAGTCTCTGAGCATACATCTTTGATACCTACAACATGGGACTCAACATCATTACCCATCTTCAAAGTACCAAAATTACCAGATGTATAAGAAGTGAAAAATTCTCTATGATGTGTAACATGGTGTGTTGCAGTAGTATCTACCACCCAATTAGTCTCATTACAAGTGAAGTTCACAACATTTTCTACTTCACGAACAATAATAAGATCATCAACAGTCGTGGTAGTAGCAACTCGTTCATCATCCTTTTGATTTTTCTTTTCACTTTTGTCATTGCTACCTTTGTTCTCTCTTCTCTATTGGTAACAATATTTCTTGATATGATCCGTCTTTCTACAATGATGACCCTCCATATTCTTATTCTTCGATCTAGACTTGCTTATACTTTTGTCTCTGCCTTTCCCGAATTTTTGCTTACTTCTCCATTTATTTTTAGTAAAAAAATCTCTTCCTGTGATGATGTAGAACTTTGAAACTTTCTTCTTATCTCCTCATTCAAAACACCATCCTTTGCAAGTTCCATAGACACAACACCATTCGGGGCTGAGTTAGTAAGTGAGATCCTGAATGTCTCCCATGAATCCGATAGAGTGTTAAGCAACCAAAACCCAAAAACCTCATCATCAAACTTTATACCAATTCCAGACAATTGGTCAATCATGCCTTGAAAATCATTCAAGTGATCTGCCACAGAACTTCTCTCTTTATATTTTAGCTGCATCATTTTCTTTATCAAAAACTGTTTATTATTGCCGGTCTTCGAAGCATACAACAATTCAAATTTATTCCACAAAGTCTGTGCATGTGTCTCATTGCATATATGATTATAAACATTATCATCCACAAACTGTCGAATATAACCACAAACCTGCTCATACTCAAACTCTCATTCCTCATCACTTGTAGAATCAGGCTTTTTAGTAGTAAACACAGGTGAATGCAATTTTTTCACAAACAACAAATCTTTCATCTTATTTCTCCATATATGGCAATTTGTGCCATTCAAACAAATCATTTTGGTAAAATTGTCCTCCATCGTTTAGTCAAGATAAGTCCATGTAAAAAATGCTATGATACCACTTTGTTGGGAGAGGATGCAGTGGAACAAGGAATTCTCTCCCATTTGACTAAATCTGAGGAGGCAACAAAGGCAACAACACTAAAAATATTACAAATTAATGCACAAATAATACCAACAAAATCAAATCAAGACCACACACACAAACCACAAAGAACGCACACAATTTTTATATGAAAGCCCCCAAATTCAATGGGGGAAAAAACCATAGGACACAAAATCCACTCCAAATCTCCACTATACTTCAAAGAGGAATACAAGAGGAGTTCCAACAATCAATAAGGAATTAAAAGAGAAAGGTGCAAAAATTTTTCCTCATAGAACAACAACTTTTCACGTCAAATAGCAACACTTTCAGACCACAAAATTAGATCTCCACTGTTCAAAATTGAGATTGAGATGATCTCTAGCTGCTGTCCAAAAATCAGCTTGATCGGACCACAAACGAGCCCAGATCTTGCATTTGATCACAGCTGCTGCAATGTCCAAAACCCAGAATTCTGTTCATTTCCTCTGTCAACAGCACACTTCTCTGTTTTTCGCCTGTCTCTCCCTCTCTCAAAGAAGCATAATAAGCTCTTTAATATTTCACACATACAAAATAACAAAAGAAATCCTAGTAGGTTTTTTAGTTTTTTGGGCTTTCTCCACATAGGAGAGACCTATAGCCCAATATTGAACACTCGACATAACAGTGCATGTCGAGTTTTAAAGACTCGATATGCACTGTTTATTCTTTGTATATGTCGAGTGTTGAAATCTAGAAATGTATTATTCATGTGACTAGTGCCATAATACTTTTCGTGATAATTTTGTAATTTTTTTTTATGTGTTGTTTTAAATTTTTTTCCCCATAGGGCCATTTCAATTCGAGTCTCCAAATTTGACTCTATTGTTTTAGTGGTTGCCACTATTGTTTTAGTGGCCGATTCCACAACTGCCAATTAAATCATTTAATATCTAAAAGTTAAAATTATGCTATTAATTCATTTTTAACAAAGTTAATATTTAATAATATTATTATTCATCGTTAATAAAATATTAAATTAATTTAAAAAAAATAATGAAAACTTTAAGTCCGAAAATTTTCATCAAACAAAATTAACAAATTTAAAACATCAAACAATACACAAAAAACATTAAAATATAAAAATATTTTATTATTTTTATTAAGTGAAATATTCTATTAACTATTTTTTCAATCTTTCTTTTATTCATAGTACTTTTCCTAATAAATTTAATTATTATTTTTATTTTGTTACTAAAATAAGATAATTACGAATTGTACTGAAGAGTCAATTTTTTGAAATATCTATTTAACAATTTCAAATAATTACAAAAGAAAAAGGTTAAATATTTTTTAATTTATAAATTATCAAACCTCAATAAGAGATAGACTTAGTAGCAATGAGTGGAGATTGTCCCTAAAGAGTATTTATTTAGTGACAGTCAAAATTATACTTTATCACTAAAAATAATTTTAATGACTGTTACATGTGTTTACCACTAAAAAGTTATAATTTAATGATGACCATTATTTTTACATTTAATTTAGTGGTGGTAAAAATTTTTTATTATCACTAAAAACCTTATTTAGTGATGGATAATTTCGGTCGTCACAATTGACCAACTATTTAATATCGGCCAAAGTGACTCCTACAAAATAGCATTTACAGTGACCTTTTATGACCCCATCAATCTTTGTCACTAAAAGCCATTGGTGTTGTAGTGACTCTCGCTTAACTCTCTCAACGTCTCGTCTCGTGTCCTCTCAACTCCCGATCTCTCAACCTTTGACCTCCTGATTTTCTATCTCTCGACCTCTAGGTCTCCGACCTCCTGGTTTCTCGCCTCCTAGTCATCCAACCTCTCGGTCACTCGATCTCTTGGTCTCCTAATTTTTAGGTTTCTCAACCTCTTAGTCTCCTGATCTCTCGATAATTTGATCTCTCAATCATTCGATCTCTCGATTACTTGACCTCTCAATCTCTAATCTCTTGGTCACCCCCACAAATTTCACAAACTCTAAAATCCAATTTTTTTTCAAACAATTCTCACAATTTTTTACTGTATCTTCCACAATTAATGCTCAACTTTCGTGCCTCTTCCAATTCCCTAGTTCACTCTAATCCTAATACCAAGTTTTTAAAATGTCATTAAGAGCGGGTGCAAATGATGGTATTGACTTAATAGTGGAAACTTTCCTTATTTCTGCGAGATCTCAATTCTCTTAAAATCATCTAATAAGAAAGAAAATCACAGATAAATTTAAATCTTCCTTAACCTAGTAAAATTCTAATTCTTTTATACTCTAAATAAGGAAGGAAACTTTTATTAAATCTTAATTTTTCCTTAATTTTGAGGGATTCTAAATTTTCTAAAAGTTTTCTCACCATAATTCTTGCTGTTTCGGAAGATCTCATACAAAAGAAAAATAGAGTTTTTTACATTCTTTTGAAGACTATATATATAGAGTAAAGACATCCCACCACAATGATACAGTGACCACAACTATACAACTACACACTCAACCCATAACAAAAGAGAGATACAGCTTCATACCCGATTCTACACCATCAGAGGTATGGTTTCGTACCCAAATCTACACCATCAAAGGTACAATTTCATATCCAATTATATACCATCAGAGGTATAATTCTATACTCCATTCTATACACTGTTAGAGATACAACTTCATACTCAATTATACCCACATAATACATTTATCATCGCTCTTTATATACATACATACATTAAACATAGGGACATATTCATGGCTCTCTACACACAATATACACGGGAGCGAATTCTACACACAAACACAAGGTCGTATCTAAGGCTCCTCGGTCTTCCTTTTATCATTTTATCTGACTTTAACGTTAGAATCCCCCTGATGGATTTGCTATGGTGGGGTTCTTGCAGGTCTTCCATCCAAAAAGATCCAATGAATGCATCGGTACAGACTCCCCGTTTTGGTCAAAAGAGTAATTATTTGTGGGATAAAAAATTGACTCTAACAAAAAATAAATCACAAAATAAAGAATAGACTACTAATCTCTTGTCTACAATAAAAATTTCTCTGGTGCACATACATATGAAGAAAACTTCACATCTCAATGTTCTTCATATGTCGTAACTCAACTTTTTTATGTTTTTCTGGTTGGACATCGTTTGATAAATTCTAAATATATCATCGTTGAATCTCTCAAAAGATATTTTAGTATTTTTAATTGAGTTGAAACTTGGAAGACTCAAGAGAGAATTTTAGTTAAAATGTTTAATTAAAAATCAAAAACCTTTGGAGATTGTACTTTTCAAAATTATAAAACCATCCCCATACTTTTCGAAATTACAAAATAGCCCAAATGATTTTCCGAAATTACAATATAGTATAAAATAATTTTAAAAATTATAAAGTAGGAAATATAGATTTTCTAAATTACAAATCAAGATAAAATATTTCTAAAATTACAAATCGGTCCTACAATCTTTTGAAAAATTAAATCAAACCATAAACTTCTCTCTCTACATTATTCTTAACTTAATACAAAGATACTCCTGTATGAACAAATAACAAGTATTAAATGAATTTTTAAGGCAGAAAATGGATCTAGAACATATTTATTTTGATTTCAAAATAATTCTAATGTTATATGTTAATCCAGTAGCTTTATTAAAATTATTTTAACTTTAATTAATTTCACTAAATAACTAAAATTGCACTCCTATTATAGAACTTTGATCGTTGGAGCCCACAATTTGATGTTCCCAAAATAGAAACCGAAATAATGCAAGAACAAAAATCTATCTCAAAGAGTATAATGTATATCAAGAGCAAGACTAGAGAGAATATAATTTTATTTTTCTTGTTGTCTATATATATGAGATTACAATTGGGCCTATTTATAGGCACCTGAAAGGGATATGCAAGGCCACTCTAATTAAGTGTGATAAATTAAAAGTCATAAAATGAAGAGTCACATTTATTAAGTATAGCAAATCAAATGCCAAGAGTCATCTCGAAAACCAAAAGCCAATGGTCGTGTATTATTTATGGACATCCATTCAAATTCCATAACATTTATAACATTCTCTCTTGGATATCCATTGTATAAAGAATATGTCTCGTTTAAACCTTACTAAAAAAAACCCAGTGGGATAAAAACCTATGAAAGAAAAAGAGTACATCATTCCTTATTCATAAAACCCTTTATATTATACTCCCCTTAATGAAAATATCACATATTATCTTTAAAATGCTGCAATCCAATTTTGTAAATCATTTTCTTGAATATTGTAATGAGCAATGCCTTTGTGAATAAGTCTATAGGATTTTCACTTGATTAAATTTTCTAAATACCAATATTTTCATTTTGTATTAAGTCATATGTGAAAAATAATTTGAAAAATGTATGCTTTGTTTTGTCGTCCTTAATATATCCACCATTTAATTAGATTATATATGCAGCATTGTCCTCATATAATATTGTGGGAGTTTTTTTGATACTAGTTAAACCACATGTTACTTAAATGTGATTAACCATTGATCTGATTCATACACATTCACGATTTGTTTTATGAATCGCTAACATGATTCGATGTTGTAGTAATTATTGTTTGTTTTATAGATCTCCAAGATATAACAATACCATGATACATAAATACATAACCCATTTTGAAAATGAGTTTTATGTGGATTGAACAAATATCCAATATTTGCATATCCAATTAATTGTGCATTTGACCCATTTGGATAAAATAAACCCATTTCAATTGTATTTTGGAGATATTGTAGGGTATACCTAATTTTGTTCCAATATTTTCTGGTTGGAGCAGAATTATATCCTACTAATAAGTTTATAGCAAAAGGTACATTGGGTTGAGTATCAAGTTTATGGTATTTGAAATCTTTTAGGAGTTTCAATGATATTTAATTCATCAGCATTTATTATAAATTCTTGTTCAGATAAAATAACTCTCTTTCAACAAATATTAAGTGAGGCGATTATATCGCATACACCCAAATTGTATTAAACCATACAAAAATCTTTATAATATAATAGAAAATAATTCTCAAGAAATTGAATTATATATTTCAAACATTTTTAGTCCTTCTGATACTTTCATATACATATTACTGTCTAGTGCACCATATAGATATGTAGTGACAACATCCATTAATTGCACATGCTCTAAAGCATTAAGGTAGCGAAATATAATTGTATGCATCTTAGGAAAATATATCTCTTCATAGTTTATACCAGATCTTTGCGAAAAGTCTTGAACTACAAGTTATGCCTTGTATTGTACGATTTTATTTTTCTCATTTCTTTTTGTACAAATGCCCATTTGTAGCCCATAGTTTAACACCTTCAGGTATCCAAAAATTGTATGTTTTGAGAGTGATTCTAGTTCACACTGAATTACGTTCTTTCATTTTTAACCAATCATCTCTTGATTTTTCACATCCTCTTTCAATTGTTCAACTTCTTTAGAAAGATTATCATGGATTGAATCATTTATATCTTTTTCTTCCACATAATCAATTTGACTATATGCTCCCTTTTTCTTTTGGAGTTTAATTCTTTAGAACCGATTTTGTTTTCGACACTTCAGGCAAGGTTTAGATTCATTTATTTTTAAATGCTCTTTAGGAACATTAATTTTAATGGTTTAGTTATCAATTTTGGATTAGAAAAATTATCTGACAGTTGGTTTGTAATTCGTTGTAAATGAATTATTTGTTGAACTTTTAATTTGTAATATGATAATCAAGGTGAAGTAAGGATAGATTACTCCGGGTAATCTCCTTTTTCAACTTTTCTTTCCTTGTATTCTCTCCTCTTAAAGTTGAAAAAATGATAATAAGTTAATCAAGTCGTAAAAATATCTCCTATGGATAGCTCAAGATATTTGATAGAAGGAGATTCATATCCAACATATATACCTAATCTCCTTTAAAGTTTAATTTTGCTTCTATATGGAGGGGCAATTGGAACATAAACGACACAACCAAAAGAGTATATATAAGAGATATTCGGTTCTTATCTAGAAACCGATTGTAAGGAAGATAATTTCTGATAATTAGTAGGTCGAATGTGAATAAGAGCTATTGCATATAAAAGCACATGTCCCTAAGAATTATGGGAAGTTTGGTTTTTCATAAGCAATAGTCTCGCAATTAATTGGAGACACTTAATAAATGACTCTGCCAGGTCATTTTGGGTATGTACATGAGCAACAGGATAAATGTTATACCAATAGACATACAAAAATCATTAAATACTTGTGATATAAATTTTCTAACATTATCAATTGTTCTGATAGTATAATATGGAGATTATGTTTGTAATCGAATTATTTTAAATAAACAATCTCGAAAACATCAGGTTTCAGGCTGCATACATGTGACCATCTTGTAGACACATCATTTAAAATAAAAAAATATCTAAATGGTCCATATGGTAAATGGATCAGTCCACATAAAGTGCCATGTATTCAAAAATTCAGGGAATTCAATCCCACTTATGCTTGGCAATGATTTTATTATTAGTTTGTCTTGATAATATACAACATATAAAAATACATGAAATTAAAGAATTTTCATGTTCTTCGGTTGATATCCAATAAAATTTTCAATAATTCATCACATCATTACAGATCCATATGATCCAATCGATCATGTCATAATAAGAATCTATTGAAATTAGTAAACTTCTGGTTTACTATTGCATTTACTTTAATTAGTCAAATATATGTATAATAAAGACTAGAAAAGATATATATATATATAAAATCTCTCCAATGCCTATTGATGTCCCAATTTAATGTCTCTAATGCATAAATATTCGATATTTTCCACATTAGTTGTTTATATATGGTAGCCATGAAGATGAATATTCTTGAAACTTAATAAATTTATGTGGGTCTTGGGTAAAAATAATGTATTACTGACATAAAATTCTTCCCTCATGATAGTAATATATTTGCTCTCTAGAGCCTTTAATCAGGATTACGCTATCAGATATAGTATTTATATTTTTCCTTTTCATACTAAGATAAGAGAAATATCTCTTACTTTTGAAGATAGTATATGTAGTAACACTATCTACAGAACAAAGATTCTTATCTTTGATATTGGATTTAACGGTAAATGTAATAAGATCCATAGATTCATCATGAAATAAATAAATAAATAATAAAGTTTTACAATAAATAATAATAATTGAAAGAATAAACATTCATTAATATCAACGTCATAACAAAAATCAACAATATAAAAATGAGTCAAATTTGTCAGTCTTTTAAAAATATTATTAGGGTCATAATTTTGATGCAAAAAAAAAATAAAATTGTCCTCATATGTTTATTATTTTCTTTCAATAAGACTTGATAAAAATTAACTAGATGCTTTGTGTATGACAAGTATACAACCAATGGTCAATCACCCCACATTGATCGCACACACTATTCACATTTTTTTTTTTTATTTAGATCATTTTTGTCATTTTCTTATTTCTCCTACTTTAAGTGGTAAGATGTATTATAGGAATGACTGTCATGAAAATAGTCACTCTCTCGACCACATCTACTTCCATGATCGTAGCATCGGCCCATGTCCATGATTATATTCATAAGAGTTTGTTACATTTACTTTAAGGAATGAACAAATAATTGACATCCAAAAAAATTGAATCAAATATTCGATATATAAACATTTATATTTCTACTTTCTGATAAATCAATTTATACAAGTCGTATAAATATAAATACGTACATACAACTGTCTTACTAATATTTACGATAGTAATATGATTTTCTTTATAAATTCAATTTATAAATAACATTTGCCCCTAATAATAAAAAAATAACAGCAACAATCATATTAAATGAAATGACCAAAATTTAAAATGGTTTAATTCATGATAGAATTATTCCTTTAAATAATTTCTCAAATATTTCATATATAAAGTAATCAATTATTTCGAGATTCAATCAAAATAAAACAAATAATCATTTAAGCAAAAGGGACCAACATGTCATAATTTTCCTAATTTCTTTAACTAGGATATAAGTTATTATTTATTCCTAAAATATATGTACATACACCCTATAAGATATCATAGAATTTAAAAGTATCAATAGCCAAACAACAATAACTTGAGTATTAATCTCAAATTTTGAAATAGGCCATTTTAAAATCTCAAATTGTTTTTATTTTGTTTATTCTACTTGTAACATTTTTCAATGATAGGAAATCAAGGGTTTTCCAAGTAGAAGTCAAATTTCCCTAAGAATAAAATCATTATTATGTCAATGATTGTTTGCTTAGAAAACTTCATCAAAACTCAACTAAGCCCACTGTCAACTTTTCCAAATGGACACAGTAAACAGTACTCAGTAAAAACACAGCCTAAGCCCTCAGAATATACAAAAGTGAAGATTTACAATTTATGTAGCATCTGTGAGGGGGGGGGGGTGGTGTTTTTTTTTTTTTTTTTGGGAAAAAAATTTATATTTTGATAAGGGGGGGGGGGGGGGGGGGGGTTTCTTTTTTTTAATAATTTTTTTTCTTTTTTTTTTTTTTGTTTTTCAAAAATTAATTTTTGGGGGGGGTTTTTTTTTTTTTTTTTTTTTTTTTTTTTTTTTTAAAAAAAAGAAGAAAAAGGTTGGGGGGGGAAAAAGGGGGGGAAAAAAAAAATAAGGGGGGGGGGGGAAGAAGAAAAAGGGGGGGGGGAAAGGGGGTTTTTTTTTTTATTTTTTTTTTGGGGGGAAGGGGGGGAAAAAAAAAAAAACCATTTTTCTTTGGGGGGGGGGGGGGGGGGGGGGGGGGGGGGGGGGGTTTCCTTTTTTTTTTTTTTTTTTTTTTTTTTTTTTTTTTGGGTTTTTTGGGGGGTTTTTTTTTGTTTTTAAAGGTTTTTTTTGGGGTGTTTTTTTTTTTTTTTTTTTTTTTTTGGGGGGTTTTTTGTTGTTTAAAAAAAGAAAGGAAGGGAAGGAAGAAAAAAAAAAAAGAAAAAGAGAGGGAAGAGGGGGGGGGGGGGGGGAGAGAATATAATTTTGTTTCTCTTTTTGTTGTTTATATATATGAGATTACAATAGGGCCTGTTTATAGGCATTTGAAAGAGATACACAAGGTCACTCTCATTAAGTGTGATAGATTAAAAGTCATATGGTGAAAAGCCACATTTATTAAGTATAGCAAATCAAAAGTCAAGAGTCACCTAAAAAATCAAAAACCAATGATCGTGTATTATTTATGAACATCCATTCAAATTCCATAACATTTATAATAACTCCAAAATAAATATTGTATTATTTATCAAAATAAATAAATAAATATTTATTTATTATTTTGTTTTTCATCTGTACTTAATTTTATATATCGTTCCTCTATGTAACACCAGACATGAGCAATATATATGTGTGTGTATATATAATAGATATTTATTTATGTACATATTATTATTTTCTCAATTATTCAATATTTTGAGTCTTTCTTTCAAAATAGATGATGCTCACAACATACAATTTATTTTTGATTGGTTGATAAAATTTGACAAATTTTGAAATTTAAATATGATACAAAATTATGTCATTGGATCTAATTTACGGATAGTAGATTATTACAACTCAAGGGAGCAATTTTCGACATAGTTGAGATAGATATTCTATTATATATACATGACACAACTGATCAATACTGTATTCTTAACATACGAAAAATTTGACCCATAAAAAGTTTCATCCATAATACATCAATGTATACATCCTCATTTAGTAGGTTTATACACAAACACTGAAAATTAAGAGCCCATAAATTATATACAATTATAGATTAATAATTTCTATTCATAGTATATTTTTTAGAAAATCACTTTATAGATCCTATTCCGTATTAACCACTTGCACTATCCACTATGAGTTGGGACGTTATTTGAATCTAAATTCCCTTTGATAATCAAAGGTAAGTCATTTTTTACGATTAGAATATCCATAAGCTATAACTTAAATATTGATAAAATGTCTAATTTCATTGATCAGCTATGAGCAATTTTTTTTTTTTTTTTTTTTGATGTAATCATTATTTATACTTTCTGTGTGTATCGTCTACTAGATCATTTAAACAAATCACAAATATCAAACTATTGGATTTTATATGTATACAAATATATTTCTCTAGTTGAATAATGAATACAAATATTATCTTAATTCAAAAAGTTAATATATAATTTTTTGGACATACAAAATAATAAAATCAGTGAATAATTAGTTTCATATCCCGACAATAACAAAGTGCATAATATATTTTTTTTCAATGATATTTGGTTAAAGAGATTTGATAATTTATTTTATCAAAATTTCTCTATGGTTTATATTAAAGAAATAAAACTTTAGAAAATAATTTTCTCTTACTTATGCTCATTATATAACATTTATTTTCTAAATTTTAGCAATTTTTGCAGGAGTTTTTAATGTTATTTTTTAATTTTGAAATTCTCAATATTCCATATTTTTCAATTATTTATATAATATTATATTACCACGTGTAATTACTTTTTGTAAATCACAAATTTATAATATAATTTTAAAGGAAAATAGAGGCACGATTCAACAAGGAAGAAGAAAAATGACATGGCATCCCAGAGGGTCTATATTCCTCATCAAAACGACACTCCCAAGAGTAACCTATAAAGATAACATTGCTCCCTTCTGGGGTTCTATTCTCCTCAAGAAGCCATGCTGATTACTTCTTGACCTTCACTTCTGCCAAACCCATTTCTCTACTGTAAGTCCTCTCTCTCACTCTCTCTCTCTCTCTCATATACCAAATTTAAAAAAAAATGGCTAAAATGGAAAAATGGAACGTTGAGATTTGCAGTCATGTGCATCTGTTATTGATATATCCATGAAAGGTTTTGACTTGGAGGATGAAGCGTGGCAATTCTAATTTCTGGGTTTGTTTGTTCTAGCTCACAATCTCATATTCTTGCAAGATACTGTTGGAAAGCTTTTACTAACCTAAGAGAAGAGGTAGGTGGAAGAGGTTTCCATTAACAACAATAACTGCGTTTAGCTTCATAAGGAAATTTTCTCCTAAGTACATATTTTGTCTGTTTTTATTCCACTAGATGATCTAAAATTCTCATCTTACGTAATTGTAATTTTTCCTCCAAATGTCCAAAGAGGAACTCCTGCCTTTTTAGGTCTGAAATTTATACTTGAACAAGTGCACCAATGAATAATGGATTAAATGGGCCAAATTCTATATGACAGTCCACATCCATATGCTTTGATCCATTCTTAGTCAAATATTGGTTTGAATTGAACCAAATATGCTGACGATTTGATCAAAAGTTGGTCACCATATGTTGTTATGGATTGGATTGCCATGTTGGCTTTGTTCTACTTGGGTATATGGTTCATTTTGATCCATCTAGCATTACTCATGCTTAAAATATTGTCAAACGCGCCTTCACTTGATATTGTCAAATGTGCCTTCACTTCTCTCTAAACATCATCATCATCATCATCTCTCTCTCCCTCTCAGCAAGAAGATTTTCAGCTTGTCCTGGCATCAAAACTTGGTCTTCTGGCAAGAAACACACAAGGCTCTACGATGCAGGCCACAACTCAAAAGATGATAGGTGAAAAGATCATGATGTCCGGTCCTTTTTAGCATGTCGTTATATATTTTTTCTTTAGCTTCATCAGTTGTTTTAGCTGCCTATGAGAAATTGCTTACGCACCGACCAGATATATACTTCAATTTGAAGATGATTCAAACCGGCGGCTCTTTCTTTTTCTCTTGGCTGCATCAGGCATGTTTCCAACTCTGTCTTCTGCAGCAAAGACAAAGAGCAAGAATCCTTATGACGAGAGACGTTTACTAGAACAAAACAAGAGGATCCAGAAGGAGAACAATGCACCTCTGGACTTCCCAAATTTTATTAGAGAAGGTTTGCCATGCCCATGTTGCTAATTTGTTCTTAAGAAGTATGGTGTATGGCCCCATAACAATTGGTTCTTTCCTTCATAAACTTCTACTATTATTATCCGGAGACTTTGGGAGATCAGTAATCTAAATAGTATAGGATTTGAGGTTAAGGTGGTAACATCAGACAACTACATAAAGCAGGACAAAGGACTTATTTAGTGGGATATTGAAGTTGGGAAAGGTGATTGCCCAAAGGCTGGTCAACAGGTTTTTTGATCCCCCTCCCCGGTCTATTGTCTTTGGATGTTGGCAGCTCTTGCACACACTGTGTCTTTCAAGGAAATTATCTGCATGTGAGTGTTCATGTGCATATGAATGTATATGTGTGCCCTCCGCCGCTACAACTATTTGTTCCTTAGCATATATCATATGGTTTTTTGATTGGAAGGATGGTGCGTACCTTGATATGAGGATCTTTTTGCGGGTGACATTCCACTATGTTGGCTATAATGAGTCAGGTCATCGAATTGACAGCACCCATTCACAGGGTTTCCCCGCCAGAATTCGAATGGGGACTAATGCACTGGTTTCAGGTGAGAAACTATTGATTTGGTAATCTTAAGGCATCTTAATAGCATCTTTAATTTCCAGAACTTATAAGACTCTTGTCCCTTTGCCAACATCCGGTAAATTTGGAAGGACAAATGGTCCTTGCGCAAGGATGACAAACAGGTTGAGAACTTTTAAGAATGTAACTAACAGATGATGTAGTGGTGGCTAAAATGGATACTTAATGCAGGATTTGAAGAAGGAATCAAGGACATGAGGCCCGGGGGGAAAGAAGGATAATCATCCCTCCAGAACTTGGACCACCTGTGAGCTTTTACTTTATGTTGCTGATTAGACTACTCATATTTCCCCACTAGCCTTCCCTCACTTGACCGGTTCCCCAAAACAACCAAAAAATTAAAAAAAAATTAAAAAATAAATTTGAAAAGAAAAAAAAAATATTTTCTTAAAAAAAAAAAAAAAAAAAAAAAAAAAAGAAAAAAACTTCACACTTTATAACCATTCCTTCAATGTCTATAATTCTGTTTCTTTAAGTTGTCAAAATAAACCGACGAGTGAAAACCATGACCGGTGCCATGCAGGTCGGAACTTCAACCTTTTTCAGCTCAAAGCAGTTCGAAGCCTTTGATGTGGAACTTGTCAGCATTCAATTAACCGAGGCCAAGATGTAATATCCTTAGATTTTGAGATCACAATTTTGCAAATTTTCCCTGTACAAGCAATGAATGAGAGAAGCTTTCTTATTCTGTTTCTGTTAATGGAATTATAGCAGATAAACCTGAGTTTGTGATCCAAAAGTTTGTACAAGAGCAATGGATCCTATGAGATTTTACTTGTCAATTCAACCCGATTCAAATCAAATTTTTGACTACAGATTTCATCTCAAGAACTTCTCGATCAACTTTTCAATGATTTCATCCAAGCATAGAATGCAGTGAGAATGATAAATAATTCTGCATTTTACCTGCAACTCCAGAAATAAAAATGTTTCCTGCCCTTACATCAAAAGGCAAAGCATGCCGATTAAGGAAATATTGAGCGACTGAAAGCTAACATTTCTGCAGAAAATATATCGCACGATCATTTGCCCATCTAATATTAGTGCTGAAGTACAATGAAATCAAAACGTATTCTTTAGCATGTCATCCAGAATTAGACAGCCAACAATGCTAGCATTATCGTATAATTATCTTCGTATATTTTTGTTATCGACTCGGCTTTGCCATAATGGCAAGAAAAATTATGCATATTTACACACGTACGTTATTACACAATTGCATGAGGATTGTGATTCAAATTCGTCCTATAAGATGAAATATATATAACGATTTGACAAGACCATAGTGGAAATATATACGGGGATGGTCCATACAACAGTTATAGCAGAGCCATAACATGCATAAGAACACTATAGATAAACAATCAATGAGCTTCCTCTGAATGTGCCCTATGGTAGATGATTGTCGAAGTTGAACCAAGAGGATCAGCATGAAATTGGCCATAAAATGCATAAATACCAACTGAAATTATGCTGAGAACTACAAATCTAATCCATGCTTCATAATGTAACTGCAAAAAGAAAGAAGTTGAGTTTCAGACATGATAAAAATCCATGTGAGCAACTCCAAAACTATTTTTCTTATAAACATAGTCTTGTAAGTGGAACTTTGGTTGGAAGACAACCTGAGCAAACAGGAAAATGTTGACGAAGATGCAAATGGCAGGCACAATAGGAACTCCAGGACAAGAAAAACCTGGTGGTTCTACATACACCTGAAAAGAGAAAGAAAAAATATGAGATAATATATATTAAAGGAAGACGATTACAAAACAAAAACCAATACAACTGTGGCGCAGTAAACTTGGACAATTATAACCAATGCCCATTATGCTTTCTGTCAGCCTCACATGCGCATAAACACAGGCAAGCACGCTCCGACACACACATACAAACAGGAACACAAACTATGTGCTCCTCTGGATGCTTCTGTAAGATACAAAACTGAAATCGGCAATTCCAGTTACAATATACTAGCCTAAGTAGGGCTGCAGATGGACCAGCTATCTATAAATGTGCACAATTTCTCTCAGATGTAATTCGCAATGATCCATGCAGGTTTGACAACCAATTTTGTTTTGCATGATGCATTCTGCCTGAACATACTACAGTACTTCACACCGTCTATCCTGGTTTTAAAAATTTTTGTCCATCACGTGTTTACAATTGTGGTACTGAAATTGAAATAAATTGAGGAACAAATGTGAAGGGCCAAAAAAAAAATTGAAACACAAATTCAACACTCACCTGGTGGCGATATAGAGCAGCTGAAGCAAGAGCAGCTACAAGGGCAGCTACAAGCATAAAAATATATGATACATTGAGACGATAGAAGAGTCCAGCTCCTAAGCCACAAAAGGCAACTATGATGAGGCAAACCACTCCTTCCCTCCACTTTGAAGTCCCCCTTTGATAAACTTGATTTGCTGTCTTATCCTTCCATCTAAGGGTGACAACACAGGCTGCAACTACAGAATAACCTGTCTGAAACAAACCAAAATACCTCAATGTTGGTTAAATATTACCTTGCTCGTTTCAAATATGCTGAGGCATTTGATGGATACTCATGAACATGGCTTAACCAGCATAATCCTTTTAGTTTCCACAAGGACCCATCTAGAGTGGAAATGTGCATTGGAACAAACAGCCTATCAGTTGTTAACAAACACACACAGACACACAAACCTATTACTTTCTTTTGGACAACACAACTTAATATAAGAAGACATTACAGTTATAGAAGGTAAAATAGACATTAACAAAAGCAAGACCATATATACAACAAAAAAAGGGCAGAAGAAAGACCAAAATAAAGCACTTGGACAAAAAGTTGAGTCCTAATTTCTGTGAGCCTAATACAACAATATCCCCCTTAATATCTGGAGGCCTAAGATAAAGTGAAGAGGACAATAGGCACGTATATACTCACCTGAAAACTAAAAACTTCTTTTTCATGAGTAGAGGAGAATCTAAAACATATTCAATTGAAAGAAGTTTTCTTGATCATCACTTAGTCACATACATCTCACACAATGTTCCACAGATGCCCTCTCTTGCACAGTTCACTCACATGGTTGCCCAAATATTTAGGCATAAATATATGATAAAATTCATAGGAGCAAGTATAGCAGGTGCAATTTATAAACAATCACTCTGAATTTGGAAAAAAACAATAACATCTCACGAGCGTACCAAGGAGCCAACTGAAAGTATGTGCGAGAGGACATGCACATTGAACAACCCTGCCAAGACACTAGCAACAATACCAACCCAAACTTGAGAGTGGATTGGAGTGTGGTGTGTAGGGTTTACTTCTGCAAATATTGAAGGCAGCAAACCGTCTCTTCCAAGCCCAAGATACAACCGAGACTGCTCATGAGAAAATCCCAACATTACTCACATCATCATGCACTTTACAACAGGGGGGCATGCAAACTGTGTGGACCTTGAAAAGGATAAATTCAGTACCTGAACATATAGACCAACTAGAAGTGTTGTAGTCAGTCCAGCAACAGCTCCTACGCTGATCAGAATTGAAATATATTTCAGACCCTTAGATGTAAATGCCTCAGCCAAAGGAGCATCCTCCCCAAGGAGCTGGTATGGTACCATTCCAGTGAGCACTAAGCAAACAGCGACATATAATGCAGCACAAATAAGAAGGCTTCCCAGGATGCCAATTGGTAAATCTCTCTGATATAAACAAGTAAAAGAATAACAAAGGTAAGAAACAGGAGAGTGCTACAGCACTTTATACAAACATTAAAGTTGATTCTTAGCACCATGAGGCAGAAGTCATATAGCATACCTGTGGCCTTTTAGATTCTTCAGCTGTGTTAGCAACTGCATCAAATCCAACATATGCAAAAAATACTACTGTTGCTCCAGTTAGTACTGGTCCAAAACCATTTGGAGCAAAAGGAGACCAATTTGAAATGTCAACACTAAAAGAACCAACAAAGACAACAATAAGGACAATAACTACCTGCACAACAATTGACACATTGGTCAGGCATTGGCCTAAGTTATATTGACATAAGAATTTATCATAATGATAACAGTAATTAGGTACTAAGCATTGATGTTAGAAAGAACCACCAGAAGAAACTACAGCCATTATCCAACATCAGAAAGCTAAAGAATGAGATGAACCCAAATACACCACAAATAAAGCACACAATATTTTTTTTTTCAAATATCAATATTTTTGGCATGTTTCTGTCCCAACCCCCCCCCCCAAGCTTCAGAAGGGACCTTTGCCAGTTCTGTTGTTTCATCCGCCTCCTCAAGAATAGCAACTAAAATATGAAGTATTATCAAAGCCAACCCATTTGTTTCTTTTCGTCTTCGCCTGTTTTCCTCAGGAAGATTCCTAATCTTCTTTTTAATACTTTTTTCTCTTCTTAAACTACTTTTTTCCAGACAAAATGAATAAATACTAAATATATGCATCATCCTAATTATTCTGGTCTCAAATGTCCTAATTGACCCTGTCAGTATAACAAGTTGGGTTCTCCGAAATTTCAAATCTTAGGCAATCTCCAAAACATTTTCTTTTCAATTTTGTCCAAACTAGCTAGCACCAAAACAAAACTCATACCCTAAAGCCGTTTAAAAGCATGTGAGAGAAAGAGCACCTTTGTCACAGTCATGAATGAATTTATAGCAGACGATTCACCAACACCCCAGCATAAAATTAATGTTAGAAGTGCTAGAAGAATTGGAGCTAGGACATTGATAGATATAACCCCTCCAAAGTATTCTTCACCTCCATGTCCAATCCAACCTGGAATATTTTCCTTTAAAAAAGGCAAGAGCTCCAATATTGTAACCACATAACTGGCCAAGCTGCGGGCAATGCTAGCTGCCCCAATGTGATAGTCAAGCATAAGTTGCCCAAAAACAAGAAAGGCAGTAAGCTCATTAAATGCCGTGTATGTGTACAAGTATGCTCCTCCTACGACAGCAGGGAAACTAGATGCTAGTTCAGCGTAGCATAGTGCATTAAGAACACATGATGCTCCAGCTAGTATGAAGCTAATTGTAACCCCTGCAACGTAAACAGCAAAAAAAAAAATCATTACCATGCAAAGTCACACAGAAAATATTCAACTACAGAAAGGTGTTCGGAAAGAAAAGAAATAAACAAAATTTAATATCAAGAAAATTCTGCAAAAAGCAGATGGTCAAAGTCAAATGAAGAAACTAGAGAGAGAGAGAGAGAGAGAGAGAGAGAGACGTACACACACACACAGAGTTAGAAATGATTTGAAAATCTATGTTCTCATAAGAGTACCCTCCCCCTCCATGATCTCCAATTTCCACTCATCCTGCAGCTGCTGATTCTCCCACTCACCCTAAGGGGCACCATCATCTGCAGCTGCAGGTGGTGGTGGCAGCAGGCAATGATATTAAGTTCTCATGGGGAGCAATGAACTTCTCATGTGTGTGCGCAACTTGAAGTTAAAGAAATGCCTCTGTAAACACATGCTTTGAGTTGGAAAAAATAAAGTGTAAATCCCCTTGTCTGTATTTACTTTACAATGAGAATATAAATTTTTGAATCATCTCTCTGTGTCTCTTAAGGCCTAGATTGTTGTTGTTGTAATCTCCTCTTGCTCTCTCTCTTGTTTCTGAGTTTGACTTTGACCATCTGCTCTTTGCAGAATTTTATTTACATTAAATTTTGTTTGTTTCTTTTCTTCGGAAAATGCTTTGTGCTTGGCATGGTTTTACTCATTGAATTCAAAGACAGCTCTTGGTTACAAGGCTCACATCTCCTTCAAAGACAGCTCTAGACACCTAAGCCTGAGACGAAGCAAGGAGAGTAGCTCTTGCTTCAGCCTCTAGTGGACCTACAGGTCCACTCATCACCACTCAAGCACCCAACATGTAACCTTCACTGTTCCTTGCCATTACACCCACAAGGCCACAACATATACAAACCAATATGCTTCGGAATTGAATATGGCATCATATAGTTTCTTAAGCAAATGCATTCTTTTCATGCAGTTAAAAAGGCAGGCGCTTAACAAGGGTAGATCTCTCTCTCTCTCTCTCTCTCTCTCTCTCTCTCTCTCTCTCTCTCTCACCCACACACATGCATATTGATAAGAATTAGGTTTTTAATAGAATCAATAGCCAAAAACCCTAACTTCAATAATTACTATATCCCTTTTCTTATATGATAATAAAAATCTCAATGATTGAAGCTCAATTATGACCCTCAACCTTAACTAAATCAAGCAAACATCAACAGATTCCGAATTATGAATCAAGAGAAAACAAGAAGAGATTCACGAGACCCGTGATGCTGAAATTGAAAGCGACATAAACGTAAATTGATTGAAATGTTGAAGTCAAAAATGGTAAAAATAAAAAATAAAAAATCGAAGGCTGACCTGGACCGGCGTCGCGAGCGACGGTGCCCGTGACGACGAAGATCCCGGCGCCAATGGAAGCTCCGACGCCGAGAAGGATGAGATCGAAGAGAGTGAGACGACGAATTAGAGCTTCGCCGGAGAGTGAACGGACTTGGGTTTCTGATGGGGAAGAAAGAGGTTTCGCTCTTAGAGCTGAAGACCAGAAATTTGAAAGGGCTGAAGTAGATGATGAGCTGCTACTCTGGTTCTGCTTCTCCTCGACTCCCATCTCTCTCACACTCTCTCCCTCCACTGAAGAATTTATGGAGACACGATGCATTTGTCAACCCATGTTACGATCCAATTGCTTTTTGTCTTTTAGGAAGTGCTTTGCACTTAAATTGGAATTTTCTAAATTCTTTTCTGTACATTGAGAACACGTGGACAAAAATTTTGAGAAGCTTAATTATTATAATATTCAAATAAGCCTTGAATAAAAGTAATGGATTTGGAGAACGGCTGTTACATGAATCGTGCCAAATTTGAGTTTGTAACATTAAAAAATACGGTATTAGAGGATTTTGTTTAATTTTCTTGCAAATGTGGAGGAAAAATCAAAATTTATATTGGTTTTTGATTTTTGAGTGTAATAATTGAAAATTTTAGTATATGAAATATCATATTTTGAAATTTGTATAATATTATATTTGAGGAAATTTAAGAATACTAAATTGAACCAATGCATGAGAGAGTTGATTTATTGAGAAACGAATTGAATCAAGAAAAAAATAAAGGTAGAATAAAGTGGTGGAATGAGTCCAGAACATTTCTTTCCTTACCTCTCTTTCTCACGAAGGTCTCCCTCTCCCTACACTCTCACTCTCTCAACAAATCTTCATTTTCTCTCTCTAGAATTTATTAACCCTCATTAAAATTACTTCATCTATCCTCTAGAATCCCAAACAAACTTGTATTGGGAGAAATTTGGAAGAAATCTAGGATTTATACGAAATGGAGAAAAATTGGAGATTTTGAAATTTGACGCTTCCGGCTCGATCCAACACCATAATCAATGTATTTTTCACTCTCTAATCTTAGGTTTAGTTTCATTAATATTAGATTGTGACATATTATTGGAATTTTGGAGATTTAGTTGGAAAATCAAAACCCTAAAATTAAGGACTTCAGAAATTAGGAAAGAATTGATGAACATTGATGATATATCTTTATAAATGATGTGGTTAGGACATAGATTTCACTTATTGTTGAGTTTTGTTGGTTGTTGAGTTTTGTTGGAATTTCATACGAAGTCAAACTCTAGGGCCAGGAACAAATTTGGAAATTGGGAAAAAATGAACAAATTGCAAATTGAGGTTTGATAGAGATGCAAATGACATCATAATGGAGGAATGAGAACGTAGATTCGTGAATACCAAAAATTAGGATTATGATAATTTAGGAAAAATTAGGGAAAATATATAAACCCTAGGAATAATGGTGAATTGACAATGTATTTGTGAATTATTGGTTTAATCAAGACAATTGGAACTTGAAAATGAATTTTATTGGATTAAATTTTGGTATTGAGAGTGAATACCCTCTCAAGAGATGGGTGAATGGTTCATTGTGACTTTAAATGAGTAAATTGTTTAAAATTCTTTATAAATGATTTTGAATGATTTTTTCATGATTTATACGAATTGTTTTGTGATTGTGGAATGTTTGAAATAAAAATTTGAATTGCGAATGCATCCATTGAATTTATAAATGAATGTGTGTCATATATTATGGAATATTTGAATTATGAATGTTATGGTACGATTTAGAAATTGTTTTGTTAAAATTTTGGCACATGAATTGTGAATTGGATATTTACAAATGAAATGGTGTATGAGATTAATGACTATAGTTATTCCATCCACGGAGTGACTCGACGGGGTGACGTGGTTAGGGTTAGATTAGCAGGGGAGACAGACATGACTCCCTCTTTTATATGTCGTATTATATCTAGAAGCTCCCGGATGATGTACGATCCAACGTTGAGGAAGAGGGATATAGTATTTTGAGATAAACAGATTAAAAACCCCTTAGTGGGCTTTCGTTTGGATTCGGCCAAACATGGAACGGAGTGATTTCACAAGAAGACCCCGTGATTTTTCAAAAAGTCTAAATTATGTGGATGCATGTTTATTTGAATAATTCAGATTTTATCGACATTATTTTGTATCCAAGAGATATTTATAAATTATGCTTTGACTTTCCCACATTCACCCTCATTTATTGTCACAACTATACCACTGCACTCTATTCACTGAGTATTCCCGTACTCACTCTTCTCTTTCATATTTTTCAGAGGAAGCTTTGGTGGGAAACGTCATTGGAGCCGGTAGAAGACTTGTTTTGCTATTTCTATATAGGTATTGATGATGTTGGATTATTTTTGGAATTATATAGTATGACCCATGGAAGGGAACTATTGTATTATTCTTTTGGTTTGAATTCAACTGATACTTGTTCTATATCATGAGGCAAGTATCAATAGGATCCACACTTGGTTGTTATGAAATTTACGTAATTTTGTTTAAATTCTCTTTCTGTAAACTTATTGTTTTAAATGGGACATTTGGACTTTACCCTGAATTTGAAACATTTGGAGTTTGTGAAAATTTTACTGAGAATTCTGAAACGGTTGCGATGGCCTATTGTGTGTATGTGATTTGGATTGGCCGGGTGGGTCTCTTGTATGTCTGTTGTGTTAATACGGATTGGGATGGTCTTTAATATATTGCCATGTTATTGTTTTCAAAATAGGTTAAACATGTTAAATGTCTTGCGATGTCTTAGTATATGGGGAGATTTTGCCCGTATACCGAGATAATTGCGGCGGTTATCGCGTGCTTGATCCGAGAGTCGGGGCATGACAGTTTTATTGGTATCAGAGTTTAGGTTCGATTTTTAAAATGTTTGAAGATTTGAAATGTCTCCAATGTCTCCAATGGTTTTACAAAAGTTTTAAGAACGTTTTTCTTTTGAAAATTTAGACTTTGAAAGGATTTTTCAAAAGATGTACAAAAGCCTTCCATGGATTCTTTGGGAACTAGGAGTATCATTTTTAGGGAGTTAAATTATTAGTTCTTCACTTAACCCCAAGTACTAAACAATACTTTTTCTCTTTATAGGTAATCATGCCTCCACGTAGAAAAATGAGGAATGTTAACGAAATTCCTCTCCAAGAGTACGAGGATGAGTTGCCCTCGCATGCTCTGCCTCCTGCATTTATACATCTGGCTCCTTCAACTGGGGTTCTGCTCCTCCCATAGCTGCTCTTCAGCAAGTGATAGAGTGGTGGAACACTTTCAGGGTATAGTATCAAGCTCCACGCCAAACTTTAGCTCCTCCGCCAGTTTCTCCTCCTATGCCGACAGTTGCACCTAGTGTTCCAATAGCACCCACTCCTCCGATTGTCACATCAACCGATCATCCTATGGTTGGGTTGTCAAAACTAATCAAAGAGGCATGAAAACTCGGATATGAGACATTTTTCGGCACGTGTGATGCTTCCGTGGTCAAAGGGTGGATTGGCCAAATTCAGGAGACTGTCACTGATATGAGTTAGGTGATGAGATAAAATTATGGATGACAGTGAAATTATTGGATAATGGTGCTAGGACATGGTGGATGTGAAGGCTAGAGCAACTACACCACCTACATATGGAGAGTTCTTTAGAGCTTTTGAGGAGAAATATTACACACGGTTCTATAGGGACCAGAAGAGAGAGGAATTCTTCAAGCTTGCTCAAGGAAACAAAACCGTGTCAGAATATGAGGTAGAGTTTAGGGAGCTTGTAACTTATGTTCCGGAGTTTGTGAATTTCGAAGAGTCATTGTGTGCGAAATTTGAATTGGGACTGAACTTGAACATAAGGGAGAAGATGTCAATCACTAAAGGGCATACATTCCAAGATGTCTTGGATTTGGCCTTAAGAGCCAAGAAAATAGTACTAGAAAGGGGGAAAGTTAGAGGGCATAATAGGAAGATAAAGAGGTTCAACGGTTTCAATTAGAGTCAAAGTTCAAAAAAGAACAGAAACATGGGCTCTTATAGCGGCGAATCTGTTTCAGGATCGATTGGCTCTCCTCAAGGCCAACCATCTTTCAAACCAAATGCTCGTAACAGAAATGTTGGATCGGGAGCAAGACCGAGGGGGAGTGGAGTAGAACTTTTCCCTACTTGTAAGGGGCATCATATGGGTTCGTCCAAAGGACCCAAAAGATATTATTATTGCGGGAAGGAGGGTCACCTTCGATATGTCTGCCCGGAGTTGAATGCAGAAGGGCAAGGAAGTCGTTAAGTTTGGGGTCCTTCTGGTGGTTCCAAGAAAGATCAGGCTACTACTTCGATACCTTCCACCAGTGCTACTCTTAGGACGGACACATGAAGCAATACCGTAGCCGCCCCCACTCAACGCCCTCAACCCAGAGCTCAGACCTGAATTTACGCTATGACTAATAAAGAGGCTCAAGTCAATCCCGACGTAGTCACAGGTAATTTCTATTGAAATTTAAGTTATGAATTTGAAAATGTGATATAAATGGTTTATGATTATGATTTGATGGTTTGTGATTATGATTTAAGGAATGTGGATGATACAATTTTGTTTATAGTTTATATTTATAGGTACGATGAAAATTTTTTGTGTTAATACGTATGTGCTCATAGATATTGGGTCTAGTAATTTGTTTGTGAGTTCGGAATTTGCAAGACATTCTGATAGGCCATTAGTTCTACTTGTTGAAGAGTTATTGGTTATTAAGCCTTTGGGGGAACACTTGATTAGGGATTCAGTGTATAGGTTTTGTGAGGTGAAAATCGGAGAGATAATTCTCGAAACGGATTTGATTCCGTTGGAGATGAAAGATTTTGACGCCATTTTGGGCATGGATTGACTATATATTCACCGAGATTCAGTAAACTACTTCACTAAGCAAGTAGAATTCCGAAGGCCAGGGCATCCCTTGCTTGTGTTTATTGGTGAACGGCGAGTGTTATCGAGTTGTGTAATTTTAGCTCTTGAAACACGAAAGTTAGTGCATAAAAGATACGAAACTTATTTAGTTCACATTGTTGACACCACAGTGGGAAGCCATAATCTGAATGATGTTCCTGTGGTGAATGAGTTTTTGGATATTTTTTTCGGAAGAGTTGCCTGGGCTACCACCGGTACGGGAGTTTGATTTTACCATAGATCTGATTCCTGACACCACATCAATCTCTATTCCTCCCTATCGAATGATATTCATAGAGTTAAAAGAACTAAACGTTCAGTTCCAAGAGTTATTGGACAAGGGGTTTATCTGGCCAAGTACTTCGTCTTGGGGTGCTCTGGTTCTGTTTGTGAAGAAAAAGGATGGAACTCTCTGATTATATATTAACTACTGACAGCTCAATAAGGCAATGATAAAAAATAAGTATCCTCTTCCGAGAATTGATGATTTGTTCAATTAACTCCAAGGTGCAAGTGTCTTTTCGAAGATCGATTTGAGATCCGGTTATCATCAGTTGAGGATAAAGGAAGATGATGTTTATAAGACTGCATTTAGGACGCGGTATGAACACTATGAATTCCTAGTAATGTTCTTTGGATTAACGAATACTCCTGCAGCCTTCATGGATCTCATGAATCAAGTGTTTCATCTATATCTCGATAAGTTTATCATCGTCTTCATCGACGACATTTTGGTATATTCCAAGAGTGATGAAAAACATTCCGAACATTTTCGAACCATATTGCAAACTTTTAGGGAGAAGAAGTTGAATACCAAATTCTTTAAGTGCGAGTTTTGGCTAAGGGAAATTGAGTTTTGGGAACATGTGATTTCCAAAGATGGAATTTTTGGGAATCTAAAGAAGGTAGAGGTCATTTTGAAGTGAGAACAGCCTAAAAACGTCACTGAGGTGAGAAGTTTTCTCGGATTAGCGGGTATTATCGGAGATTTGTAAAAATATTCTCAAAAATAGCAGCTACCAGGACTAATTTGACTCAGAAAGGAGTCAAGTTCGAATGGTACGAAAAGTGTGAGGGCAATTTCCAAAAACTTAAGCGAAGGTTGACATCCACTCTTATTTTTGCTCTTCCTACTAGTGGCGGCAATTAGGGCTGTGTTCGGATCGGGTACCCGAACCTGAATACATTATTTTAATGCGAACCCGAAGTATTTAGGTTATATTTTTTTGACCCGAACCCGAATCCAAGCAAATTATTTAAATTCGGGCGGGTACCCGAATCCGAAAATTCTTTTTTTTTTAATCCAAAAATTTAAAATAATAGCTAAATATTGTTTTCTTAGTGATAATAAGGAGATTTTTTTTTTCACTATGTAGAAGTCAAAGAAATTTTTTTTTCCAAAGAATCTTGTACTTATTGTATTAAAAAAAAATGAAAAATTTTAAATTTTTTTAAAAGAACTCTATATACAAATAAAAAAAGAAAGGGAAATATTGTTTTTACAAAACATTTTTTTTACTCTAATTTCACTTTTATCCTCATGATTATATGTATTCGGGTTTTTTAATTACCGATCCGAACCCGACCCGGTATAACAAAAAACTCGAATTAATCCGACCCGAATACCTCGGGTTCGGGCGAGTCATGGGTTTTGTTTGGATCGGACCTAACCCTAGCGGCAATGATTATGTAGTATATAATGACGTCAGCAAACAAGGACTAAGATGCGTGTTGATGCAAAGCGATAGGGTGATTGCTTACGCCTCTCGTCAGTCAAAGAAACAAGAAATGAATTACCCTATTCATGACTTGGAGTTGCTGCCATTGTCTTTGCTTTAAAGATTTGACGGCATTATTTATATGAGGTTACTTGCAAGATCTTTATCGACCACAAAAGTCTCAAATACTTATTCACTCAGAAGGAGCTCAATTTGAGACAAAAAATGTGGTTAGAGTTGATCAAGGATTATGACTTGATGATTGACTATCACCTAAGTAAGGTAAATATTATAGTGGATGCTCTAAGCTGCAAGTCCTCATCTTCTTCTTCAGCTCATGGGAGTTTTTATCTCTCATATTTAGTAGGATTTCGTACATTGGGAATCGAGTTGGCTAAAAATGATCAAGGTGTTTTATTAGCCAAGTTTGTGGTGAGATCTACCTTAGTGGACCGTATTAAAGAGGTTCAAGCAACTGATAAGAAGGTAAAGGGGATAGTAGAAAAGGTTTGCAAGGGCGAAGGTGGTGATTTCCATATTCGGAAGGATAACATGGTGATGTACGGGAAAAGAATATGTGTTCCCAAGAATGATGAGTTTCGAAAAGTTATACTTGAAGAGGCACACTCTTCGACCTATGCTATGTATCACGGGAGTACTAAGATGAACTGAACCATCAAGGAATCATATTGGTGGTTTGGATTGAAGAGAGAGATAGTTGAGTTTGTTGCTAAATGTCTAGTGTGTCAGCAAATCAAAGCTGAATACCAAAGACCAGTCGGTGTCCTCTAACCATTACCGATTCCCGAATCGAAATGAGAGTACATCACCATGGATTTCGTGGTGGGATTGCCACGTACTCTGAGCCGTTACGATGCTTTTTGGGTGATAGTTGACAGGCTCACTAAGTCGGCACACTTCCTTCTAATTTAGAATACTTACTCTTTAGAGATGTTAGCCAAACTGTATCTTGATGAGATTGTCCGACTCCACGGGGTTCCGATAACGATTGTATCAGATCGTGATCCTCGGTTCACTTCTAGATTTGGAATAAACTACAAGAGGCCCTGGGAACCAAACTGAAATTCAGCACTGCATTCCAACCTCAAACTGATGGGCAATCAGAGCGCATGATTCAAACATTGGAAGACATGCTTATGAAATGTGTTATGGATTTCCAAGACAGTTGGGAAAGATACCTTCCATTTGTTGAGTTTGCTTATAATAATAGTGATCAAGCTAGCATAGGGATACCTCCCTATGACAGTGATGAAAATTAGCGACGGATAACTATCCGTCGTTAATTAGTAATAAAATAGCGACGGAATGATTAACGACGGAAAAATCCGTCGGAAAAAATTCCGTCGCTAATCTGTCGCTAAAATTAGCGGCGAAATTATTTTCGTCCGTAATCTGTCGCTAAAACGTGAAAAAAATTTTTCAGACAAATTAGCGACGGAAAAATCCGTCGCTAAAATTAGCTACGGAATTAATTCCGTTAGTAATCCGTCGCTAAAATTTGAATAAAATTTTTTGGATAAATTAGCGATGGAAAAATTCGTCGGAAAAAATTCTGTCAGTTATCCGTCGTTAAAACTTAAAAAAAATTATATTTTTTATTAATTATAATTTTGTGTTTTTATTATTTATAATTTTGTATTTTTATTAAATATTAAATTATGGTATTGTTTTTTATTAAATATAATTTTGGGTTTTTATTAAATATAATTTTGTATCTAGTATTTTTATTAAATAAGGGGCTTTTTTATTAAATATAATTTTATATTTTTATTTAATATAATTTTGTGTTTTTATTAAATGTAATTTTGTATTTTGTTTTTTATTAAATTAGGGTATTTTTTTTATTAAATATAATTTCGTAGTTTTATTAAATATAATTTTGTGTTTTTATTAAATATAATTTTATATTTTTATTAAATATAATTTTGTATTTTTCTTAATTGTAATTTTTATTTTGTATTTTTATTAAATTATGGTTTATGTTTTTTTATTAAATATAATTTTGAATTTTTACTAAAAATAATTTTATATTTTTATTAAAAATAATTTTGTATTTTTATTAAAAATAGTTTTGTATTTTTATTAAATATAATTTTGTATTTTTATTAAATATAATTTTGTGTTTTTATTAAATATAATTTTGTATTTTTATTAAATATAATTTTGTGTTTTTATTAAATGTTATTTTATATTTTGTATTTTTATTAAATTTAATTTTATATTTTGTATTTTTATTAAATTATGGTCTTTTTTTTATTAAATATAATTTCATATTTTTATTAAATATAATTTTGTGCTTTTGTAAAATATATTTTTGTATTTTTTTAAATATAATTTTGTGTTTTTATTAAATATGATTTTGTATTTTTATTAAATGTAATTTTTTATTTTGTATTTTTATTAAATTAGGGTATTTTTTTATTAAATATAATTTTGATTTTTTTTAAAAATTAATTTTGTATTTTTATTAAATATAATTTTGTGTTTTTATTAAATATAATTTTGTTTTTCTATTAAATATGATTTTTTTATTAAATTACGGTATTATAGTATTATTAAATATAATTTTGTATTTTCTATTTTTATTAAATTAGGGTATCATTTTTTTATTAAATATAATTTTTTTATTAAATATAATATTATATTTTTATTAAATTAGGGTTTTGTGTTTTCAATGGTGAGAGTGAGATAGAATGTAAAGAAGTAAAAAAAATAATAATAACACATAAGTCATTATGGTATAGTGATTAAGATAACTCAAAATATATTTGAAAATCTAGATTTGAACATAGGTGTGAGTATTTTTTCAATAAATTAAAGTAGAGGCGCGGCGTGGGTAGGTCATGGGCGGGCGTGGGCGGACTTGGGCAGTGGTGTGTGCACGTGCGCGGGCGGGCATAGGCATGAGTGTGTGGGCTCGTGCGGTTATGGCGCACGACTTTCAGCAATGGAAAAAATTCCGTCGCTAAAAAATTCGTCGCTAATCTGTCGGTAATTTGGAATAATTTGAAAATTATTAAAATAAAATTAACGACGGATTGGCGACGGATTTTTTAACGACGAAATTTTTTCCATCACTAATCCTTCGCTGATACATTTTCACACTTTTCAAATTACCGACGTATTAGTGACGAATTTTTTAGTGATAGAATTTTTTCCGTCGCTAAATTTTTCGACAAAAATATTTCTGTCGCTAAATTTAGCGAGGTGACTTTCCTTGACGAAAATTCTGTCGCTAATTTTCCGTCGTTAAAAATCTTTAGCGATGGAATATAGGGTATCAGCGACGGATATTTCTGTCGCTGAAACCCCTTTTTTTAGTAGTGTGAAGCTCTTTATGGAAGGAAGTGCCGGATTCCATTATATTGGGATGAGGTTTGAGAATGGAAGATTGAAAGTGTAGAGCTGATTGAGACCACTAAAGAAAAAGTGAAATTGGAGATGACCCTTGGAGTTTGAAGTAGGGGATAAGGTATTTTTGAGGATCTCTCTTTGGAAGGGTATCATCGGATTTTAGAAATTAGGAAAGTTAAACCCTCGATATATTGGACCATTCAAGATCATTGAAAGAGTAGGGAAAGTGGCATATCGGCTAGAATTGCCATCGGAGTTGTAAAAGATTCATGATGTGTTTCACGTTTTAATGCTGAAGAAATATTTACCAGATCCTTCGCATGTATCGAAAACTTCTCAGATAGAATTGAAAGAAGATTTGAGTTTCAAGGTCCAACTCGTAAATATCATAGATCGACAATTCAAACAATTGAGGAGTAAACAAATTCCAATGGTTAAGGTGTTATGGAGAAGTAACCAAGCTGAGAAAGAAACTTGGGAAATCGAGAATGCAATGCAAAAACAATTCCCCCAATTATTTGATGTATAATCATGTTTTAAATTTCGAGAACGAAATTTATTTTTAGGGGGTTAAGAGTTATAACACCGAAAAATCTAGTGTTAGAGAATTTTGTTTAATTCCCTTGTAAATGTGAAGGAAAAATCAAAATTTATATTGATTTCCGATTTTGGAGTGTAATAATTGAAAATTTTGGTATATGAAACATCAATGTTTGAAATTCGTATAATATTATATTTGAGGAAATTTAAGAAGACTAAATTGAACCAATGCATGGGAGAGTTGATTTATTGAGAGACGAATTGAATCAAGAGGAAAAAAAAAAGTCGTGGAACAAAGTCTTGGAATGAGCCTAGAACATTTCTTTCCTCACCTTTCTCTCTTGCGAATGTCTCCCTCTCCTTACACTCTCACTCACTCTCTCAACAAATCTTCATTTTCTCTCTCTAGAATTTATTAACCCTCATTAAAATCACTTCATCTACCCTCTAGAACCCCAAACAAACTTGCATTGAGAGAAATTTGGGAAAAATTTAGGGTTTGTATGAAATGGAGAAAAATTGGGGATTTTGAAATCTGACGCCTTTTGCTCGATCCAACATCATAATCAAGGTATTTTTCACTCCCTAATTTTGGATTTAGTTTCATTAGTACTAGATTGTAATGTATTATTAGAATTTTGGAGATTTAGTTGGAAAATCAAAACCCTAAAATTAGGGACTTCGGAAATTAGGAAAGAATTGATGAACATTGATGATATATCTTTGTAAATGATGTGGTTAGGGCATAGATTTCACTTATTGTTGAGTTTTCTTGGAATTTCATACGAAGATCAAACCCTAGGGCTAGGAACAAATTTGGAAATTGGGAAAAAAAATGAGCAAATTGCAAATTGGGGTTTGATAGAGATGCAAATGACATCGCAATGGGGGAATGAGAACGTAGATTCGTGAATATAAAAAATTAGGATTATGATAATTTAGGAAAAATTAGAGAAATATATAAACCTTTGGAATAATGGTGAATTGACAATGTATTTGTAAATTATTGGTTTAGACAAGACAATTGGAGCTTGAAAAGGGATTTCCTTGGATTAAATTTTGGTATTGGGAGTGAATACCCTCTCAAAAGGTGAGTGGATGGTTCATTGTGACTTTAAATGAGTAAATTGTTTAAAATTTTTTATAAATGATTTTGAATGATTTTTACATGATTTATATGAATTATTTTGTGATCGTAGGATGTCTAAAAAAATTTGAATTGCGAATGTATCCATTGAATTTATAAATGAATGTACGTCATATATTGTTGAATATTTGAATTATGAATGTTATGGTACGATTTAGAAATTATTTTGTTGAAATTTTGACACATGAATTGTGAATTGGATATTTGCGAATGAAATGATATATGAGATTAATAGTTATAGTCATTCCTTCCACGGAGCGACTCGATGAGGTGACGTGGTTAGGGTTAGAATAGCGGGGGAGATAGACGTAACTCCCTCTGCTGTATGTCGTACTATATTCGAAAGCATCTCGTTGAGATACGATTCAATGCCAAGGAAGAGGGATATAGTATTTCGAGATAAACAGATTAAAAACTCCTTGACGAGTTTTTGTATGGATTCGGCCAAACCTGATACGGAGTGATTTCATAGAAAGACTCCATGATTTTTCGAAAAGTCTAAATTATGTGGATGCATGTTTGTTTGAATAATTCGGATTTTATTAAGATTATTTTGTATCCAAGAGATGTTTATAAATTATATTTTGACTTTCCCCTTGCTTTTCAAGATTTCTTCCTCTTGCTTTACAAGTAAATCTTTGAAGACCTGCAATGCTTCTTGCAACGGCTGAAGCATTCCTTTCTTCATCCAATTCCAAATACAAAGCAATCAGAGACTCGCGATGCAAGCGGATTTGTCTTTTCAAGAGTCAGAGAACTCTTCAATTATATTTAGCAATGATTACTCAATGAAATACCAATTAAGAGAGAAGTTGAAAATTGAAGATAATATTTCAAAATTTTCAAAAAAATAGATTAAGATTTTCAAGATTTACTGAAATTAGAAAATACTGTGAGTTAGAACATTCATTATTTTAACAAAAAATTTCTTTTGGACGAATTTTGGTGCAATGGTTGAGTTGCTATGGGTTTAGTGTGTTCTTTTGTTAAAAGTAAGGGAAAGGCCATAGAAATAGTCTACCAAAACCACTCAAACCTTTTACGATTATGACTCGATATTCATTGTGTTGCAAAATAGGTGGGAGACGTCATTGGTAGGGATACAATGATCGGTTTGGTTGTCACCTTAAACCATACCCCAATATCGATAACGATTAAAACTCTGATTATTATCGTTGTTGTTGTAAGATTAGGTGGGAGACGTCATTATTTAAAAGATGTTTTTTATTTTCATGTTGGATATTTCCCTTTTATGTTGGTATTGATGATGTTGGATTTATTTTTGGAATTATATAGTATGACCCATAGAAGGGAACTATTGTACTATTATTTTGGTTTGAATTCAATTGATACTTATTCTATATTATGAGGCAAGTATCAATAGAATCCATACTTAATTGTTATGAAATTTATATAATTTTGTTTAAATTCTCATTCTACAAACTTATTATTTTAAATAGGACATTTGAACTTTACCCTGAATTTGAAATATTTGGAGTTTATGAAAATTTTACTGAGAATTCTGGAACGACCAGGATGGCCTGTTGTATGCATGTGAGTTGGATTGGCTGGTTGGGCCTCTTACTTGTCTGTTGTGTTAATATGGACTGGGATGGTCCTTCATATATTGTCGTGTTATTGTTTTTAAAATAAGTTGAACAGATTAAAAGCCTTACGATATCTCAGTATATGGGGATTTTGCTTGTATATCAAGATAATCGCGACGGTTGTTATGTGCTCGATTCGATAGTCGGGACGTGATAGAGTTACTCGTGAATCGTTCAGTCAAAAACTCGACTCGACTTGAATTTGGTCAAATTCAAGTTGAGTTCATTATACAACCGAATCGAGTTCGAATAATTGACTTTAAACTCTATAACTCATCAAATAACTCGATAATCTATATTAATATATATTACATATACATATATATTATTATAATATAAAAAATAAAATAAAATATATTAATATATTATATAAAATCCAAGTTTTTGAGTCGAGTTTGAACGATTTATTATATAATCTAATCGAGTTTTGAGTCCTATTATTATTATTCATCGAGTTCAATTCGAGTAAAAAAAAACTCAAGTTTGAGTTCGACTACAGGAATACTCAACATGAATACTCAAGATCGACTCTGCTCGAATGCACACCTAATTTGGAGCATGTCAAAATCTTCTTACAGCCCCTCCGCCGAAGGACCCGTAGGGCCATCCTTTCTTTCGCCGGCTTAGGTGCATTCCCTCCGCCTTCATTTGCAGGGGCCACTGGCCCCTTCTAGGACCAAAAGAAAAATAATGGATTGAATCACTAAATTTTGACTAGAATAATAGAATCATTAATGCATTCTTCTGAAGTACAAAGATAAGGCAATAAACTGCATAATTTCATAGGCCCTCTTCCTTTGTTCCTCTCTCTTTTTTTTCTCCTCGTGTGGAATTGAGCATACTTTGTTCCTACAGTGCTTTCTTCTTGTATATTTCCATTTCTTGAACCCAAAAAAATCCCCAAAAAAGGAACACCCATAAGCGAATCATTAATTGATTCATATGATTGGAGTCGAACCAAGAGGATCAGCATGATGTTGGCCATAGAATGCATATACACCAACCAAAATTACAGTGAAGACGGCAAATCTTATCCATGCTTCATAGTGTAACTGCAAAATGGAATTTTTAACATTAACCAATCGCATTTTATTTGACTGAAACACAGAGAAGTAGTCTAATGGATTGTCTAAGGCTAGAATCAAACCTGTGCAAACAGGAAAAAGTTGAAGATGATGCAAATGGCCGGTGCGATGGGAACTCCTGGACAAGAAAATCCTGGCGGAGCTTCATAAACCTAAAAAGAAACAATTAAGGAGTTGGTCCAGTAGAGGAAAAAAAATGACTACTGTGCCATGATGCAGGACAACAAAAAAAAAGAGCATATTTCAAGGATTTTTCTATAATCCACTAGATACTGTTGGATCATCATGGAATGATCACCATTTTCTATGTGAAATTATAGAATGATTGGTGGTGATTTGATCATGCAGTTGTAAAATGATCCTTCAAGGATAACTCAAATCAGCACTCACTTGGCGAAAATATAAAGCAGCGCAAGTGAGAACAGCTATCACAAGAGGTGCAAAGACATAGAAATATGATGCATTGAGACGGAAGATGAGTCCAGCAGCAAAGCCACACAAGGCAAGTAGAATGAGGCTGATGACTCCTTCCATCCAACTTGAAATACCCTTAATAGGAACTCCCGTTGCTGTCTTGTCCTTCCATCGAAGGGTCACAACGGAGGCTGCAACTACAGAATACCCCACCTGAAAACAAACAGAAACAGTTCATGTAAGTTGCATTTTTTACCTTGTTAGAAAATTTGGGATATATATTTAGTTCCTGCAATTACTACTCTAGAGTTGAACCAATAATTAGGATAAATAGCCTATGACTCGATTGTAGGGTTAAATTAGTTAATATCCATGTCCATGTCATGCAAATCGAAAGTAGGAAAGTGAAAATTTAACAAACAGACCAAGGAGCCAACTGAAAGGATGCGGGAGAGGATGTGCACGTTAAACAGCCCAGCCAAGACACCAGCAACAAGACCAACCCAAATTTGAGACCGAACTGGAGTCCGGTGTTTAGGGTGCACTTTAGCAAAGACTGCAGGTAGCAAACCATCTCTTCCAAGCCCAAGGTACAACCGAGACTGCTTATGAGAAAAAAATCACAATGTCACATACATCTCATGCACTGCACAAGCCACAAATAAAGACATGTCATAATATGGAAGCGCTTAAGTCAATTCACCTGAACATACAGACCAACAAGAAGTGTTGTAGTGAGTCCAGCAACAGCTCCTACACTGATCAAAATGGCCACAAACTTTAAGCCATTGGATGTAAATGCCTCGGCCAAAGGAGCTTCTTCCCCAAGGAACTTGTAGGGCACCATACCCGTGATCACTAAGCTGACGCCAACATATAACCCAGCACAAACAAGAAGACTTACCAGGATGCCTATTGGTAAGTCCCGCTGATATAAACAGATAAATAATTTGTTAACAGGTAAGAAACAAAAGCGGTACGCTTTTAGGACGAAAGTATGAAATGAATGTCATATGGCACATATACCTGCGGTTTTCTAGATTCTTCAGCTGTATTCGCAACTGCATCAAAGCCAACATATGCGAAAAATACTACAGTTGCTCCGGTCAGTATTGGTCTGGCTCCAGTTGGAGCAAAAGGAGACCAATTTGACACATCAATTTTGAAAGAACCAACAATGATGACAACAAGTACAATAATTATCTGCACAAGAATAACCACCAGTTATGCATCGACATAGAAATCCTCACTAACCCTTGTAATTTTTTTATTTGGATTTCCCATGAATTTTCAAACTTTTACTAGAAATGAGATCAAGGAACGCTTTTCCCTAGCATGTGACAAAAATCGGACCTTCAAGATTGTCATGATAGAATTTATCATAGCAGATTTACCAACACCCTGACATAAAATTATTGTCAGAAGTGCTAGAAGAATTGGAGCTAAAAGACTCAGAGATATAGCTCCTCCAAGGTATTCTTTACCACCATGTCCAATCCAGCTCGGAATTTCCTTGAAAATTGGCTCCAGTAGTCTAACTACATAGCCAGCCAAACTCCGGGCGATATTGGCTGCCCCGATGTGGAAGTCAAGCATCAAATGCCCAAAAACAAGAAAAGCAGTTAGTTCATTAAAAGCTGTGTATGCATATAAGTAGGCTCCTCCAACAACAGCAGGAAAACGGGAGGCTAGCTCTGCATAGCATAGTGCATTAAGAAGACACGAGAGTCCAGCAAGTATGAAGCTAATAGTAACTCCTGCATTACAAATAGTGAAACAAATCATTAGCATGTAAGGTCATACATAAAAATTTTATGTAACATGACACCTATTGTGGCTGCATGGCCTTTAATTTATTATTATTATTTTTTCTTGAGTCTGAGAGAGTGCGGAAAGCCCTGAGAACAACAAAACAAAATGAAAGCTACAACAAACGAAGCTATAAAAGCAAGAAAACAGCAGCCTAGCCTACACAGATCTGGAAGAAGCTATTCCCATGTGATCCATTTTCAGAATGGATTTCAAATCTTTGGGGAGGGGCTTACAGAACTTCAAGATCAAGAGGCTGGTGTGAAAATTCTTGGCTAGCCAGTTGGTAGAGGCATTAGCTTCCCCATAGATATGATTGACATGGCAAGTCCACACCTCGTTAACAAGGTTTTACATTTTTAGTTAGTTTTCTACATAATTACGCATAAGAATCATCCACCTAACTACAAATTTGCATCCTCCATCATTTAAAAGATGTGAATCTAAACTAGTTCCTAGAGTCCAAGGACTCAGAGCCTAAGATTAGATGTGGGGTGTGTCCATAGTAAGATAAGACCCCATTCCAACCAACAGGAGGCAAAAATGTCATGTTTGGAGCAAGCCAAGTTACTCATTGCTGCAAAACTCTTTTTCTAGTAGTAGAAATGATAATAACATGAATAAGGTTGACACTCTAAGTAAAAGACTAGGAGAGCGTTCGAAACGCAAGAAATATCAAATTCATTAATGAAAATATGTTAGAATCTAACTTTCCCTTCCATACCTGCTATCAAATTCATTAATAATCTAATTTTTATTTAGAAATAATAAAAAAGAAACATCCTATATTTACTCTCTTGATACCTTAATCACTGTCTCAAATCAATAGATGAGATCATAAATTAATTTTTAGCAATTACAGATTTTAAGTAGAAACAAAATTAGTTATTTGATACTCGGGAAACCGACCCAATCTGATGATTTTGGGTTGGGTTAGTTTTGGTCTATTCATCTCAAAGTATGGGTCCAATTTTTAGAACGGACATAGGGCAAGGTTCATTATGATATCTACTGATCACGTCTCAAATTGTACTCAAATATATATTTATATATATAACATCACAGTAATACAGTAAAATATAAAGAGTTTTAATATTAGATATCTTAAAATAAATTATTGAAACATTTATGGTACTAATTGCTATGATTTTGAGTTGAAATTGTTGGATGTAAATTTTTAGAACAATTTTCCGTTGAGTTAAAGAATATTCTTTTTAGTTTTTATGGAAATAATTTTATATTGTCTTATTAAGAAGCTTTTTTTTATTATTAAAACTAAAAGTAAGCACTTTTTTTCTATAAAGGTTAGTACATTGTTTGAGTGCTATGGTCTATTAATATCAAACTGTAATACTATAACATATATTTTATATTTAATGAAGAAACTACATGACTTTTCAAAAAATTATATATATATATATTTACTTAAATTGAGTAATATTATAAGAAAACGATAAATAAAACAAATAAAACAAATAGAAGAGCTCTCATTCAAAAAAATCAATGAATGAAAAGATTAAATAAGGTAATTTTGGTAATTTTTTCTAAAAAAATATATGCAAATCTTTTTCTAATAAAAAAAAAAAAATCCAAGCTCTTGAGAAGGCCTCAGTCCTCTGCAGATCGTACGTCCCTCAACCGGCAAGCAGCAGCTGGCTCTCGCCGCTTTAGGTTATGTTACTCGACCACTGACTCAATTCTAAATTTAAATTTTGAAACTCGACATATCTTAAAATTAACCTTAACTTTTTCCCATCAGATAGATACAATTTGCTATTACATATGATTTGGAGATCATGCGAGTCTACCGGCATATACTCAAAAATAGTTTTTGAATCTTCAACTATTATTAAATACACACACAGAGTTCTTTTTCAAAATTTTAAAATATATATATATATATATATATATATATATATATTCTGCCTTTTTTTTTTTTTAAATTCTTATTGAACCTTATCACAAGCGCCATAATTTATTTTTATTTTTTTTTTTTAAGAAATTATAAATTCAAAAGGAGCGACATGTCCTTAATGATGTGAAACTAACCTCAACCCACAGGTAATAGAAGCCTTCATTAAAATTAAATGAAAATCCGGCGAAACAGAAAGATACGAGGATTTTTACCTGGACCGGCTTCGCGAGCAACAGTTCCTGTGACGACGAAAATTCCGGCGCCGATCGAAGCTCCAACTCCGATGAGAATTAGATCGAAGAGATTAAGATGACGAACAAGAGTTTTACTTCCATGTGCTTCCGAAGAAGAAGGCGAAATCAAAGGTTTCACTCTCCGAGCAGATGACAAGAAATTAGAAAGCCACGAGACCGAGTTGTTCTCTTTACTCTCCATCTCCATCTCTCTCTCTCTCTCTCTCTCTCTCCCCCAACTTTCTCTCTCCCCCCCCCCCTCCCCGCGAAAGAAACTTTTAAAAAGCTTCTTTTGTGGATGGAATAACGATCTTGCCCTTCAAGCATTATGGTACGCAACTTAACGCCAAAGACTCTGAACCCCGACCAACTCCTTATCACTAATTTCTCTATTTTCAAAACATTTCTTCTTTTAAAATATTTTAAATTAATTAATATCTATATAAAAATTTTATAATTTTTATATTTACATATTTTTTATATTTAATAAATTATTTAATTATAATTTTTACTTTTATATTTTTTATAATTAATAATTACATATTTAGTCATTTTAAAATTTTATTTAAAAATATGATTAATCTATTATTTTTTATAAAATAATTAATATTTATATAAAAATCTTTATATTTTTTTATATTTATATATTTATTTATGTTTCTATTTCTTTTATTATTATAAAATATCATTTTTCTATAACTTTCATATTTATTTTCATTTCTTCATTTCGTTTCTATGCAACCTAAGCATCATTGAGATGATGGGTCCCTATTTTCTTCATTATATTTTTGTATTTTTATTTTTTTAAACAATTTTAAATGAAGGTATCGCCAAAAAAAAATAAAATAAAATGAGGGTAGTAAATAAGTTATTTAGAAATAAAAAACAGTAAATGAAAGTCTGGAGATCCTCTCCTCCCCTCTCCCTCAGATCCTGTATTACCATCTTCATATTAATATATTTCTTAAAAATTAAGTATTTCATCTCTGACTTTCTTTTTTAATGCAAAGAATCCCCTAATTTAAATAAGAAATAAATCATTTTTAACTTATTATAATAAATTTCTAGAACTCCCTTAAATTAAATTTATATTAAAACTTATAAGAACTATAACATAATATTCAATTATAACACAATATTTACTATATATTAAAGCGATATTTAAAATGTATTTGTTGTATATATTAGAACATATTGGGCAGATTAGAGATTGTGCTATAAGTAATTTCTTAATTATGCCTCCTCTCATAAATAACTATAAATAATTTCAAATTTATAAGATTTGTATAATTTTCATGCAATATTCATTATTATAGTAACTTAATATATTTATTATATTTTGAAACCATATTAAAAGGATATTTGTTGTATGTATTATAACATATTGACTAGATTGGAGATTCAGCTATATAACGGCTCTGTGCATCTGTTACATACCGAATCATACATAATATTTTTCAGTTTCTCTCTTTTCTCTTCATTTTTTAAATAATGGTCTCACATTTTAAAAATCAATATCTAATTATGAGAACATACATTTTATATTTCCAATAATATATACGACTAAAAATTTCTAAAATTTTTATCACTTGTTTACTTTCTATTCTCATAAATTTCTCTCTTTTTCTTTTTTTTTTTTTTAATTTTCAATTGAAGAAAAAAATTGTTTACTAAATTTTCAATTTTAATATTTTATATTTTAGATAATTATATCTTTTATATTTATTATGCTTTCCAATTATATAATATGAATTCATATATTTATAAATTTATATATATGCTTTTTCCCTAAAATCGAATTTGGGCCCTAAAATCGAATTCGGGCTCAACCACTGGTCAAGTGATATACTTCCATCAGATTAAATAAATCATTTTGTGTTTTACTAAAAAAAAAAATCTGGCTTTCTTTTTTGTTCTGCAAAATTAAATTCTTTTGCATGAATTAATTTACTAAATGACAATTAATACTAGACTAAAATCGTGGTTCTACTTATAAAGATTTTAAATTTATTATGTATGGTTTCTTAACTTTTTAAAGATTTTGTTACGATGAATTAAATCTATTTCGTGTAAAAAAATTATAAGATTATTTTCGACTTAAGTTATTCATAATTTCAATAATTTAGCTATCTTAACTTTATAAACTATTCTCAAACCATATACTATTTCACTTTTTAAAGAAACTATCTTCCTCCTTCCTTCTGTCATCTACTGTTGCAAAGAAATTTGGATTTTCACTTCACATGGGTAGTATCGATCACGTCAAATTTATTAAATAATATATAATATATTTCGATCTAAATTTTACCTTTACAACAACTAAATATGATTTTAGTTTTTAACTTACCTTAAGTATTCTTGAAAAAAAGCCTTATGCATGATTTGGCCTTTTCTTGTCACTCTACATTCTTAATTTTAATTTTAACTTCAAAATTGTCTAAAATTAAATATTAAATATTCTTATAATTAAACATAATTTTACCATTTAAAGCAACCTCTCCCAATCTCTCTCTCCCTTCATGCAACACTTGTGAATCTCAGGGAGCTTGGACCAAATTTTTATCATATATATAGATTTAGATGCTTAAATGGGGTTTGAATGGTAAACAAAATGACTTATATTATATATTTATTTTTTGAAAATCATCTTTTTAATAATTAAATTGTGCTAAATTGAGAATATTTTTCAAGTAAGTACAATAGTTTTTACATATAAATGTATAATATTAAGATAAATGGTTAAAAAAGGTTATTTTTTTTCCTTCTAAAGGAAAAAGAAAAATAGAAAGAGAAGTAGATCATTTTTTTTTAAAAAAAAATGTATACAGTTTTATAAATTATCACTCGTTTGCTCCGCTAAATACTTTAACTTTACTCTCTCAAAATTATAATCAAAATATATAATGTATTTTCCTTGCCCGATATAAATTTTTAATTTTAGTCTAGAGTTGTAGAATCTGTTAGCATAAAATTTTTTATTATATGGACTAAGAAAAAGATGCATTTTATTTTTAATATAATGAGAGATTCGTATACAGATAGAAGATAGAAAACTGTATCTTTTATTTCTGTATAAGTTTCTATAGAAATATAGACACACAAAAATTGCCTACACCAGAATAATCATACACTCCCTTGAATAATTAAAGATAGTCCAAATTAGTGACAACCAATTATTTTGTACTTTAATCAATTTTGGAACTCTTAATTCATCATACAAATTACTTATTATATGACCTAGTAGGTATTGTAGAAGATAAGAAAGTTCTTTTTTTTTTTTTTTTTGGTTTCAATAGAAATTAAACACCGAATCGGGAGGAAGGGAGCTGTTACCGTGGACTGTCTCCTTGGGGATGAAGATAAGAAAGTTAGATAATGAAAAGTCTAAACCCCATGAAATATGAAAATTTTGGAAATACTTACTAATGAAATAAATTCATATCAAATTTTTTTTTTTTTCTTTTTGAAATGATAAGACGTTAAACCAAATCACCATCAATAACATCACGAGGAAAATGACAAACATAAGAATCTCGTTCCACACGATCTGGCATAGAATGTGTAGCTCGTGCTAGAGTATGAGGTATCGTATTCACGGATCGATAAAGAAAACCAACCCTCAAGTTTGGCAAATCACGATAATGTCCCAACAATCATTAATAATAGCATGAAAATAAGAGGACAAGGAATTATGGTCAAATAGTGCATGAACAATTTCAGAAGAGTCTGTTTCCAACTCAGTATACTGCCATTTTCTTCTGTGGATCCAACTTAGAATCTCACGAACAGCTAGAGTTTCAGCTTCTCGAGTAGAGCAACCAACCGATGGCCCAACAATGATACATTGTCGTGCATCTTGACGATCACATAAAATATCTTCAAACCCTATCCTTCTTGCTTTTGAAAAGAATACAGGCCGAATCCATTTTACCGCACCCGACATTGCCTGCATTCTTTTTTTTTTTTTTCCTTGCTTCACCAACCGGTTAATTTGATTTGATTATTATCGGACTCTCTATAGAGAGAAACTCTTTCAACATAATTTTTTTTTCCTTAAAATTCAAATCTAAGTTTTGATTAAAAATTTTAATAGTCTTCTTATTATGCCAACTCTCTATTTGTACATTGTCTGCGCATTCCAGTATATTGTAAATATGCTTGCTTCCATTGCAACAGTAAAGAAAGCATCTCGAACATTAACAATTTGGATATGCCAAACGAGTTGATTTCGGTACTTCCCAGTACTCCAAATCAGCATAAGAAGTAAACAACTTCCATCCGTGGATGAAGACCTTAGTTTAGACACCAACCGGGCCTTGCGATCAGTTGAACCATGATGGCTGGAATATAAATTTGCAACAGCCAACAAGATACCACAAACTAATGAAAATAAAAATATGGGAAGTTGACTCCATATCTCTCGCACACAAAGGACATGCAGTAGAGATATCAACTGTTCTCGCATGTAAAGTCTCTATTGTTGGATTAACGGATAGTTGAAATATGAATTCGAATATTGATCGATTAAAATAATAAAAAAAACATTCTCTTGATGACATTCTGACACACTCTTCATAGGTGAACCCGAACCTTGCTGGACACCTTTAAGGACCAAATTCTCTTCCACAAAGAACTCACATCCATGGAAATAGAGGTTAAGTTTGGTTGAAGCATACGACAGCAACTTTCAATAGAGAATTTTCCATTATGATCATGCATCCAAATTAACTTGTCATGAGAAGTTGATTGACCAAGAGGAATTTGCAAAATAAGGTTTCTATATCGATCCTTAAACAGATCATTGATAATATCTTTATCGTATCCAATCTATCAAGCTTTCTCAAAGAATTTGACATAAGTATTTCCATGAACACTCTCCAAATCAGTTTTCACAAACCCATTTTGTTCAATCGGCAGCTACTGTTCTTTAAGAGCATGAACATCATTCCCATTTGCCATTCATCACTTGGTACTTTTTTTTTTTTTTAATTTTTCTTTTTTAGTTCAAACCGGCACGCACCGGTTGAAATTACTTATGAATGCATTCTTATTTATATATATGTATATATATATTTATACTATATATAAAAGTATCTAATTTGTATTTTATAATAAATGCAAATTCTATATGGATTTTTTTGTATTATATTTTTATATGGATTTTGTTACTTAATTAAACAAATGAAAAAAAATTCAATTTTCATGTCATTAATAACTTGTAATTTATAATTATGAAGGGCTATACTCTTCAACATACTAAGCAAAATATAGAAAATATTTTTACAATATATCTTTTTGAGAGCCGAGATAAAAAATTAGACTTTAGTTCTACTGCAATAATATGATTTTCTAGATGTGGTTATGGCTAGTGTTTTGCAAATCTATGAGCTTTATAGTTTTAAGCCAAATGAAAGTCGACATTAACCTATAAAACTAGAAAGTGTAAAATTTTCATTTATTTATTTATTTTTGGCTAAGCTTTTCATTTCCCCAATTTGAATATTAATTTTTTAAACTTTAAATATAATAATATGTGAATTACCTAATTATTTTCTTCAATTTTTCAGGAGTTGTATAAGTAATAACTTCGAGTATATTTCATTTCTTAGAATAAAATGATAAAATGAATGAAACTTTTAAAATAAAATTTTTCTAGATCATAATAATTAAATTCTATTTTACATATTTTTCTTTCAAATATAATAAATATGAATTTTCAAAAATATTTTTTAAGATACTGTCTGTTTACACATGTATTTATAGTTTTTGGCCGACCAACTTTGAATCTCATATAACTCTACTACGGACTACCAACTATATTATTTTACATTTTTATTTTTTAAAAATATTTTCTCCATTCACTTGATCATCAACCATATTTTCATTTTTCTAGAATAAATTTATTATATTTTTATTTTTATTTTTATTTCAAGGAACAATGCGCTTACAAGTTACAACTAAATCTCCAAATCCGGAGCAACCAAGCACCCAATCAGCACTCTGAGGAAACAAATAAAATATAATATATAAAAAAAATCCCTTGCAATAAGAAACAGGGAGGAGAGGAGACGAGAGAGCCATTGATTCTTCTGATGAGCTGTGTGGGTTAACACACCATCTAAACTTCTGACATCTCTGAGCCCCAACCCATTCATCCAAAAGTCATCAATTCTCTCTCTCTCTCTCTCGAATTTTACATTTTGTGGCCTAGTAAGGGTTGAAGAGAGAGAGAGAGAGAGAGGGAGGGTGCTCTTAGGGTTTGGTCTCCGTTGCTTGTCACAATCTGTTCTCTTCTCTCTCCATCTCATACCCAAAATTCTCTTCGACCCATTTCTCAGTTCAGTCCAATCTTCCTACCTCCATCTGGAATTGTCAAAAAAAGCTATATAAAAGCTTCTTGAATGCAATCTTTATGAATGACAATACAGACAATGGTGGCAAAAACCCAGGTTTGAAAGAAACCAAATTTTGATCTTTTAGCTTACGAGTCTTTTGATTTCCAATCTTCAACGCATTTATGACTCCAAATTGTATCTGGGTTTTCAATATTAATATGTTTGCTTAACTGTTTATTAGGGTACTTGGGTATTCATAATATAGGACATATACATAGATTTGTCTTTGTTCTAGAGGTTGTTTTCTAGGGTTAACGTTACTTATTTCTGGGTCTGTATTGTTTGACCATAATATGAGTCGAAGGGTTAGGAGGAAGGTGGCGAAAAAGGGGAAGGAAAAGGTGGTTTTGCAGAGTTACCCTGAGATTGAAGATGGGGTTTTGGGCGGCGAAGGAAATAGTTTGGTTGATTGGACTTGTTTGCCTGATGACACTGTCATTCAGTTGTTTTCATGCTTGGATTATCGGGATAGAGCTAGTTTGTCGTCGACTTGTAGGACGTGGAGGAGCCTTGGTGCTTCTCCTTGTCTATGGAGTTCTTTAGATCTTCGCCCGCACAAATTTGATGCTGCAGGTGCAGCTTCTCTTGCATCCCGATGCTCAAATCTCTTGAAACTTAGGTTTCGTGGGGCTGAATCTGCTGATGCTATTATATTTCTTCAGGCCAAGGGTTTGCGGGAGATAAGTGGTGATTACTGTCGCAAAATTACTGACTCCACCTTGTCAGTGGTTGTGGCTCGGCATGAAATGCTTGAGAGCCTTCATCTGGGCCCTGATTTCTGTGAGAGAATTAGCAGTGATGCAATCAAGGCAGTTGCTCTTTGCTGTCCTAAGCTGAGGAAGCTTCGTATTTCGGGGGTTCAGGATATTGATGGAGATGCCATCACTGCTTTGAGTAAGCATTGCCCAAATCTGACTGACATTGGATTCATTGATTGTCAGAATGCTGATGAGACGGCTTTGGGAAATGTGGCATCTGTTTGTTATCTTTCCGTTGCCGGGACAACGAACATGAAATGGGGACTGGCGGCACACTATTGGAGTAAACTTCCCAACTTAATTGCTTTAGATGTTTCAAGAACTGATATCACTCCAAATGCAGTTTCAAGAATGTTGTCCATATCACAGAAATTGCAGGTTCTATGTGCCTTGAATTGTTCAGTTTTGGAGGAAGATGGAAACTTTGTAGCCAATTACAGTAACAAAAATAAAGTACTGCTTGCCCTTTTTACTGATGTTTTCAAAGGAGTAGCTTCTTTATTTGCCGATATGACAAAGAAAGAGAGGAATATATTTTCGGATTGGAGGAGTTCGAAGAAGAATAAGAATGTGGATGAGATTATGGATTGGCTTGAATGGATCCTCTCTCATTCACTTCTGAGGATTGCTGAAAGCAATCAGATGGGGTTGGATGATTTCTGGCTCGAACAGGGGGCATCTTTATTACTTAGTCTTATGCAGAGCTCACAAGAGGATGTTCAAGAAAGGGCAGCCACAGGGCTTGCAACTTTTGTTGTCATTGATGATGAAAATGCCAGCATCCATGGTGGAAGGGCGGAGGCAGTTATGCGGGATGGAGGCATACGCCTACTCCTAAACCTTGCAAGAAGTTGGCGGGAGGGCCTTCAGTCAGAAGCTGCTAAGGTGAGTTTTATGAGATGTTGATCAGTATGATCATAATTTTATAACTTGATAGAGATCAAAATGTACTGTGAATTTTGATGATAACATTCTAGTTATTTGAAGTGTATTAGTGATCGGTTTTAACACAATGTTATTGAGGTTTCCTTTCAATATTTAAATTCTTTTAGGCTATTGCAAACTTGTCTGTGAATACCAATGTTGCAAAAGCTGTTGCTGATGAAGGGGGGATAAACATCCTTGCAAACCTAGCAAAGTCGATGAACAGACTGGTTGCGGAAGAGGCTGCTGGAGGCTTGTGGAATCTCTCTGTTGGTGAAGAGCACAAGGTTGTTTATTATCTGATTTTCAATATTTTCTTTTTGGTTGTATTTGTCTATATGCAAATTCAAGAATTGGAGCTCTGTTTTTTCCACAGACTGCTATTGCAGAGGCCGGTGGTGTCAAAGCTTTAGTCAATCTTATTTTTAAATGGTCTTCTGGTGGTGATGGTGTGCTGGTATGGTGCCGAGTATCGTGTGTTCATTTATGTGTAGGATAGTGATGCTGCCGAATTTATTTATAGGCATTGTTTTGCCATTTACATTTTCTTAGGAGCGTGCTGCTGGTGCACTTGCCAATTTGGCAGCTGATGACAAATGTAGCATGGAAGTTGCTATGGCTGGTGGTGTGCATGCTTTAGTGATGCTAGCAAGAAACTGCAAGTTTGAAGGAGTTCAAGAGCAGGTAATTCTTTAGTAGGTCATGAAAATATATATCATGATAAATTGAATAGACATCTTTATAATTACAATGCTTGTCAGCCATAAAGCACAGATATAAAGATGGCGATATTGAAAATAAAAAAATGAGATACGACTTGGATCTGATATGAAACTTACTATTATCTTTATGTACATTATCTAGTATCGGTATGTCTTGCCTAAAAGTGTTGCAAGATTACCTAATAGGCAATTTATAGTGCTCATATATGACTAATATTATAATTTTATTCTTGAACGTGAGAATTATAAATAACTCAAACTATATGAGCATTCCAGTCGTTATAATAATTATGTAAAGTACCTCTTGAGTAGGTGAGATATGACTTTCATTAAGAGGTTTCCATACCTAAAATTATTTTTTAATAATGGTGGCTTGCACAGAGATCGAGACTACTAATAATATAATTTACTCCTCATTTAGGTCCAATCATATGATTATTTTATCCTTGCTGCAGCTATATTGTGCACGATTTTGAAGTGTCCATACTTGAATTCTTTTTTAATAATGATGGCTTGCGCAGAGATTGAGACTACTATTAATTGAATTTACTCTTCATTTAGGTCCAACCATGATTATTTTATCCCTGCTGCAGATTTGTTGTTCATGGTTTTGTGTTTTTTGGTGGTATCCATGTAGTAGATGTGGTGCCCTCATTGAAACTTTATACATCAAAACAACTTTCTGTATATATTTATATATAGTGCCTGAGCTAGAGCAGAATATGCTTCTGCTTAAGGTCTATTGTTGTTTTTTTTGTAAATTATGCGCAGAGAAATTTTTAAACTCATTCCTCCATATTTTAGAGGATCTCAAATTGTTATTGAAAGTGAGTTTTTCTTGGACTGACTTTTAAGCTTGAATTTTTATTCTTTCTAGATTGCATCCAAATTTTTTGAATCTCCAGCAAACTGATCTATGCTGCTTGTTTCTGTGCAGGCTGCTCGTGCACTGGCTAATTTGGCTGCTCATGGGGATAGCAACAATAACAATGCTGCCGTTGGACAAGAGGCTGGTGCTCTTGAAGCACTTGTGCAACTTACTCACTCTCCCCATGAGGGCGTGAGGTAATGTGTTCAATGTGTGCAATTCTAAGGATTCATGTCGGTTGATTAGGCTCATAGTTACCTAATTTGCTCTACCCCCATGAAATTAGGATCTGGATCGTGTGACCCAAAACATGATCCCCTAATTGGAGCATTTGTTTGTGATAAGGATCCTTAGGGATCCCTTTTTATAGGTGTAAAACCAGATGAAATTAAGGATCCTTGAAATTATGTTAGGGATTTTTGTATTGAACCATGAATCCACGATGTGTTATGTTTAATATTTTAATTTTACTAGTTAATTGTTGTGGATTTGGAATTTTGAGACTTCTTTTGTGAGAATTCTATCTTGTTTTGAATTTTGATATATTTCTATATTATATATGACTTATATGTATGTATGACCCACCTACAAACAAACCATGACCCTAATATTGACCCTAGTACTAAGCCTACTCCCTTGTACTGCATTTGGGGGTTGGGGTAGTGAACTATGTACCCATACCCATACTGAGTTTCATGTAATTCTGAATGGGCTTCTGCATCTTGTTTTCCATGATACCCTATTAAGTGCTTGGTTCTCTTTAACTTTAGTTTTATTCTTCACTTGTTTCTTGACGTCCATCCTGACTCAATACAGTTTTCATTGATTATATTGTTTGACATACTAGGTATATTTGTTGATAAATTCTTTCCAAGTATATGATGCTTGGTGTCATTTGAAGGAACTCAAAATATTCAAGGAAAGTGTGGATATTATGCTCAGTAATTACTCTGAAGAGAATTTAGAGTCAGACTGAAGTTACTTAAGAAACCAGTTTGAATATAGATAAATACTTAATGCATGCATGGCTATCAAATTGGATATCGAATGCATGCATAGCTGTCAAATTGGGTATCATAGCCTGTACTCATTTCCTTTTATTTTTCAAAAAACTATCATATCATGTGTCATAAGTTTTTCTTACATAGTGGGAAACTGATTTTATGGAATATATCTCCTTAAGAAAATAAGGAGAACTTTTAGCTAACGTTGAAATAAGCCATGCAACAATTCTCAATTTGAAGCATAAATTTCTTTTCTTTTCTTTTCTTTGTTCATGTCTTTCCTCTCCTTTTTTCTATTAAAACTTTCCTAAAGTTAATCATAGGGTATTATTTGGGAAACCTTAACTTGACTCAATTCGTCTCAACTTATTTTTGTTTTCTCTTATTCCACTTGTAATACTTTTTCAAAAAGGGTAAAAAAATTTTTGGTACAAAATATAGGGTTTCACAAGTAGAAATTAAATCTCTCCATCAAAAAGACAAAATCCCATCTAACGTCCACCGAGCCTAACCTCTACAACATCCAGGACCTTAATCCCAAAATTTTGGGGTCGATCATTTCAAAGACAAATACAGGGAGAGATGAAAATATATATATAGTTAAAAAAAATTTTAAAGCAAAAATAGATAACTCTTAAAAAAAAAAAAAACTATCTATAGAAACTTAAAATGACAAGATAGATGATTTAACTTGTTCGAATTTTTTTACGCCACTCATTCCTGTTTAAAGCCATTTTTTTTCAACTAAATTCTTAACTATCATATTTTTACGGATAATTTGTATCCAAGTTTTCAACATCCTGCCCTTACGTTTCACTAAATCTCCTATATTTAAGTTCGCGGTTCTTCTAAATAGTACGTCTTTGGGTTTTTGTTGCACATGTCCAAATCATCTCGGTGATACTCTCGCATCTTATCCATAATATTATTTTATCTACTTGGTCTTTTGCAGAAAATGCTAATATATTATTTTATCTAAGCCAAAGTATCAAAGATCCAAGAAAACACTCTTTATTGCTCATGGAATCTAACAAGTCAAAGGAATGCTGGAAAGTAGGCTGTTATTTTCAGCCTAAGTCTTGAGAGAGAGAGAGAGAGAGAGAGAGAGAGAGAGAGAGAGAGAGAGAGAGAGAGAAGGTTTGGCTGCTATTGTAAAGTCAAAAAATTGCTCTAAGCCATAAAAAACTGCCGTAAAAGCTAAAAATTTCTTAGAAATGTTAGGCTCAAGACATGCCTTGTATCATAAATAAATATATGGATTATACACATGAAATACTGCCATTTAGATACATGTCATGTAATGTATGATTTTAGCATCTATGATGCATATTTCTACATTCTACATGATTTTGTTTGTAAAACCTTTTCACGTGGCAATGTTTCTAGATTGTCTTTAAAATTTGTTTCATAGGAGGGTTTTGTGCTTTTTGAGAGATTATATTTAATTTGTTTCAACTACGCATCCTTTCTCTTCCCTTATGTGGATAGCACAAAAAAAGAAAGTTATAAGTTTTAAAGGTAATTTATAGGTTGCACCATGTATTTTACTCTGGATAACACTTTGTATCTTGTGTTTTGAGAAATTAAACTTTGCACCCAGTCTTACACTGGTCACACTTTGCAACCTCTGTCACCATGCACCATTAAAAGGGGTCAAATATGAGTAAAATGTTGTGAATGGTCTAAAATACCCTTTTTAAATCCTTAATTCTTTAAGTACATCTCCTCAATGTTTCTTCTCCTCCTCTCTACTTTCTTTGTTTCTTCTCTTCTATGTTTTCTCTATTCTAAACTCCTTGCAAAATGTTCTAATTCTCTCGTTATTTTTTTCAACAATATGAGCAACATGAGGGAAGAACTTGAATATGTCAACATTAACCACCACAAATGTAAGAGAAGTGATGTTGTAAGGGTGTCTGAGTTTGAGAAGAACCCTAACAAGCTTTATTATTGTTGTGAAGAGAAGTGAAGCAAAAGGTTTCATTAATTGGATATTCCCTACTTCAAATTATGCAAATTTTACTTCAAATACCAGAAAGAGTGAGAAATTTTCATTTTTAAAGCCCCAAGTGTGTTATATGTATTGAAAACCAAAATTTGGGTCTTGATTTTAAAGACTAAATTCTGTTAATCTAGGTATTTTGGAAATACCCACAGAAAGCGAGAGAAAGAGCAAAACTAGGGCTTCAATTGTGTTAGATGAATTTAAAAACCAAATTGGGGTTTTGATTTCTGGGTTGTGCATGTGAGAGAAAGATGCAAACCTGGCCATTCTGGAAATAGAGTGAATTGAGGTCAGTATTGGTTCCTGTTAAAAAGGGGAGAGAGAGAGAGAGAGATAATAGTAAGAGAAAATTCACCTTGCTTCCAGATGGTGGTTTGATTGTAGTTTTTTAAGGTTGAGCAACTCAAAGTTTGACGAGAGAAAAGAGAAGAAAGTAGCAAGAAGAAGCAAGATGTAATAGTAAGAAATAATAAATTCTGTCAAAACAAACAATTTTTCTGCATTTTTGGATTTTCAAAAAAAAATTTAACCAAATTTTTTACGCCGTCACTCCAATGTGCAAAGCTTGACCGGAGTGTAAAATATAGGGTGTGAAGTCTAATTTCTTAAAATATGAGATGCAAAATGTTATTGGGAGTAAAATATGAGGTGCAACATGTAGTTTACCCCTATTCTCACCTTGTAGATGCCCTTGCTTGGGTTCAAATTAAGAAGCTTTTAAGCTTCAGTAATGAAAGCCATTCTCTGCGTGAAGGGTCAAATAATCACTTTGCATAATAGCTTATATGATGAATGTGAAAGGGTTCAGGGTATTTTCAGGACCAATTTCATTTAAATGTAAAAGAAACTGTGTAGCCTTTTCAAGCCAGATAGATGCTTTTTAGATGGCTGTATTGTGTTGGGTTCTTCTTCTTCTTCTTCTTCAAATTTTGTCTAAATCCTGCAACAGGAAGTCCATTTTAACTTTATGGAAGAATGATGGCCTTTTCTTTGTCTTTAGTCGATTCGTGTGTGTATGTGCATGCATAATCTTATTTATTCATTGTGCAGGCAAGAAGCTGCAGGTGCATTGTGGAATTTATCATTTGATGATAGAAATCGAGAAGCAATTGCAGCTGCCGGTGGTGTTGAAGCTTTGGTATGGGCAACCTTGCTGTGTTTTAGTTCTTTTGACTTATCATACTTCAACTTTTTGTTTGATTTTTTATTTTTATTTTTTTAGTGTGCCTTTTGCTGAGTGCAGTGCCTTTTTTTTTGGTATGCATGTCTATCATATTTGTGTATGTTTCAAGCATTATGACGAGGGGTTTGTGTTAAGTTGGTGTGGAATAGTGGTGTTTTCCCTATTTGAGAAAATGCGCTATACGTTTGAACTTAGAACTATTTGTACTTCCTGCTTATTTTTCTGGTGAAAGTGTATATGGTTTTCCTTATAAAAGGTGGCATTTTCTATATTGGAGCGACATAAAGTAGTCAAGGTGAAAAACTATTTCTATGCTCAAGGAAAAATCCTTCAGTTTGCAGTTTTACAGGGATGGCTTTGCCTGCAAAGAAATTTGTAAATCTTTTCTTGGCTTTTTCAAGGACAATAGGAGTGTGTGTCCCCTTTTTGGAAGGGGGGGGGGGAGGAAAGGGACGGAGATGTGAGCCTTTGGGTTGCTAATTGAATCCATAGTAGTTAAAAGCGAAAAGCGCAAAAAAGCAATAGGCCCTCCCGGGGTTTAAGTACAAAGCGAGGCGTGGGCTTTTTCATATAAAGTGAACTTAAGATATAAAATCAAAATATATTTTCAGATATACAATAATAGGACATGGAATATGCTATAATACTAGAACATCAATATACATAAGAGCCAAAGTTTTTAACGATAACAAAGTGCATTAAAGACTAGAAAACTTAGCAAATATATTCATTTAAGAAACAAGAATAGAGGAGCAGCAGCAACTGGGGAAAAAAAAAGAACAAAGACAAATCGTTGAAGGTTGTGGCAACTGGGAAAAAAAAGGGACAAAAAGGAGAAGCAGTAACTGGGGAAAAAAAAAACAGAGGAGCAGCATCAGATTATAGTTGAAGAAAATAGGGCATATTACAGAAAGAAGCAGTAGAATGACGGAGAAAAGTGGGAAAAAAAATAAAGAAAAAAAAACAGAGACAGGAAGAGGATGGAGAAGAATGATGGAGTAGAAAAAGAAAGACAAGAAGAATATAACAGAGAAGAAGAAGAAGAAGAAGAAGAAGAAGAAGAAGAAGAAGAAGAAGAAGAAGAAGAAGAAGAAGAAGAAGATAGATGTGCCTGGCATCAGTGAGAGAGAGATAAAATCTGCTTTGCTTTGGTTCCAAATAATAAAGCGTCGCTTTATGTGCATTGCGCTTTTTGGCGCTTCAGTGTGCCTTAATTGCGCTTTCTCATATGTGCTACACTTTACATGAAAAAAGCCCAAAAGCTGCGCTTTGTTGCGCTTTGCGCTTTAAGCGCACTTCAGTATGCTTTTAACTACTATGATTGAATCAGTTAATATGCCCATTGTCCTATCTCTAAAAACCTATTTGTGGGTGCATTTTGTATGTGTAACTTTACTTTTTCAGTCTTTGGCTCAAAATTTGAGCGCCACACCCGTGTAGCTTCACAGGGTTAAAAATGCAGAAGCATGAGGTCTTCTTTGACAAACTCCATTTTTTTCTTTATTTTTGATTCTCTCTCTCTCTCTCCCCTTCCTTTTTTTTTGGGATAGAAAAAAATGTGTTATTAAGAAAGAGAAGCAGGAGAAGAATACAACTAGAAGGATAAGATATTTTCCTAGAACTGACTTGCATACACCAAAAAACTGAAGAAAGAATAAAACATTAAAGTAACAAGGCCTTTGAATCTCTCTAGGTATCCTCAATACTTCCTTTTATCTCTGTTGCAACAGCTATCTTTACTTCCCATTGGTTTGATGGGTTAACCTTATGAAGCTTAAAGACTAAATGCTCTTAATATATGTTGATTTTAATTGGAAAAAGTTCTAGCATTGCTGGACGATCTAAATTTTCCTTCTTGGGCTGTATTTATAGGTTGCTTTAGCACAATCCTGTTCAGATGCCTCTCCTGGTCTTCAAGAGAGGGCTGCTGGTGCTCTTTGGGGCTTATCAGTGTCAGAGGCTAATAGGTATCTCTGAAAATCTTCAGATTTGACAATTTTGTGAGTCATATAATATGTTTCTGTTAGAGAAGGTAGGGTTTTCCATCAGATGCTAAAGAAATACTTAAATTGTCTTCAATTGATGCACAAATTTGTAAGTCTGTTCTGAGCTAAATGATTTCCCAGTATTAAACATGGTAAATTGTGTTTCATACTTTCTGTACAACCTGTTTTAATATTGTTGTCTTGTTTGGCCGTTTGGCATTGCCCAATTTATATTATATTTTCCAGGAAAGATGGTTCAGTTTGTTATTTGTCTTTTTTAGATGTTAATGTGATGCAAATTTTATGTGTTTCGTTATCAGCATTGCCATAGGACGAGAAGGAGGTGTGGTGCCTCTCATTGCACTGGCTCGGTCAGAAGCTGAAGTAAGTATTTGCTCTTTTCTTGCTATATTTTCCTGAGAGAATAAAATAAGACTCCCTTCGTCCCACTTTAAATGACAACTTTTCTTCTTTTTCTTGTCCCAACATTAGTATCTGTATTTACTTAGTTAACATGATAAAGATATAAGTTTATTATTTTTCCACTCAAAGATAAAACATCTTCATTTAAGGGTGCTTTTAGAAGAGAATTACTATTGGAAAACAAAGTCAAAGCAATTAATACTTTTTGCTTACTATGTGTTTTGCTATAAGTTTTGTGACTTAGAATGGGAGGGAGTGGGCTTTTTCAAGTGTATCCGGATTGTATCCACATTACCCCTAAGAAACAGCTTTTATAATTATGTGTTGCGTCCTGATTGTGTTTGTTATGTGGTACAGAGTTATGTCAACTAAAAATATATAGGGCAGGGAAGTGGGATATTCTGTATTGGAATCTACGGAGAATCTCTTCTTTAAAGACTACATGAAATTGATGTCTAAAGTGCATCTATACTACTGATTTGTTGGTCTTGACTCGTGAAGTTAAAAAAGACTGGCAAAGTATTACTAACTGGATGGTTTTATCCATACATGCCTAGTTTGTAGATTTTGTATCAGGAAGTTGCATAATCATTTGAGGTGCATTATGCTCATACTGCCTTTCTTCATTTATTTTGGTTGCTGTTCTTTTAATGGGGAAGAAAAAAGGGCTGAAAACATGATGGAGATTTGCATGTTCCAGTAGGGGTTATCGTAGTTGCCATCACTGGGTCCTTTGTATGATATTTTGGCCGAACACCACTGTTTAAGATTTAAGTAAACTGATCAGGCATCATAAAAAAACCTGCTAGCCAACTCTATATCTAGCTGTTGCGGTTGGTTTTGACCACTTAGTGTAGTTATTTATTTATTTTTAAAAAGGTGAATTAAATAGAAAGAGATCAGACTGTAGTACTCCTTTGCCAATCACCGGAAGAGCCATCATGTATGTTTGTGAAGCAACACCATAAGGGAAATGAAGAATTGCATTCTGGCAATAATTACTTGCCAATGAAGGGGAAATCACCATGGGGGTAGTTCTCCAAAATTAGGCAACTCTCCTGGTGTGATAACTCTTGCATGCTAATGGATGAGAGTGAGAAAGAGAGAGACCCAGGTGGCAAATCACTTATCTGGAGTAACTATATAGAAATAACATGGGAAAATTGGTGGCAGTTTGTTTATTTTTTGTTTTGTATAATGTGAACTGAGGCCTAAAGGATTATTAGACAGAGCTGACATCTGTCAACCAGCTAGAATTTAGTTTTTTCACTGCTGGGCAGCCGGTTTCCGTGGTTTTCCAGCCAACTGTGCATCTCTATGCTTAAAGATGCTGCAAAACTTGCAAAAGTTCTTTGGCTTCTCAAACATCAAAACGTGTTGTTTCCTAACTGATAGGAAGTAGTACATTTGTTGACAAAAGTTAGAATTAATATGCAACTTTTTGTTCTTTCTCAGGATGTCCATGAAACTGCAGCTGGAGCTCTTTGGAATCTCGCCTTCAATCCGGGTAATGCTTTGCGAATTGTGGAGGAAGGTGGAGTTCCTGCACTTGTTCACCTTTGTTCTTCATCGGTGTCGAAAATGGCACGGTTCATGGCTGCATTGGCATTGGCGTACATGTTTGATGGGAGGTATTATCGGATTTCTAATACTGTTGTGGTTAGGTTTCTGAAACTTCTCTACTATTTGACTAAATTTTTCTTTAGCACTTAATTTCACTTTTAGATCTTTGTACCAAGAAGCAGAACCATATTCACTTTTCAGAATTATTGTGTTCGTGCAAAACATGTCTTCTTCTACACTTAAGCTGTTGAAGGTGCTAGATAGTTTAGCTGGTAAGATGAAGTTAATTGTCATAGTAGAGACTTATGATAAACTTTTGCATATGGTATGGTAGTGCGGGATTTGTGGGTTTGGGAGGAACAGCAATCGGCAGGTTTTTCTTTCCCCTGTTCTTGAGCCCCATGCTCAGGAATGGATGCAAAGGGGGTGGCCCACAAGTTTCCAAATATCATTAACTTGTTAGTCGTTCTAGAATAAACTCTGTTGTCTTTCTCCATCTAACACGCCTGATGCAAGCCCTTTGTGTGTCCACACCACACGTGAACACAAACACAGACTGACAAATATGTAGCATGTTCTCCAAAAGTATAATGGCTGAATTAATGGGTGGAAAAGAAAAAAGTTCTGAATGGAAGATTTTGAAGATTCCTTGCATGGTTGTTTGTTGAAGAGGAAAAGGATGGGGTTGTAAATTTTATCTCCCGCTTCTAGTATTTAGCAACTTTGGGGAGTATATGAGAAAATCTTACCTTAATTGTTATATAGGGGCCTCGTGCATTAATAAAACAAAATCAGGTATTTGAGGGGCAAGTATTGTGGCAGTTAGAATACCATAACCTCCCTGTCCCTGATTGGGTGTCACCCCACTTGTTTCTATGCCCAGTCATTGTGTTGATCCCTCACTATTAGGTCTTCTGGCAGTTACACAGAATACAATAACCATCCTGTCCCCAATTGGGTGTTCACTCCACTTGATTCAATACCCAGTCATTGCATTCATCCCCCACTATTAGGGTTCTGAGTGGTTCAGATAATCTATGAAATGGACTAAATTGCCATCCCTAGGGTCAGAGATGGCCTGGCCACCAGCTCTTTGTGGCTCAAAGTTGTGAAGCCAGAGGAAAAAGATAGTTTTTTTTTTTTTGGAACATAATGCGGAGCAGTTCCCTATCACAAAATTATTCATTTCATTTTAATTTGATCATTAGTTTATTATGATGTGTATAATTGAATTTCAGTCTTTTTCTAGGTGGCAAAGTCTATGCAGGACATGCCTTTCAATGCAAAATATTTGTCCAGATTTCAAGAAATGCCTTTAGGTCCTCCTGTCTCTGTCTCTGTGTGTCTCTCTGTGTGTGTGTGTGTATCTTTTTAATTTTTAATTTTGGTCTAATCAAGTCCTAACAAAAAGTGCTGCCTAATGCATGATGCTCCCGTCAACGTTGGTTTTGTGGAGTGTGAAATAGATCCAACCATACCCTGCATGTAAAGGTGTCCATGATCTGAACCCTTGACCTGTAGGTGACAATGGGGCAACCTTCTTGTTGTACCAAGGCCTACACTCTTTTTAAGTGTACCAGAGGCGACCTTGGGAGTGGCCATAGCATCCTATCCTGGCAGGGCCTTTTAGAGATTCTTCTAGACCCCTCTTTATAAGTTCTGGGCTGAAGTTTTTACTCTACTTATATTTGTGTGGCTCATCTGATTGATTTTGTGAACTCTTCTAGTGATTCTAGCACACCTTCATCTTCTGATGGTTTTTATTCCTTGAAGAATAAAGAGCTTAATTGTTTGTTTGAAAGTAGAGAATCAGAAGCAGGAAAAAGGAATACCATATTAATATGAAAAAATTAGCTCTTTTTGATGTAAATTTGATAATATGAAAATTTTGACAGTTGGGTACGAAGACCATATTAAGTTCTAGAATCAAAATAGGGTGTCTTCTTTGTGCAAGTGCCCCAAGAATAAAGAGTAGACTCATAAAAAGAACCCCTTTTTTGGGGAGAGCAAACAATGGGGATAGATAAAATGGAACGATAAAAACTGATAATAGAACTTGTTATTATGCTGCAAGGGGATTAGTGCAACTGAATCTATATATGAAAATTTACATGAAAATGTTTCTTGTACCCAATAGATATAGATTTCATTCAAAAAAGAAAAAAAAAAAAACCCAAGAGTTGTGGCTGATTAATATTGTTCCACGCCTTTTTTTTTTTTTTTTTTTTTTTGTTGGTTACTGGTAAAATTTTCTATGTGCCTTCTGCAGAATGGATGATGCTGCCATGATTGGAACTTCATCAGATAGTGGGTCAAAGAATGTCAACTTAGATGGGGCTCGAAGATTAGCTTTAAACAACATAAAAACATTTGTCCATATGTTTTCTAATCATCAAGCGTTTTCTGCTGCTGCTGCATCATCAGCCCCTGCAGCTTTAGCACAGGTAACAGAGGCGGCTCAGATTCAAGAAGCAGGTCATCTGAGATGCAGGTTCAAACCCTTCCCTTCTTTCTTTCGACAACTTGTAAACACAGAGAATCTCCGATTCAGATTGTTGTCTTAGATAAGCATTTGCAAATAATTATGCTCAGTTCCAGTAAATGTAATCCCGAACTAGTTGGTTGGGGTTGCCTACTGGAAGCCAGCAAAGATAGGAATACTAATATTGGTCATCCTGTAAACCAACTGATTTCCGCATGATTCTTATGATTTTGAAATTGATTGTTTCATGACCAAAAAAGAAGTTTCTATGTTAATTTGGTAATTGACAAAATGGGAAACAAAATCATTATGCTTTTCAATAGCTGAGCTATACATTGAAAAATGGGTTTTCTCGGCTTCATCCTTCTGGAGGTTGATCTAGCTTAATGCATGCTCTATCAGTTTTAATCTGTTGCATATTTCTAAGATGCTTGATAAAGGTCTATTATTTAAGTAATCATTTGTTTTATATATAATATATCAAGATTACAGATAAGAAATTTATGTGAGTTTGAGGTGACTATAATTAGTTTTACTTTTAACATCAATTTTAGTAGACATAGTGAATAATAAGAACTTGGCAAATCATCCTAACCAGTGAACATAAAAATGCTGTAAATTTGTCTTTGTTGAGTATTTGAGAACAGAATTATGACTTGTTTAAGGAAGTGCAAGAAGTTACATATATTTCCTTGTTGGTGTAAATTAGATATTCCTATTTGGACTATCCTACACTCATACCACGATATAGCTATACTTTGTATTGGAATTATCTGTGCTTTGGTAGCCTGCTATACTTTTCTCCCAGAAGAATCAAGGTTCCTAGAACAAGCACATAATGGATCACATTTTCTTCTTGTTAATTTATCTTCCAGGAAAATATTGCCATATAATCTAACGGTCTGTTAGCCACATCCATTTCTTTTGAATTCACTGTCATTATCAACTAAGCTTATTGGTTCCGGTATACTTCAACAGTTTTTTTTTTTTTTTTTTTTTTTTTTTTTTTTTTTTTTCAAATAATTTTATAACACAAATTCAATTGTAAAACAAGACCACAAACAAGCATTATTTTGGTTAAGACGCTTTGTATATGGATTGCCTATGCTTGTGTTTTGTTTGAATCTTGATTATTTCTCACTGTTCCCTTGATTTTGTGATACTTAGTGGAGCTGAAATTGGAAGATTTGTCGCCATGCTACGAAATCCTTCTTCGATCCTCAAGGCATGTGCTGCATTTGCCCTTCTCCAGGTAAGCGATCAGATTGTGGATTTCCATACTAAAATTTGATTCTTTGGAGTTAATTCTGGTCTCAGTAGATCCGCCAGTTACTGAGCTCAATTTGAGTTTGGTCATAACTCATTTCAGCGTCTCTTTTCAAAATTTTTTTTGGGCACAGTCCAACTCTAAGGGAATTCAAATATAATTTTCTTCTATTGCAGTTCACTATCCCAGGAGGCAGGCATGCAGTGCATCATGCTGGCATCCTGCAGAAAACTGGAGCAGCACGTGTATTGCGTGCAGCAGCTGCAGCAGCCACCGCTCCTCTTGATGCAAAAATCTTTGCAAGAGTTGTATTACGGAACCTTGAGCACCACAGCGTGGAACCATCAATATGAAGAGCAAATGAGAAGTTGGCACACAGACCAAGTCTCGAACTAGATGTTGATCAGTAGCTGCCAATCTCTCACCAATCTTGTAGTCGCCAGTGAATGTTCTGCCAATACATGTGGTTTGTAACCTCTTCTGAATAACCAAACCATGTTTACAAGCAGTAGAGAATATTCCATCTTTTTTTGGGTTCAAATCCTATGCTCTCAGGACTCAAGTAGTTATAGTGGCTAGAGATCAGATCTTTATTATCGCCATGGTTATGATCGTATAAGGAACTGTTGAGCGGGATTGGTTTGGAAGACCAGTACCTCAATTTTTTTTGCCCCCTTTGAGTTTATGTAAACTTTGACAATACATATTCTTGTCATATCATTGCAAATATATGATATAGACTTTTATTAAATCTGGCTGAATTCTTTCACCGTCCTTTCAGTGAATGTGATTCTTGAACTCTTTATGTTGCAACTTCTGTTAGTGGCTTTGGTGGGGTCTAGCCCTGGCCATGGTTTGGTTAAGACGGTGAACCGGACCAGTTTGAATTGGAATGATGTGGTGCATGGGCTGGTCATGGTTCATAGTTTTGTGGGACCATAAATTCCGTGTAGGAATTGTGTTTGGGCACAATTGCAAACTCCATTTTCTGTGTCCTTTATTCTATTTGACACAGCCACCGCTCTCATTTCTTCCCTCGAATCACAAACTCTTTTCTTCTCCTCCTTTCACTTTCAGGGTCGCAGGTTTGAAGTTGAGGAAGACAGTGTTGAGGGTGAAGTAGAAGGTTGAAGGCTTTCTTTCCATTGATTTCGTTTCCTTTTTTTTTTTTTGGGGGGGGGGGGGGGGACTTCGTGAAGAAGGTAGTGGTGGTGGAGATTCACTTTCTTTGGTGAAGTTGGAGATTCACTTTCTTTCTGCGGTACCTCTAAAATAGTCATCAAACAAAATACATCTTGACCCTCTTCTGATCTTAAGGGAGGCTACAGAATGCTGAAGGTGCAGGGATGTTGAAGCTGCATGATTGTGGGCTCTGTCGATCTCAAACCCAATGTCTATATTTGCAGGGCAGAAGGTTGAAGCACAAACCAGAACCAAAATTGCGATTTCGGTTCTGGCTCTGGTTCCTCTTTCCCTGGAACCAGAACTGCTGATCTGGTTCTGAACCATCGCTTGGCCGAGTGCAGTTGCTGCATGTGAGGTGAACTCTGGCTACAAGAATTACCTAGTTCAAGAGAACTGTTCATGTTGTTTGACATTGCAGTCTGCAAAATTGCCTTGGTACCAGTGTGCTGTTGCTCGTAGGCTCTTTGATGAGAAGTCCATGATGTTTATTACAGTCATCTTTGAAAATTGTTTATGGAGAATGTGTGCCCAATTTCATATTCTGAACTCTTAGGTTAACGTTGTTGGTTTTTTTTTTTTTTTTTTTTTTATTTTTTTTTATTTTTGGGCCGGGGAAAAGGGGGGGGGGAATGTAAATGATGTCTTTGATCAATACATGTGACCCAATAGAGGTTCATTCTTGGTGAACCTGGCTATTCTTTCAATAAAATCCCAGAATGCCGTGGCCCATCTATTGTCTTCTGATTTTTTTGTCCTTAGTTTTGTTGATGATTCATCTTCCAAGTAGGGTATCACAATTTTTCATGATGCTTTCAGTGAGTGCTAGATGATTTCCAGGCACACTAACGAATTGAACCTTTCCCGCCTCGTCTAATGTCTTGAGTTTATTCCAGTCCTCTGTGTAAAGTTTGGTCTGCAGTTTTTGACAATTCAAATGATGGTGTCAGAAGTTCAAATTTACAGATCCAAAACACTATATTAGTTCAATTAATGCAAATTTAAATACTCTCTCTTTCATGCATCTGTTGAGTACTTGAGTCTAGGGCGGGTTTGAACAGACAGCCTTAGCATGACTTTTGAAATTCGCCCCAGGTCAAAAATTTTTAGGGTTGAGCTTAGGATTAGGGATTCAATTTCCTTTATAGAAGCCAGCTCAAGCATGGACCTGGCTTTTATTCATCAATACCACTCTCTAGACTTGAATTTGCCCTGCTCAGCCTACGCTTAAGTCTATTATTCAGGATATGCACGATTAATGATTAAGCCAATGACAGACCTTTAGGAAAATGATTACCTCATTTGCAGACAAAACCGTGTCAAAAGATCCATCTGGATAACATCCATACCAGGAGGTCTCCTTGGGTACCAAGACTTTGTCTTCCTCAAACTGAAAAACAACATAGAATAATTAAACAGAAAGCAATGCTTGATAAAAGAACAGAGATGTTATGACAAGGAGACACCTCTTGCTCACCATGATTAGCACCAAAACTTCTAAGCTTGCAAACCGTTCTTTATTTGTTGTATTTCTCATATTAATGGCTTCATTTTTAAGCTTCGGAAGGAACTTGCAACCTTTCATATAGGAATTGAAATCCTGCAAACAGCAAATGGCCGTTTTTTCATGTTCAGCTTTTTACAATTAACTCTGGCATGAAATCAAAGCATTCTACAAAAAGTTGCATGACCCGGATTAGAGAATCTAAGCCTATTTGCAAAGAAACTGAGAAAAATTTACTTACAGTGGGGAATTTAAGGTAATTACTTGGAGCCAAATGTTTCTGCAACTCCTGAGAGCAAAAGATCAGAACAGAACCATGGACAAATGTGGATCGAACCTGTTTGTTATTGACATTTGATTTGTCTTCAATAAAAAGAGAGATCCGAACCTGTACATATGCACTGTATACCCACAACTCAAGTAGGTAGTCCACAAGAATGCATACCCAAGTAGACTGCAATAGTCAAACACGTCACCATTGACAAATACTTACCACAAATATTGACGCTTATCTCTTTTCTCAATGAGAGTGAGAGCGAGAGAGAGAGAGAATCACATGATGGATCAGATTTCTAGTTACTGAAGATATTCAGATCGGAGAGCCTCCATTGTAATGCAGAAGCTTCTTATTAAGCATAAAAATTTCATCAAACGAACGTTTATATTTGAAGTTTGTGGGAAAATCTCATTTGATTAAGATAGACTCAAAAATTTTCATGTGCAATCAATTTGCTGCACTGCAAAGAAGGAAGTGAATAGTAATTAAGCTTGTGCGATTCTTGAAAACCATTAACCAGTGGGCTAGTCCTTCCTAACTTGACAAGAGAAAACAGAGAAGGGGGAAAAAAAAAACCTGTAGTGATATCATTCGAGCAGGTTAGCATCTAGAAAACCTGGGGAAGTTATAAAGAGGAAAAGAAAGATGCACTTACTCCACAAAGTGGGATAGAAGCTATGCCAGCATGAGGGCCCGCAAGTGATACATAGTTTTTAAACTGTTTCATTTCAGAAGGAAAAGGCTATACTCAAACATTGTACTAGGACTACAAAAGACAGTCACAAACAACAATCCATCTCTTCTAGTTCTGTCTCTTGTGAGAAGTATGGTCAATGATCAATAGAATGCAGTCTTATGTAAGAGTTAGACGGAGTTGGTACTGTAGGTCCTCCATCACAAAAATAACCCCTCGAGTTATGAGGTTTCTCTGTGAAGTAAAGTCATAGTAAGAAGCGAAATATTTGCCAACATTCAAAGAGTTGAGTACACTTCCTCAGACGTACTTAAAAAACCAGGGCCGAAGGAGGGGGGGGCAAAGGGAAGCACCCACAAAATTTTAGAAAAAAGAATTTTATACGATATAAATTTCTTTACCCCGATATAAATTCATAAATATCCAAGAAAAGAAAGAAAAGAATCTAATTCAAGAAATAAAAGCCAAGCAGGCCCCCTAATCCTATGTCGATTACCTGAGAAAGGCCAACTATGTTATAGCCATCACTAAGTTCACTCATGTTCTTCACCTGTACAGTGCAAGTAGACCTTTTTGAGGGGACAAAAATAAACTTCAAACATAGACAACGGAATAGACACATTACTAGAAATCGTCGAGCACCTTCTCACAGGCAATTGTTGTCTACAATATGACAATTAGAGATAATTAGAAGGCATTTTCCACATGATCATAAACTAAGAGAAAGAATTTTTTCATAAAAGCAAGCTTGCCTGTTCCATGATTGGCATAACCCAGGAATCCCATGATCCATCTCTGATAATTCCAGGATTAAATTCTAGCTCCAAACTATGTGGCACAAATAAGAGGAAAACCGCTGGGAAAAACTGGGAAAACTGCCTCAAAATGTCTTTTTTTTGGGGGGGGGGGGGTGGGGATGCCCCTGCAAGCCCAGCTCTAACTACGTTCTTGGGTGAGGGATGAGCATCTTTATACCATTGGGTCAAGAGACTAATGATGATGATATCTGTATTTGGTAAATAGATGGGCATGCAAGAATATTAATGAAAGCAAACGTCTATGTTATTACTGAAATTCTGATATCTCCTTTCAGTTATGGATGGTTATAGGTTCATTTACCCAAATCTATTTTATTGATCTCAAAAATTAATTATGCTAATTATTACTTTTTATTATTTCCCTCATTAAAAAGTAAAAAGAGAAGAAAAATCGAACTCACAAAATGTGAGCATGAGGTGGGATGGGGTGGGATTTTCATTAACATAATAATAGATAATGTATATGTATTTATCAACACATAAAAATTTTTGGTGACAATATCCTATAAGTGACCATGGTACAACAATAATAACAATTAAAATTTTTTATTTAAAAAATTTGAAATCGATCATATGAAAGACAAATATTAAGAGGAAAAAAATTGATTTAATTTATACGAATTTTTCTACGCCACTTATTCCTATTTAAGACTATTTTCTCAATTAAATCCATATCTGTTATATTTTTACGAATACATTACATCCAAATCTTCAACGGTCTACCTCTACGTTTTATTAAATTTCCTATATTTAAATATTTAGTCTTCCTAATAGAAACATTTTTAGATTTTTGTTACACATGCCCAAACCACTTTAAGCGGTACTCTCTCATTTTATCTACAATTAAACTAACTCTCAACTTATTACGTATCTCATCGTTTCTAGCTCTATTTTTTCTAATTTTGTCATATGTCCATCTAAATATTCACATTTCACCAACAACCATTTTTTACTCTTGTTACCATTTAATGGTCTAACACTCAGTGTCATACAATAACGTAGGTCTTATTGCGGTTCCATAAAATTTTCCTTTTAAATATAATGGTATCGTATGATCACAGAGGATTCCGAATACGTTACACCACTTCATCCAACTTACTTAAATTCTATTGTTCACATCTTCATTGATATTGTCATCGTTTTGAATGATGAAATCAAAATATCTAAATTATTCACTCTTTAAGACTTCTCTCCCTTCTAACCTAATCATTTTTTCATTGTTCTGATAGTTGCCGCTAAATTTACATCACATATACTTAGTTTTGGATCTATTTAATCTAAATCCTCTAGATTCCAATGTGATCCTCCATAACTCTAATTTAGTATTGATACCCTCTCTAATTTTATCAACAAAAAATATATCATTTACGAAAATTATATACCATGGTATTTCATTTTAGATATTTTTTGTGATTTTATTTATCACTATTGCGCAAAGTATGAGATTCAGTGCTGATTCTTACATTGGTACAACTCCTTCATACATATCCCTAATAAAGTTAATGTATCTCAACGATATCCTTTTTTTCATCAGTGTCCACCATAAAACATCTCTAAAGACCCTATCATATGCTTTTTCTAGATCAATAAATACCATATGCAGGTTTATCTTCTGAACTCTAGATATCTCTATCAACTGTCTTAGCAAATAAATTATTTCGGTGGTAAATTGTTCTGACATAAATGTAAATTGGTTTTGTGACACTCTTGTTTCCATTCTTAATCTATACTCTATTACTCTCTCTCATAGATTTATCGTATGATTTATGAGTTTAATTCCTCTACAATTGGAACAATTTTGTATGTCTCATTATTTTTGTACAGCAGAACAAATATTCTCTCTCTCCATATTTAGGTCATTTTTTTCTTTGCCAAATTTTGTTGAAAAGTCCATTAATATTATTACGCCGAATTCATCTAAACATTTTTACACTTTAATTGAAATGCTATCAGATCCAATAGATTTGTTATTTTTCATTCTCTTTATGGTCTTCTTTATTTCATGGGAATGAATTTTATTTTTAAAGTCTCTATTAATCTCTTTTGCATGTATTTCAATATTTTCTACATCTATTGTATTCTCAACATTAAACAAATTTTCAAAATACTCATTCCATCGCTTTCTTATGTTTTCGTTCTTTATTAGTATACTATTGATTTTACTTTTAATACATTTAATTTCATTTAAATCTTTTTCCTTCCCCTTCCTTAACTTAACAATTCTGTAGATCTATCTTTCCCAATCTCGAGTTTCTAATCTCTTATATAATTCATTGTACACTTTACTCATTGATTCATGGATAATCTTTTTTACATCTTTTTTTTTGTATTTTTATATTTTTCATAAGTTTCACTACTACGATCATTTTTTAGCTTCCTATAGCACTCTTTTTTTATTCGGATAGCAGTTTGTATTTTTTTATTCTACCTCCATGATTCCTTACCAACTGGAGCTCTACCCTTGGATACTCCAAGGATCTTCCTACCTATGTTCTTAATATTATTAGACATCTCTTTCTACATTATTTATGAATCCTCACTAGCAGACCAATTTATTACTCAAATTGTTTTATCTCTAAAAGTCGTCACTTTTTCCCATTTTAGATTCTACTATTTAATTCTTTACTTCATATATGGTCGACATTGTTTTTGTCATTTAGACACCCGTACGTCCAAAATTAAAAATTTGTGTTGAGTCGCTACACTCTCATTTGGTATAACCTCACAATTCTTATACGTTGTTCTATCATCTCTCCTAATGAGAAACAAATCTATATGACTAACATTTGACCCACTTCTATAGGTAACTATGTGCTACTCTCTTTTTTTGAAAAAGGTGTTAACGGGTATCAAATCGAATGTTACGACAAACTCTATAATGGTCCTTCCTGCCTCATTCTTACTGCTAAAACCAAAATTTCTATTACGGTTTCAAATCCCTTATTCTTTTTTCCTACATGGCCATTTAGATCTTCTCTAATAAATAACTTCTCTCCACTTGGTATGGATCGTATAAATTCAGCTAAAATTTTCCAAAACTGTTTTTTACTAATTGTGTCTACACCTATTTGGAACGCATATACACTAACTATGTTAACTACGTTTTCTCCATTTACTGGTTTGAAAGGTATAATTCTATCTTTCTTCCTTTTTTATCTCTATTACATCCACTAATAGATATTTATATACGATTACTCCTACTCCATTCTTAATTCTATCCTTACTTGAGTACCACAGTTTATGTCCATTATAAGTCTCTATTACTTTGGTCTTCTCTTCCATCCATTTGGTTTCTTGGAGGCACATGATATTAATTATTCTTCTATTTATTATTTCTCCTATCTCTTCTAACTTTTCGGTCAGGGATTCTACGTTTTAAGTGATTAGACAAATGTTATTCTAATGGACTATTTTATTTACTTACACTCTAATATTTCTTGATAACTTGTCATTACACCCGGTATTTGATATAGTGCATTATTGAGGGGGAAACGCCCTAACCATTTTTTTATATTTGTCTCTTATTTTTAATTTGACAAAATATTTTATGCTAACTGTTAGCCTACTGCAATTTTGCTCCTTTATCCAGATTTGGAACCGGCCATGACAGAGTTTTTCAGAAAATAATATATGAAAACGATTAAAAAAATAAAATAAAATGAAATAAATAAAATCCTATATCTATGTACACAAAATAGTTAAAAAAAACTTGAATTTTTGCTTTGGTAGGTAAGTTTGTGAGAAAAAAAAAATGATCAATACAAAAAAAGAAAAAAAATAAAAAAAATGAAATAAGCAAAGTTTCGAGGTACTATATCCATGGTAAAATAGGTTAAAATTTATTAAGAATCGATAATCTGTTCTAAAAGTATAAAATCTCAAAAATATTGATTGCACACAACATGAACAAATGTTTGATTTTTGAAATATTCAAAGAGAATCTCAAAATATAATATGAAGTTTAGGTGTTTATGTGCAAATTATGTGCCTAAATCTATGCACATTAACATCAGATATGTGAACTTATCAAGGCCTCTACTTTTCATGGAATGTGGACCGTATAAAAGGTACTTTCTTGCCATTGGAATGGGACACTATGCTTACTATCCCCCTAGTGTCTAGCAATCATGAAGACTGGAGAAATATGGCAAATGGTCTGTAGACTGTTGGGAGTGCTTATGTTCTTGCCTTTGAGCTTAGGCGTGTGAAGGATGGTAGTGAAGGGTTGTCTTCCTCTCATGACACCAAGGTATGGAAATTTATTTGGCATCTTAATATCCCTCACAAGGTGCAATACTTCCTGTGGAGGGCCTGCCTAGACACACTTCCTTCCATGGAAAATCTGTTCAAGAAGCAGATTCTTCAATCAATGCATGTGCAAGATGTATGCCAAAGAAAGAACCTATTCTTCATGCCTTGTTGTTATGTTCAGAGTCTAAATGTGTAGTCTGGGAGGCTTCTTTAGTCTTTGCCTAGTGAAGAGATGCCTTTTTGGAGATAGTTAGAGGACGATCTTATGTCTGAAAGAACTAAGAAGGGGTGATCCTGAAGCTTGAGTGATGATTCTTTTACTTCAATGGTATTGAAAAAATACTCAGTTGTTTGGGAGCAAGTGCTTCCACATAGCTTCCTTCAGTAGAAGGCTTCTTCAAGCTAAATGATAGTGCGGTAGATCTTGAGAAGGGTCTAATGGGTTTGATATAATTATAAGGAATGAGAATGGGGGCTTTGTTGCAGCAAAATCCTGTCAGGAGGAAAGGTTTTGCTATGCTACTGGGCATTAGATTCGCTCGAGAGCCTTGCCTGGGATTCCTGATAACTAAAACTGATAGCCTTCATCTGGTGTGAGGTATTCCAAAGGGTTCTTTAGACCAACCATCTATGATGCATGGAAATTCTCAAAAACAAATGTTTTTCTCAATATGCTAAACCAATTAATATTTATATATATTTTTCATATTTAATTTATTATTTATTTAATTATAATTATACTTTTTATATTATTTATTTTATGATTAATAATTATATTTTGATCATTTTAAATTTTTATTATAAAATATGATTATTTTATTATTTCTATAAAATTATTAATATTTATATAAAAATTCTTATATTTTTTATTTTTACATGTTTGTACACGTTTTCATTCATGTATCCTTACAAAATGTCGTTTACCTATATAGTATTGTTTCGTATCTATTTCCGTTTCGATGCAACCTAGTATAAACTTACCTTTAATATTTTTCAATTATAAACTTACCTTTAATATTATTTGATATAATGAGGAGGGAGTGATTTCTTTCATTATATATTTAGTATTTTGTGAAATTAAATTTTCTAATATATGCTTATTTTTTGATATAATTAGTGTGAGGTAGAAATGGTCCTCCAAAGCCCCAGACTTCGTTGAATTTTTTTTTTTAATAAATAATTTATGGTAAATAATATCATATTATTTAATTGTTTAACCTTAATATGTATTAATTTTATTACTTAAATCATTGTTTCAATGATTAACATTTAGTTTTGCTACTTTGATTAGAATTAATAAATATGTCAGGGAAAAAGAAATCAAAGACTATCAACCTCTGTTCGAGTTTAAACTAAACGGGCCAAACCCAATTAGCAATATAATCAGAATATTATTTTCGATTTGGTTCACTTTATTCGATCAATTTTACCATCTCTGCACAAGTATATAAACTAGGCATCATTTCTCCAGCGCATGGTTGAAGACTCCATGGAAGAAGATATCAATGAAGAAGGAAACTCAAAGATTAATCCTGCCCCAGTGGCTTTACCCTCTTACTTGGGACACCATGGCAGGGAAGTAGCACAATTAACTGAAGCAGAAGATATTTCCCAACGTAGTAATAAAAAAGTGAAAGCAGGTGGAGAGGATTCTTGTATCCATCCAAAAATCTCCTTCAAGGAGATTCTAATGGGTCAGGAAAGCATGGAAGAAGCATCGATAGAAGTGGAAGATCTTGAGTCAAACGATGAGTTGGTTGTATCAGAAGATAAAAGGGAGAAAATGGCCCTGGACTATTCCAGTAGTTGAAGTCTTAGATGCAGCTTTGAAAGATCTTTGGAAGCCATGGAGGAAAACATTGATTGTGAAATTATTGGGCAAAGACATTGGTTTCCAGCTAATGTGAAACAAAGTGACAACAATGTGGAGAGGGTCACCTGGAACTCATAGATTTGGGTAATGGGTACTTTCTTGCAAAATTTACCAACAAACAAGACTTCTTCTATGTTCTTATGGACGACCCTTGGTTAATCCACGATCACTACCTGACCGTTAGGAAGTGGAAACCATGGTTCTCTCCAGATACTAGCAAGATAAAATCCACAGCAGTCTGGATTCGATTACCCCAGCTACCGATTGAGTTTTTCAATGAAACCATTCTTTTTGGAATTGCCAAAGCTGTAGGGGAGCCCATTAAAGTAGACTCAAACACGACGAATGCTCTAAGGGGTAAATATGCTAAAGTCTGTGTTGAGATTGATCTAGAGAAGCCTCTAGTCTCTAGAGTTCAAATCAGAAAGCGAGTCCAATGTATTGAATATGAAGGGCTTCATACTATTTGCTTCACCTGTGGTAAAGTTGGCCATAAAACAGAAGAGTGTGGTGACAAGTACGGTGTTCAAAGTGTTAACCCTGCGGAGATGGAAAATAGGGGAGCTTCGAAAACCCTAAAAATTGGAAGCCATTCTACGGTAGATGGCACAACGGTGAAAGATGAGGGCTTAGGCCCTTAGATGGTGGTCCAGAGGAGACAAAAAGTTAACAAATCTAGAAATGGAAAAAGTATGGGAAGGAAAGTGAGCCCTTACCTCAATCGTTTTAACCAACTGAGCGAAATCGACGAGGTTTTGGGAGTCGTGTTGCCAGATTTGGTCAGCGATCGTTGTGCTGTGACATCTGCACCTGAACCCCCCAACTTTCAGCAGCGATAGAGTACCTTTAGGAGACAGAAGTAGTAGGAGACACGGAAAGAGGATCAGTCACAGTTGACAAATGAGGGTATATTAGTGGTGTAGGGGCTCGAGGTTAGCAGAGGAATGGATAAACTCTGCAAGGTTGAAGATAAGAGTCAACTGGGGCATTTAAATCGGGTATCTTAAGGAAAGACTGGGGTGACTTCCTACCAATTGGGCTCAAGTGGATCCGGCCCAGACAACACCATTTCAAGGCCCCATAGTATGAGGGATTATTTTTTGAATGACCAAGGTATAGACCAAGCCCAATGCATGGCCTGGAAGGTCGCACATGACATCCGGAACTTTGGGCCTACTACTCTTGATCTAGGTGAACCTTCTACTACCACTCTGACCTTAAATGTAACGGCTATCAGTGGGAAGGAGGGAATGAAGGTGTGCGGTGTAGCTAGGAGAGAAACGATGGTTTGGAATTAAGACAACGAGGGGAGGATCTGTAGTGAGACAGTAATTTTCGATGAGGCGGACATGGAGTTGTAATTCTCCTGGGTTCAGTCTCCGTTTAGCCTTCATGTCGATTAATATGAATCTAAAACTTATTGCTTGGAATTGCAGAGGTATATGCAATGCTAGCTTTAGAAGAGCTTGCAGGGAGCTTATCAAGTCGGAAAGTCCAGAAGCGATCTGTTGTCTTGAAACGAAAGCTAAAAATAATATTCTCCCTTCCAATATGAAGCAGTGTGGTATGAATGAAGAGTTCGTTGTCCAGTCGATGGCTTTAAAGGAGGTATGTGGCTCTCTTGGGACTCCAATAGAATTAATTTAAATGTAATAACCCATACAAAGCAGCTGATCCACTGTAAGCTGTCTGATGCCAATAGGGATTAGAGTGTAACCTGGGTCTACTGCCAACCTCACCCGCGAGCCAAGGAAAAATTCTGGAGGGAACTTATAGCCATCGCAGATATGATAGTGGGTCCCTGGATTATGCTCGGGGACTTCAATGAAATTGCTGGGCTAGAGGAAACTAGCAAGTCCTATGATTCTACCTGGAGAAGATGCTTGAGATTTAGAGGTCAGTGGGATAGATGTAAGCTCATGGATACAAATACGAGTAGGTCGAGATATACTTGGATCAGGAATGGCCAGGGGAATACTAGGCTTTTTCAGAAACTCGACGGAGTGCTCTGCAATATCGATGCTCAACTAGTCTTCCCTGAGATGAAATCAGTCACTTTAACTAGGACCCATGGAGCACAATCCTATTAGCTGAAATACCAGCCCCTGCACTCCTCATTTAAAAAATAATAAGCCTTTCAGATATAAAGTGGTCTGGCTCTCGCATCCTGATTTCCAAAATGTGTTTGAAGAAGCTTGGAAAAACTCAGAGGGGCCCCTAGTTAATACTATAAAAGACACTACAGAATATATCAAGGCGTGGAACAAGTTAGTTTTTGGTAACATCTTTCACCGCAAGAAATCAATTGAGGCAAGACTGAGTGGTATCCAACGAGCCCACAATTACACCCAATCTTCCCATCTCCTAGACCTAGAGCTGAAGCTTCTCCAAGAGTATCATTCCATTCTTGAGCAAGATGAAATCTTCAGGCATCAGAAGTCTAGAATCAAGTGGTTTGTAGGAGGCGATAGAAACACCAGCTTCTTGCATGCAACAACTAAAATCAGGAGGAACAAACAGCAGAATAACTAACTTAAAGATCAACGACAATTGGTGCTCTGACCAAGGAGAATTGAAGAACCATGCCAGATCTTACTTCATTGAGCTATTTATGGCCAAGAGGGTAGAGGAACCTAGCAGTAGATTCTGTATAGAAGGAAAAGAATCAGCAAGGATGACCATTACTCTCTCTGCAAGCCTTTTGAGGAAGAGGAAGTCAGACTCGCTGTGTTTTCCATGAAAGGTTTAAAGGCTCTAGGCACGGATGGTATTCAACCCATATTCTATCATAGATTCTAGCATACAATGAAAGGTGAAGTTTACAGGTTTGTCAATAAAGCCTTATTGGATGGTTACTTCTGCCCGGACATAGCTGAGGCCCTTATGATCCTTATCCCCAAGTCCAATAATTTGGTTACAATCTCTGATTTCAGACCAATTAGCTTATTAAATACCTCTTACAAAACTTAAGCAAATGTTTGGTCTTTAGACTCAGACCAATCTTGCAGGATCTGATCGGCCACCACCAGAATAGTTTCCTTCCCGGGAGGGGCACTCTAGACAACATTATAACTTTCCAGGAGGTAGTGCACACCATTATTCAAGCAAAAAGCAAAAGGTACTCTATGGTCATGAAGATTGACTTAATGAAAGCCTATGACAACGTATCCTGGGAATACTTGGCTAAAGTATTGTTGGAAATTGATATCCCTATGTGCAATGTTAAATTAATCATGTTTGCCCTCTCATGTGGAGATACTTCCATTATTTGGAATGGAGAAATCTTGCCTTCATTCAGAGCTGGCCAATGTTTTAAGCAGGGAGACCCCCTCTCTCCTTATCTCTTCCTTCTGGTCATGGAGAGACTCTCTTGTGTGATTGAAGAGAAAGTGAGGAAAGGATCGTGGAAGTCGGTCAGAGTCTCTAGAAGAGGGTCGCAAATATCTAACCTATTTTTTGTTGATGATCTTGTTCTTTTTGCAGAAGCCGACCACCTCAACCTTAGCAATGTTCTGAGTTGCCTAAAGGAGTTCTCTAAAGAAAGTGGTCTCTAAAGAAAGTGGTCTCCAAGTGAATCCTGCTAAGTCCAAACTATGGCTGCCTCCCAGAGCCCCTAGACACCTTAAAAATTCCTTGGAGGCTTGCTGTAATTTTGCTATCACAGAGGACCTAGGCTACTACTTAGGTATGCCTACTAATCATGGAAGAATGGGGAAGAACTTCTACAGCCAGATTGTTGAGAAAGTGCAAAATAAGCTCAAAAACTGAAAGGCAAATCTCCTAAGTACAGCAGGAAGGAAAGCTCTGATCCAGTCAGTTTCTGCCACTATCCTTTTATACTCTATGCAGTCTTCATGGATTTTAGAGCACATTTGCAATCAGTTAGACAGGCTTAACAGAGATTTCTTGTGGGGAAGTAGTGAGATTAATAGGAAAATCCATCTAATGAAGTGGGACAAAGTGTGTGCTTCCAAAGGAGAGGGTGGTTTGGGCATCTGCAACAAGAGAGAGTCGAATATTGCTCTCTTGGCCAAATTAGGATGGAGGATCATGAAAGAGGATGAATCTCTCTGGTGCTCTAAAACAAATATCTAAAAGGTGATAATTTGTTAACTTAAGGAAAGGTAAGGTCTTTGCAGTTTGGAGGGGGATTTGCAATAGTAGAGAGTGCCTGAAAAAAGGTATCAAATGGAGGATTGAAGATGGTAAGGATATTAGTTTTTGGTTCAACAGGTGGTTGGGAGATGATATGCTGGATGATAAAGCTTCCATTCATCGCCACTTATGTAATGTGGACACTAAAGTTCATGACTTCATAGATGATCAGGGCGGGTGGAAGTTAGAAGAATTGTCAAGTATTCTCCCCAATGATGTGGTTGAGGAGATTAGAGCTACCATCATCCCAATGAGTAATGGAGTCAAGGACTCTGTTTTGGAAGGGCAACCCCTCAGGTGACTTCTCTGTTGCATCGGCATATTGGTTGCAGAAAAATAACTCTATCAATCAAGAGTCAGGTGGGATGTCTTGTGACTGGATTTGGAAGAGGAAAATTTTAGAAAGAATTAAAATCTTCTACTGGTTGGCAGCTAAAGGAAAAATCTTAACGGCCTTAGAGCTTAAAAGAAGAGGTGTGCTGGGGGATGACAAGTGTGCAATTTGTGAGACGGAGGTAGAAACTGCAGACCACGCTCTTCGTTTCTGCAACCACGCGAAGACCATCTGGAGCTGTCAGTGCAAGGTATAGACAGGAATTAAGATTTTTGGAAGGGCGACTGTCTGAACTGGTTGAGAGATGGAGCCAACAACAACTTAAAGCTTCATTTGGTGAGAGGTGAGTTGACTTTCTTGTTAGCAGTCTGGGCCATCTAGAAAGATAGATGCTGCAAGATCTTCCAAAAAAGATTAGAGCACCCTCAGTCGGTTGCTAATAGAGTGAGAAGTCTGACCCAGGAGTTTGGAGGAAAGTTCAAGAAAGTGTCAATTATAGAATCTTGGACGAGAGTCAGCTGGAAAGGCCCTAAAGAGGGATCTATAAAATTGAATGTGGATGGAGCTGTTGACTTATCTTTGGGCCAAGCCAGTGCCGGTGGCCTCTTTAGAAACCATAAAGGGAACTGGTTATCAGGCTTTTGGATCAACATAGGCAAAACTAAGAGTGATATGGCTGAGCTCTGGGGTCTTTATAAAGGGCTTAAGTTGACCAGAGGATGGTGTTGTGACAGCCTTGAAATAGAAAGTGACTCTTTGAAATTGGTCAAAGCAGTTAGCAGGGGAGTAGTTGAGAACCATCCTTGGTTCAACCTGATCAATGACTGTAGGGAATTGTTGAAAGCCCTGAAAGTGAAGGAGATAGCGCATGTCTTTAGAGAAGCCAACAAATGTGTCGATTTGCTTGCCAAGCTTGGTAGGAATACAGAGGCAGGATGTCATTTGATCCCCACCCCCTTCTGGTATTAGGAAACAATTATTGTTAGATGCTAGGGGTGCCTCTTCCTTTAGAATGAAGGGGTCTCCTCCTTTTGTGTTGTCCGTGTGGCCTTAGGGACTGTTTTTCTCATTTCTCACAAAAAAAATATAATTAGAATATTGCAGTAGTGGGCCAAGATGAAGCAAATTGGGCTGGGCGGGCTTCCGAACCCAAACAGAGTCGAATTGTTTGTTTCTTGGAGATAACGTCATTTGTTCCCCTGCACTCACTCTCTTGTAACCGATCATTTTCGCGGGCCCACAGGCCCGCAGGCCATGATCCTCCAAATCGCCCATTCACCTTTGCAAATAAGTATAAATTATGTGTTCTTTATTTTACTTGAAACTCAGGTTTGATTGCTTGAGTACTGATATTTTTTAAGTAAAATTTTAAATTCGAGTTTTGTGAATGAAGAAAACAAGTATTAGAAGAATTTTATCTATTAAGAGTCCATATTGGTTCAAATTGGATTTAATTGGCTCCATTTACCATATGCCGGTGATATATAAAAAAAATAAACAAAAAAAATAATTAATCTCTATTTTATTTTAGAAGTAATTTAAAAGGAAAAATATAATTAATTTCTATTTTAATAGTAATTTTATATAATTTTGTGTCTGTGAATTTTTGTTCCATATTTATACGGTATTGAAAATTTATGTTTCAAATAGAGGTTTTAATATACATATATAATTATCTAACAATTTTAAAATTGGTTTCATAAAAGATAAATTTTAAGCATAGTGTAAAAAAGAAATTAATGTGATAAAGCAAAATCTTTTATTAAAAATCTAATATCAAAATTAAGATTTTACTGTGAATTGCACAGGATGATAAAATTTTCCTTAATAATATTAAATAAATAAAATCAATCAAACTATAATCTGGTTTAACATATATTATTTTTTTAATTCATATTTTTAATATCAATTGATTTATTTTTAATTAAATTATAAGTATATTTGATTAATGGAAATAAAGTTAAAAAAATTAATAAAAATATATGCTAATTTAGGTGGTTACACAGAATTTGATGAGTTTGATGTGAGATTCATTTAATTAATCTTGGTATTCCCCAATTACTCCCCGCGTGGGAAACCAAAATTCTTCTTAATTCTCGATAAATCCCAACACTCCTTTTCTCTCTCCTTCTCTCTCTCTCTCTCTCTCTCTCTCCACTCGTAGCCTCTCTGTGTCGGACTATCAATTAATCACAGTAGTGAGAGACACAATCCAGTTGGATTGTACTGAAAAGCTGGTTTCTTAGTTCCAAGACTCTGCAGCTCTCTCTCTCTCTCTCTCTCTAAAATCTCCTATCTTTTCTTCTCAATTTTATGCAATCTTGAGAGAGAGAGAGATTCTATACGGTTAGGTAGGTCGGACAGATGCATGTTAGGGTTTTCAGAATTTCTTTTTGTGTGTTTGTGTGAATTCCTATATTCTCTTCGTTCTTGTGTTTTTTTTTTTTTTTTTTTCATATGTATTTAATGTAACCTATAATCTCATAATCGTCATTACTTTTCTTCTCAGACTACCAAGATTGCCAAAAGGAGTTATATTTAGTCGCTGAATACAAGTCTTAGGTATATTATCTTCTTCTCCTTCTTCTTCTCGTAATGATGATGATCGTGCTGGCTGGTATTTGTTCCTATGGTTTTTCTTGGGCTCTTTGGATTCTGGGGTTCTGAAAATTGAGACCAAGAAATTGCTTGTTAATTATTTTCTGTGGGTTGGCTATGAGAGAGAGATTCTACGTTGTGAATCCCCTTTTTAAATGCATATGGATGTGTACTCTTCAACATGGTATGCCTTTAGCCAATCATGTTAATTGCTCATAAAGCATATTTTACGATTCATGGTAGGTGAACACGTTTAGAAATGAGTGCATTGTAAGATACTTTGTAACTTCCAATGTTGCAGCAATTTTCTAGCTTAGTCATCTCGCTGTATGACATGTCTGTGTGTGTGTCAGGCCCGTCTCCATGCATCATATCTTAGGATGAAATTGATTTGGTTTCCACATCCGATAGCTAGACCTATTTGAAAAGATTGTGGCCTTTATCCTGTTATCCTTGAGGTTTCAATTTTTCTAATGGTGGTGCACTGCTACTTAATAGAATACTCATGTAAGCTTACTTAAACAAGGTGTTCTTTTGGGCATTTATGATTGTTATTGTTGGATTATTGGAATGCCTTTGAGTGCCTTTGAGTGCAAAGAGATCAGGGGCTATGAAAGGAACAAAAATAGATCCAGCAAGCTATTTATATTCATGTCATCTAATAAAGAGAAAAATTCTTTTCTATAACATAAAAGCCCCGTTTTTCCTCTTTGTTCATGTTGCTCAAAATCAAGTAGGGCGTATATTTGGAGACCAAATCCAGAACTCCTCATGGACCATGTCTGCAACATTTAAAATCTCCATCGAAGAGGGGGCCAAGGTCCAGAACTTCCCCACATTAAGAAATAATATGTGATGAGCAGCTTTGACTACACTTTCACTGAGAAAATTTTAACCCCTGCAGTTCCTTGAGTGGAGCACTTTCATACGTGAAACCACCTTTCAAAGACTTCCTCTTAAGGAAATCTTTCTTTTGCCATAAACATGTGATTTCTTTCTCAGTTTATTGAGAGGTCATTTGTGGGATCATGCACCTTTATTTCCTAGTTAGAACAAAGAAAAGCAATGCAGTTGATTGGACTCAGCCTATTCTTTGTAATAAGCAACTTGTAGTTACTGTCTTTTCAAAAAAGATTTAGGAAGTAAATCTCTACACTTAGATTTATTGGATTTGTTGCTAAATTTCATTGTTAAACCTGAAACTCTGGATATCAAAGATCTGTTGGTCTGACGGTACCAACCCCTTCCCCTTGAACTTGGACCGAATTTGAGTAACCCTTCCCCCCTCCCCCTCCCAAAAAAAAAAAAAAAACAAAGGGAAAAAGAAAAAGGCCAAACACTCGTGCTGTATGGCCAATGATCCTAAGAAATGAAAGAATTGGTTGTATTTTTCATATGATTTCCTCATATATCTGTATATGTATAGAATGAGGAAACTAATTTTTTTGTCATTTTATCCCTTCTATTACTGCTAATTAATGATCATGTATTTTGTAGTCAAACATACAACTTAGAAAGGGAAATAGATCTTCCTGTTAAAATAGAATGAAATCCAATTCTATAGGTTTTCTGAAATTGCACATTATCGTCCCTCTCCATCATGAAGTGGTCCGGAAACAATTAATTCAAACTGGTTTCACCACACAAACTGTAGTCGGAGAAGCAAAGTAATTCCCATAACTCATTGCATGAAAAATTAAAAAAAAAAAAATTGTAAAATTCTTGCCGTTCTGTTTTCAATTTTCTTTCCAAGAGCTGATGCAATAGAGAAGTCCACCTAGTGCTTCCGAAAACTACTTGTTGGTGTGATTTGTCTTTTATTTTGTTGTGTGGTATTCAATTGCTTGCGCTTGACAAAATTTGAAATTTAATGCAATGACCATTGTTTCTCATTTTCCTTAATTCATTATATTGGTGCACTTCAGAACTCTTGAAATTTTCTCGGAAAATTTTTGTTTTTGACTAGATGGTCATATTCAATGATATTGAAAGGTTTGTCCTCTTTCATGATTAGTTCCTCCATTGTCTTACTCAAGTTTTCCTGTTCATTTTTAGCCATTGAATAATTCTGAAACTAATTTTGGGATGTTCTAAATGTCTTTTCTTTAAGTTCTAAGGGATCTATATTATGGATAAAGTTGAGTTCTAAAGGACTGTGCCAGAGATTGAATTGGAATTAGTTCTTTTGGGTTGTGTTTAATCTAACATCGGATCTGAACTTTTTTAGTAATTGCTGCAGTAACATGTTGTGAGAAGCATGACTTGCAGGAAGTGAGAGTGACTCAAGTTGACCTGAAGTATGGCTCCTGTTTTGGATGTGGAAAGGAAATCAGAAACTTCTATGGAGATTTCAACTAGTAAGGAAATTGGAACATTTGTGATCAACCCAGAAGAGCAGCATGTGGGGTGTGCTAGTAATTATGCAGACAATACCCTTGATATGGAAGTCTTCCCAGTTGAACAAAGTGTGGCACTAGTTGAAACTGAGGATATGGAGCTCAATATTACTGAGTGTACGAATTCTGGTGACACTGAGCCAGTTATAGCTCAACTCCAGGATGAAACTGAGAGTTCAAGTTCTTTTGGTGATACTGATTCTGGAACTGAGAATGGATCTTCACTGAGCGATGCTGAAGTTGAGTCAAGATTTGTTGGATGTGAGACATCATTGCGGTTTGATGGTTGTGGTCAACAATTTCAGTTGAGGTATAATTTAAAGTTTTATATTTAGCTTTCTGTGTGTTCCGATTTAACATGTGGATTGATATGAGTGGCCGGAAATCGCAGTTCCACTTTTATCTTGTTATAAAGTCTTGGTCATCCCCATTTAACCTTTTGTTAACATTGTAGAGTTGAATTTTTGAGATATGTGGTCGGAAACTAGTTTGCCATGAAACTACATGATCTGTTATTCAATCTATTTATGGGATATGGATTTCACTGCTAGTCATTGGTGCGCATGGTTAACTGTTTGAAAGTAGCATCCATAATCATTATTTTGTTATTGCTGTTTATTTGTCTTAGAGGGCAAAGAGAAGAGTGATCTTGCCATGGGTTAAACTTGTAGCAGAGAATTTGATCTCCATTCAGTAGTTGCTTACACATCTTGAATTCCTGCAACTCCCAATATCTGTGCAGGGTTAAAATCATTGTCAGAGAACTGTTGTAATTGTCCATTCCCAGTTGAGCTGACTCCCTCCCTCCTTTCTCTTTTGAGTTCTTCACAGAAGTTAGGCTCCTAGGGGTTACTGTGCATAATTATATGAACCAAAACTCAGGGAATAAGTCAAGATAGAAAGTCTGGTAAAGGTTTTATATTCACATTTAAGTTTTTCCTTATACCCGAAGACCAGAATTTTTAGTCAAAGTCATTAAAAAAAAAGAAAATCTTGCAATTTTCTTCATGAGTTTGTTGCTTTCTTCAACCAACTGCTCAATAAATAATTAGTGAATGATAGCCAAAAGCTTCCTTCTTCCTGTACAAAGCATCCAATTGAATACTTGTTTGAGGCCTAAAAATCTGAAGTCATTTGTCTCAAACACCGCTGTACTGGATATTTCTAATAAGGGATACATGAAATTCAAAATGTCCTAGTCTATCTACAGTATCATGGAAAATGGTCAACTAATCCAGGATTAGTCTAACATATAAAACGTCTATTCACCCAAAATTTTCTCTTTGTAAACTATTAGTTGCCAGAGGGTGAGCCTTGGTGGAACGATGGAGTTGTTGCTTTGGTGATTTCAAGATCACGGGTTTGAGATGTGGAAACAATCTCTTTACAAAATACAAAGGGAAAATTGTAGACGTATACGCCCACCCTCCCCTATCCCTGCACTAAACCGGGGAGCACTTTGTGCACCGGGTGAGCCCTAGACTATCAGTTGCCAAAACCCTCACCTTTGGTGGTTAAAAATTAGTGAGAGAATTCTGTTTGGACTTGGTGAGAATTGTTTAAGAGGGAAACAGTCAGATGCATTTTATGGTTAGCATAGTTATGAGGTCACTGTCAGTATCAATTTTTTATTACTATTATTAACTTTTTTTAATGTTTGGCGAGACTTGGTGAATGTTGACGACAAATGCCATTTCAAGTAACTATAGTCACGTCCTTTTATAGCATCACGAGGTTATGAACAACTTTTGGAGTCACAGATTCCATCAAATTTTATTGAGGAATATCTGTGGGTTAGGAAGTTGGATTTTTACCAACAAGAAGAATTCTCGAAATTCTCTCACATGCCAAAAACATTTTGGCCACCCAAGCAGGGAAAGCCTTTTTGGTGATACTTCTCTCTACAAATATTATCCACCATGTTATTGAACTTTACTAAAGAAGCTTGAAAATAATAGATGCGTTCAATCTTAAATATCTTAAGGAAATGGATTTGCCATTATAGTGGTGCAACATCTTTTTTAGGTGCATTTGGGAGCAAGATACGGGAAATAAATTGTCTACATTAATCAGGACATAGTATTTTTTGAGTCTGCATTCTTACTTTATTTGAAATGTATTACTATCTATTTCATGTGTCTATAAGTTGAATTAAGAGCATAAAAATTTCAGGAAGAAGAAGCTGACAGCTCATTGGAGGAAGTTTATACGCCCCCTTATGTGGCGATGTAAATGGATAGAGCTTAAAATAAAAAATTTGCAGTCACAGGCTCGAAAGTACGACAGGGAAATTGCAAAATATGATCAAAGAAAACCATTCAAACAGGAGAACATATCAATAGATGGTATTGGTGCAAAGTCACTGCCGTATTCAAATCAAACTCAAACAAACAAATTAATGAAGAGGAAGAAGAGGAAAAGAATTGAAGACACAGTTAATGTTGGGTCATATATGGCACAGCACAACTTATTCTCCTATTATGGTAAAATTGCTCCTCTGTGTTTGGGAATGATCTTTTACCCCCCCTCTCTCTTGTGACCTTGAGTATGCGGTTTTGCAGAAAATCAGAAGTCCCCTGTGGATAATAATTATGACAATCCTGGTAAGAACCAACAATTTTGGCCGATAACACATTATTATTATTTTTGGGGGGTGGTGGTTACAAGAGGCAAAAGATATCATGTGCCATTCGGTGGCCTAGCTTCTGATATAGCTCCTTTCTATTTTACAATCTAATCGGTTGCTTTGGCAACTTGAAATCTTCTATCAGGGTCCTACAAACACATGTTTGTTTCAATAGGAATATCTCTATTTGATAGATTTACCTTTGGAGAGCTTTTCTGCTAGAAATTGATCCTACAGGTTTTTGTCGTCAATGCCTGGGATGTTGTTGCAAACTCATATTTGACTTGAATGAGATTTTTCTTGTATCATTTGTTAGTCATGAGAGTGACAATTAACTCTTACTTCTTAACTCTGTTTCTGGCTTTTTCTCCTTTATTGAATGCCAGTAGTGATGACGGATGATAGGGATATACACAAGGTTGATGAATTTGGGGTGAGGGGCGATTGGTCATCCTTTAGGCATAGAGATGCTGAGAATTCATTGGAAGAAGCCCTTTGGAAGCTTGAAGTGGTACAGACACAAATTCGTAGGCTAAGGACCCGTGTTGACAAGGTAGTCGTTGAGAATGCTGGAAAGTTCTCTGAAGGTCAGTTGAGTCTGCTTTTCTCATGTGATGATGCCTTGACTAGTGCGGCTCAAAATCCTGCGTCTCCTTCCAGTAGCAAAAACAGAATGCCTGTTGATTCTAGAAATTCTGAATCTCAACATTTAGGCGATGTTAACAAAGGAGAAGTGGCCATGCCTGAGAGTGCAGTCTCAAGCCACGGTGAGGTGGCACCTCTACTTGATATGACTGAAAGAGGAGATTGCCATCAAACTCGAAGTTTATTGCCAAATGTAAGTATTTCCTATATATACAGAATGCTATGTTCTCTTGAATGTGTAGACCTGATGTTTTAATGATTGGTTCCATTCTTTGAAGAGCCTATTAAGTAGTGTGTATCAAACACACATGAGCAAGTGTCCAAGTGAGAAAATTATAAATTTTGATTTTGGACATGACCCAAAGTTGAATGCTTATGTATCAATGACATTCCATTCTCTCTTTCTCCACCATTTGGCACCGAAGTTTCCAATATATTTAAAAGATGGTTTGTGAGGATCTCAGATACAGATTTGTTTCATGGATCCTTATTTGACATGCCTTGTTCTTTGCAGACTGAAGATGTTCTGATTAATATTCCAGCTCATGAAAAGATACATAATGTTGAGAAGGTTATCATTCAGCCTAAAGAGAAACCTCTGGTAGAAGTGGAAATGGAGGAGTTGGAGGGCACCACCTCACTTCCTGTTCCAGAAGCTGGCATGCCTTTGAATATCTCATTGCCTCAGGAGAACTCACCTCTAGAATCGCATTCGGCCTCAAAGATTGATGCCCCTAGGTACAAGAAAAAGCGTGGGAAGCGCAAAGCTGGTACTGGCAAGTGGAGCCGGAAATCCCTCAGGGTAACTTGATATTTAGCATTTAAATCCATGCTCGAGGGATTGAAACTTCTGCAGAGTACATTTATAAATGCTATTTATATTCTCTCTCTCTCTCTCTCATGCTTCTTGGTACTATAGAATCTGAATATCAAATGGAAATTGAGCGTAGATGCCATTGAAGTGGCATTTAAAACTTGTGGATTCGCATTATTTGGACTAAAATAAACTACATAATGAAGTTGTTCTTGGATAGCCTACATCCATCAATGATCCCCTGGCAGGTGCCAATTTGTTTTCTGTTTTTGCAAGTTTAACATGAGATATCCTTTCTATTGCACGACCATAGTAAGGTAAATTTTTCTTTTTCACGCTGTTGTATGGTAATATTCCATGCAAAATGCTACCCCAGGAAGCATCTGGTTCACTTTTCTCTCTGTCCTCTCCCAAGGACAATGCTTTTAGATAGCTTCGCAGCGACAATAGCCAAGATGGTTGCAGATGGCACAAACAGAACATTAGGAACATGCTTGACAAAACCAAATGCAGGTATTTTCTGTATAGAGTTCTTTGTCACCAATGCCACTGGAGGAGCTATTACTCCAGTTATTTGTGCAAGCTTATCTGGCCGTGGAAAAGTCATTTTATCCATCAAGAAGCTGATGAAGGACTCTTTCTTCTTCTCATCTGTCTCTCCACTTTTTACCCACCATTGATAAAATTTCTGCAGGAGAGATAATTGTTGATGTGTGTGTGTGTGAGAGAGAGAGAGAGAGGACATTACGACGAGATACTTCTTATTTGGTACGTGTACCATTGACCACATGATATTAAATTAACTTTTTTCTGTGGAGGACCCTTTTACAATAACTTGTTGCCCCATTGGGTCCTTGCGTGTCGCCCTTGCATTGCACTATTGTGACGCACCCACCATGGGAAAAATTCTACCCAGAGAAAAAGGTGCTTACCTCTATGTCCTCGGGCAATGGTGGATCATAGTGAGCCCCTGGTGTGCATTCATTTAGAAAACTGGATAGAAGATTTAGAAGATGGATTCGGGTTAGTCGTCAGTGTAAGAATCTGGAGTCATTTTCCTGTTTCATGTATTCCATCTCCCGAGGTTATAAATGGCGTTTGAAAAACTGCTTATGTTAAGAAGGCCAACCCCCCCCCCCCCCCCCCCAAAAAAAAAAAAAAAAGGTGTGGCGTGGTTGAGTAAGCTTCGCGGATTTTCACCTTAAGAGATTAAGAAAAGCAACGTGGAATTTCTCGAAGTCCTTGACGTCTCCTGTCATGAACTGATCGTATAACTTGTCCACAACCAGGTTGATGAGCTGATTCTTTGGTAAGGCTGATGTGAAAATGAACGGCACAAGGCATTAGTTAAAAAACTCTCTCTCTCTCTCCCAAAAATACAAAATCAGATAAAGTTGAATCAAGAAATAATGAATTTCTAAAACTATAGATTCAAAATACTAACCTCCAAGCTGACTCATGAACGCGCCCATTTTGCAAGAACTTAGGCAGATTTGTTTGAATATTTATACGTAGTTGTGTGGGAGTATATATATGCAGCTTGCAGTGCAATCACATATTTGTAGAATGACTAGCTAAGAGGGCACTCATGGGGGAAAGGATGAGGAAAAGAGATGAGAATTGGAAATGGCTTCTTGCTCCAGTAAAGAAAAGAATCCATGCCCATTCCAAAACCTGCTGCAGAATGGTTTTCAAAAGTAGAATTCCTAGCTTAGAGAGAGAGAGAGAGAATCTCTCAAAGTCATGGCCAAAGACAAGCAAAGCATAATACACACCATCCAAAAGAAGATATGAGGATACACAAGAACAAAAAGAAATAACAGCAACAATTCAAATAAAGATAACCATCCATCCAACAAAAGGGCACTAATGTCACCCATCAATCAATGAGCAGAAAGAAGTTTCCTTTTCTCTGTTAGAAAATTTCTGAAGCAAGTTTATGGATGCCACAAAGCCTATCAAAAAAATTTTTTCGCACTCCCTGAATTTTGAAGGCTTCAGCTCCAAGTATGCGAGCAAGATTGAGAGTTAGTTGACAGCTGGTTGATGTAGCATATGCTTTGATAAAATTCCACATTTTGCTTTTCAAGGACATAGTGCACACTTGCAAGATTACGCCCAGACAATCGAGTTATGGCTCCTTGGTATTTTGGTGAGGCAGTGGTGACAAATTCTCTCAGAAGGCAGTACTTATGGCATAAGTCGAGGAGGTCCTCGTGGTAATGCACAGAGGTGATAGCAATACAGGTTGGCCTCAGAATCTCTGTTTGCCGGAAAAGAAAAGAAAAAAAAAAAAGGACCGTACTCGGGTATACATGAAAACAGAAGATGAAATTGTAGGATTTCTGATGGCAGAAGCTATTCCATACATAAAAACAGAGAGCGGACTGATGAACAGAAGATCAAATTCAGAAAGAGATAAACATCCATGGCTCATTTTTATGTAATACAATTTATTGCAGGCCCAAGATCAATTTCGCACATTTATGTACGTGCGTGTACTAACAGCAGGAATTGAATTTCGAAAATGATAAGACTGATCAAGGGAAAAAAAAAAAAAAAAATCAGATGCATACGGACAATTTTATTGCAGGTCCAACAACTTGTGATATGGTTCCCACTTTTAAATTTAGAGTGCTACCCGAGCATGGCTCTTGCAAGGAGCTTAACAGAGATGAGACATGTGGCCGTGGAGACAGGCACAAACACAATGTCAGGGACGTACTTAAGAGCCTGGAGCTTGGATTGATTTTCAAGTGCTTTTTTTGTGTACACTGCTGCCGGTGGGGTTACCAGTCCTGTGAATATCATGGCCTTGTGATCCCGGTTTATCTCTTCCTTGTTCCCAAAGAAGCTAACAAATGTTTCTTGCTTCTTAGAATCATCCGCTTTTTTCCACTTTTCATACAGATCCTAATATTGCCTCAAAACTTTGCCAGTCAGAGAGAGAGAGAGAGAGAGAGAGAGAGGAGAGAGGGAGAGAGGGAGAGAGAGAGAGAGAGGGTATGAAAATTCATGATACTGTTTAGCATACTGACCTTCACGTCGCTAAGTGGTGGTGCGTCATAATGTTTCCCAATCACAGCTTTATGTAAAGAACTGTATTGAAGATCATTTACAAAGGGCGAAAAATTATTTGCAACATAAAAAAATGGAGATTTCATAAAATGCTTTTAAGTTATTTTTCTTTTTAATCCTTTCTATGGTTTGGAGTACGATTGGAGGAACCAAAAACTAGGCCCTGAGAAGGATAAAAAGACTGAATCATGAATTGCAAGGTGGAGTTCTTACCTGTAGATATCAAGAATGGCACAGTGAAAACCTTCAAAATCTTTAAGGCCATCTTTCTCTTCATACTGCTTATAGATCTTATCCACCAGAACGTCAACGAGTGCTTTTGTTGGTGTAAGTGGAGCTAACATGCAACAAAACAGCTTAATGTGTTAGTTCCCTGCATTCACCAGCACTCACTCCTACATGTAGTGTTGACACACTCTCTCTCTCTCTCTCTCACACACACACCCCCCCCCCACACACGCACACACACTCAGAACTTAAAGTAGTTCCAGCAATTGCATTAACAACAATAGTAATGATAGAATCAAGTAAATGGCAAGAGACGGTTGAATAATTACGAGCGGTCGTTCGGACAGAACTCCCTCTAAATTCATATATATGTATATATACAATAAGGGAAGAGAAAGCTGTCATGGTTAATTCCTAAACAAATGATTCTATGAGTACTAAACCAAGCAAGCCTAAAGTAAGCAAAACTGACTAAATATCAAAGTAGGGAATACAGACCTCCCACAGCTCCCAAGGCTGCGCTCAAGACTAGCCCCATTCTGCAGAAACTTAGGATGGATCCAAAATCGTTGTCTGCAGGTACATATATATATCTGTGTGTTTGTGTGGCGGCAAAATCACATGTTGGTCTAATTAATTGAAAAAATCTAAAAACCACAAAGGGAAAGGTACAGAATAAATTGTCAAGGTAAATTAAGAAAAGAATCCAAACACCGTGCTACACAAGTTGCTTCCATATCTAAAAGCCATTATTAACCTGCATGGAGAATCAGAAAACTCTCTCTCTCTCTCTCTCTCTCTCTCACGCACACACACACACACACACACACAACCAGAGAGTCTACACTAAAATGCCAATACTCTTTATGAGCTGTCCATTCCCTTTATGTTTTATTCTATTAAACCAAAGATAGTGTGAGGACCTAGGTTCTCTGCTCTATGTTTCATTCAGTACCTTAAAGATATTCCACAAGCTAATTCCCTCGTACCATCCCAGGGTTGGTTACTAAGAAGTGCGAATATTACGGCTTTTATTTGGATTTGTAATGTGCAAGATGTCCATCTATTTCTTCCCCCACTTACTGGAGATGACGTCTCTAGTCTGTGTCAACTTCAACCCCAGAAAAAGCCTCTCCACCGAAAATGAAGAACTTGCAAATTTTTCTCTGGAGAGTTGCTAAGCCTAGAGATTCATAGCAATGTGAAGAAAGCAGTTTATTCCTTGAAATTTTTCCCCTTTTAAACAATTTTGTACAAAAATTGTGTAGTACAGAATTTATATTTATTTCTGTGCCAAGGGAAAGTCTCCTCTACGAAGCGATTGACTCTGTTTAATACATTGATCAGCTACATGAGATTTTCTTCTCCTTGCATTAATGTTATGCACGTTCATCTCCCATGGATGCCATGACGCAACATTTTCTTGTTCCTATACCAAGATTTGTTGAGATCCTCTCCTGTTTCGGAACCAACTTCAGTGTATACAGTTCCTCCATGTTGGCCCTTGAACATAACATGTCAGATTGTCCAAAATTGGATAAATTACCAGGGGCACAAGAGATACTGTATATACAACTGTTGGATTAATATTACACATGCATAGCAGAAGCGAATAATTTTCGCAAATGAAATAGATAGATCAGATCTAGGGTATGTACTTCAATGCGTAGAGCTTTCAAAATCGACCGAACTAAACGACAATTCTCTCGAACGGATCACACGGCCGGGATAATGATCACAAGTTTAATCAAACCATCACCACAACACTACGACGCTTCAACCCATAGTCCAGTGTATTATAACGACGGAAGAAATTTTTCTACGTAAAAATTTCTCGTTCTCTCGATCAATTTCTCACTCTAGAGAAATTGATGTCTCACAAGCAATTCTCCAAAACCCTACAATGGTTTCTTGGAATCTCACATAGAATGGAGAGATTAGTCTCCTTACTATAAATGTGTTCAACAATAATAGAGAGAATCAAGGGAGATTAGAGTATTATGGGTAAGTGGGAGTTATCCCACTAACCTCATGTCAATATCTAAAATGCCTCTCACGGGCATTCTAAACCAACATCTCCCACTTGTATGTGAGGGTATTTTACGTTCGTCACAAGATTACAACTCATGCGATCTTTCTCATCATCCTGTTGGACTTTCATACAGGATTGGACGTTGTGCAACCGACGAGTACATATACAAATAAAGACCCCTCGTTACACCTGTTAGGATGATTGAGAAGTCACCATTAGTGCCAAAAAGAATTTGTTACACCCCAGATCCAAGACCAATTACATCTATCGAGTTATTTTCCTCATCGAAAGTAATATCCAATAATTGCTCGACCGTGTATCCACTATTATACTTATATCCCAACATGAACAGACATAATAGGCTAACCGGTGAATACAATATAATGATATAATGTCGATTGGTCCTCCTTTTCTCAAACTCGAATCCATCAGTTTCAATTTAGCTGTTTTTCTAGACCCACCCCTTAGATTTTAATTTATCTTTTATCTTCCGGGCCATTGGTAAACAAGTTAAAGTAGCAAACACTGAATCGAGACCTCTAGAAACAGCAAAAAATAATAAAGGTACAAAATATCCCACCCAATGAATCTCTAGTCTCACACAGTGGGAACGAGGATCTAAATTACGTCAATGTCTCAAATAATGCTCCAACTATCTTTGGTTGTGTTATCACACGCGGTATGAAACGCATGCCACAGTATTATTCCTCCATCTCTCAAAAGGACATATGTTAGATTTTTCTAACACTGTGCAGGTATGAAACTCAGTTTACACATAAAATTTTACCCAGAGATCTCCGATATCCGAAATCTCAAACCTAGCTACATACAGGTAACATGGATGTGAGTATGTCTATACCGGTCATATCATATATGACCTCATCCTGAACACGTATTAGGACAACTTTTGTTCTAGTAGGGCCACTTTCAAAGCCTCTTACAACTAGAAATCGTCTCATCTCCGCTTATTCAGAGCTGGATGTGGTCACTCATGTGAGAGAGTCTACCACGCCTGCCTGACATATCATTTATGACAATAAATCACAAAATATATGACAATTAAAATAGTACAACAAATAAACTTGTGACTGAACAGTGCACATATATTATATATATATAAAGCACAATAAGTATTAATACAAAGTGAGAAATGTCAAAATACAGATAAACCCAATGATTCCTATATCTTATACAAGAATCACTCACAATGGGTTTAGTGAAGGAATCAGCCACCATGCTGCACAGTAATGTATTTAATTATCATTTCACCCTTCTCGGTGATGTCTCTTATAAAGTGGTATTATATATCAATGTGTTTGGTCCTACTGTGATACTTAGGGTCTCAGGTGTGGTTAATGACAGATTGATTTTCACAATAAATCATCACTGGTCTCCCACTATTTGCTACAATTCCTAAGTCATCCGGAAATCTCCGAAGCCAAACACTCTCATGAATTGTTGCTAAGTATGCCACAAGTTCAGCCTTTATCGTAGATAGAAATATACAGATTTCTCACAAAACATATCGATTTGCGTCTATCCAGATCATCACCTCAGTCGACGTCTGAATACCCAACGAGACACAAATCACCTCCTCCGAAACACAAGGAGAGGTCCGTAGTTCCCTCGAGATATCTCTGAATCCTTTTCACTGCTCTCCAGTGATCCCTTCTAAGATTTGATTAATATCTACTCAGCAAACTGACTGCAAAACAAACGTCTGGTCGTGTACGCAACACTACGTACATTAGACTACTCATTACACTGGTATAAGGGATTCTACTCATCTTCTTTGTCCTTTCTTGAGTCTAGGGCAAATGTCAAGACTTAGGTTTTAACCTTTTAGCGATAAAAATATCTATAGGGTTGTAATCATTCTTCTCGAAGCGCTCAAGAACTCCCTTGATGTTGGACTCCTGTGAAGAAGCCAAAATCTGTTTCGAGCGATCCCTCTGGATCTTAATTCCGAGGAAGAATTGAGCTTCACCCATGTCCTTAATAACAAGACTCGACAATGACCACGTCATCATAGTTATCAAATACTCTCTGTTGTTCTCAGTCAACAGAATGTCGTTTACTCACAAGGACATGATCACAAAAGAGTCATGAAAACGTATAAGATATACGCGATGATTCTTCTCGATAATCACGAAACCATGAGATATCATCTGCTCGTGAAATCTTAAGTGTCACTGCCTGGATTGATGATTAAGATCGTATGTTGACTTCCGAAGTTGACAAATCTTATCATCCTGATCTATAGAAATAAAGCCCGATAGCTGTTCCTTGTAGATTTTCTCATCCAAACTTTTACTCAGGAAGGCAGTTTCAACGTTCATCTGGCGTCACTCCAGATCCATATCCGTGACAATCGCTAAAAGTAAACGGATCGAGATAACCTCGCCCTCATTTTGAGTCTAACCCCTGGTTATCAGACGGACCTTATACCTTTCTACCGATCCGTCGGCTTTTCTTTTGATCTTGAGAACCCACTTGTTCCCAATAGCCTTACTACCCTCAGGCAAGTCAACTAGATCCCAGATCCCGTTGATTCTCATCAACTCATTCTTTCATCTATGGCTTTTAACCAATGGTTCTTCATAAAACTCTCAAGAGCCTCTAGAACCGTTTAAGGTTTCTCCTCATCCTCAAGAGTCATAATGAGAGCCTCTCCCTCAATCGGGAAGCGACAGTTAGGTACGCGTTCTCGACTACTCTTACGAGGAGGGGAAACCTTTTCACCTCTATATGGATCGCTCCCGTTAGGACTAAGATCCACAATAGATTCTTAGGTCCTACCGCTGGGTTTATATAAGTCACTAGGCTCATCCATCTCATAGAAGGTAAAGTCACAATCGATTTTGCCTCTCATAAGAAAATCATTTTCAAGAAACTCAGTATCACAAGACTTAATTTCAGTGATAGTGTTGTCCGTATGCTCACCTAGAACACATTCCCCTTAAAGTGTTCTGAGTATTTTATAAAGATACACCATTTTCTCGTAATCCTAACTTGTCGTGTAGATATGAAAAACTGTGAACATACGCAGCACAACCACATAACCTCAAATGACTAAACTTAGGCTGTTTTCCTGTCCAAAACTCATATGGGGTACTGATTGCGGACTTCAATGGAATACGATTGAGGACGTAAACTGCAACCAATAATACATCTCCCAAATAGGAAACGTGCAAATTGACCTATGCCATCATAGAGCTCACCATCTCAAACAAAGTCCTATTCCTTCTCATGACTACTCTACTCCACTGAGTAGCATGAATAGTCAGTTATCTCGTAATACCCTTCTCAAAATAGAACTCTTTGACAAATACTCGCGTTCTCGATCGGTTTTTAGAGTCTCTACTCTCAAGTCTAACTGACTTTCAATCTCGCTAATAAACGTCCTGAAACATCTCAATACCTCAAAGTTGTATGAGATCAGATAGACATAATCGAAATGCATGTAATCGTCTATGAATGTAATAGAGTATACAACTCCATTTCGGGTTTTCACGTTCATAATATCACAGATGTCGGAGTGAACCGACTACAATGGTATATCTTAGCCCTCATTGCATTGTCGAATGATTTTCTTGTAACCTTGCCATCTAGACAAAACTAGTTAACGGGCCTTATAGACCACTCACTACTAACTGATTCATCCTCTCTCACCCTAGGAGGATAACAAGAAACTCCATTAAAAAGAATCTCATTCAGTGCATATAGACCCTTATGGACTAAACCAAAACCAATTAAAGAATTGTCGTAATAAATAGAAACTATAAAGTTTCCAAATGACAAAGCATATCCTCAGCTAAGATCAAGTTCCGTCGAACATCTGGAGCGTAAAGAACGTATAGAGTGGCAACTTTACAACTCCAACTCGCAAGTGCCTTTCCTTTTGATGTTAACAAACGTTTCGTTCCTCACGTAAATCCTCTTATTTGAGGACTCACTCGGTGGAACTATATATACGCGCTCCTATCTCGAGATATGTGGTTGGTGGCTCTTGAGTCTACTATCCACGAAAGTGCGAAATCAGTAAGCATCTCAAACCATGAAAAGAAGAAGGAGATAGCTTTCGCTCGCCATATTTACATGCGAAATGACCAAATCTACTACAGATATAACACTTCACCTTGATTTTATCCAACTCCTTCTTTCTGTGCTTTAATACTTTGTTATCAGATTTCTCGGATGGTTTCTTCTTACCTGAACGTCGAATCTTTTATTCATTCTTATGCCATTTCGTATTCTCTTTTATAGTAGTTCTTACTCGACTTCACTGCATAAGCATAACCCGAGTATGGCCTACTCGCCTACAGACGCTCCTACTCGATCTCACTGTGTCTATTTACATTAGCAAAAGTACGAATACTTTCGTCATATGTGAAATAGGTTTTCATGGTTTTCCATGAATCAGGTAAAAATTGGATCGTATTTAGTACTTGAAAAACACATCCGAAATAGGTTCGTTCACATTTCCCAACTCGGCGATCATACTCGACATTTGTATTAAATATTGCATCATTGTATGATTAATCATTTTTTTATAAATTATTAAACTTATAAGTCAACATTCTCATCTAAGGATCTGCAAAAGTATCACTATGCTCTTTTTAGGACGAGCCAACCGACATAACCGTATGATATTGCTCATATACCAAGATCACATTATCGTGCATAATGTTCAGGAGGATTGCCCTAACTCGGCCATCCTTCCTATTTCATGCACGTAATGCCTCCTAATCTCGTGTCTTTGAGATGTGGTACCCTTCCCAGAGTCCACAATCTCATACCTCAGAATTTCATCTTGCTCCTTGAGGATAAACTGAATCTACCGATGTAAAATCTCATAATTATCACCATTCAGTTTTATCCCCTTTATAAAAATCTAGTACGACAATTTTTGAAACAGATTAAGAGACAATAGTGACTTGTGATACTTATTTTAATAATTTTATACACTCTTCGAATCAACAAACCCAAAATAATTCATGTATAGACCCCAAAGCGAGCGTATGAGCCAACGGACATCACTACTCGGGATCGCATCTCATCATTTGAATTTGGACTCAGCACACAAAAACCCACAAAAAGACACAAATATAGACATGGTACCCTCAAAAAATTGAAAAATTTCAATTCAGGATGACCTCACGCGTCGCCGGTGGTCCCACGCAACACCACGCGCCGGTAGTCCGCCGCCACGCCCGGCTGCCGCAAGTGCCAGATGCGCATCGCATCTGGCACGCGCCTGCACGCATATCCTGCGCGTTGTCACACGCGCCAGATGCGTAGGGGCGTGGGTCACACGCTTGCACGTGCGCCACCCACCTTCCCGAGTCAAGCACGGGTCGATACGTGGGTCCGGGTCGAAGCCGACCAGGACCGCCCCAACTCGGTTCACACGACTCACCCGCGCGTGAACCTCACGCGCCTGCTACCTCTGTTAGCACGCGCCTCTACGCGCGTGCTCTTCACCCACCCACGAGTCTGGATTTCTTCACCTTCACCTGACGGGCCTACAACCGGGGTCCTTTTGAGCCGGTTGCCGGAAAACACCATTTCTGACCTTCATCTTGCCGAATTTTGACTGCAAACTCAAATTCGAGCCTCTTTCATTTATCCTTACTCGATTTTATGAAAGATTAATGTTCGAACCTGTCGAATTGAACACTCAAAGTCACGACCCTCGCGGGTTTTGTTGGAAATCCCAGTTTCTGGCAATGGCAACACACAAAATATATATCAAAATGTAGATCAGCACACATAGAACATATATAATTTATTTATTTAGATCAATTTGCCCTAAACTCGACAAATCTAAAATCTAAAAGTTCGATTAATGTTTTGGACCGAAAATTTCAACTTCATATTTCATACCCTAAATGTACTCCAAAAATTCAACAAAAATTATATTCGTGATCTACATGTCATGGGTTTCTCATGGTATATTTAGATTCACGAAACTCATTCGTGATCCAAACCCTAAATTTAATACCCTATATTTTTTATACTCAAAAATTCCGAAAATTATTTTAATTAATTTCAACAAGAGCTCTGATACCAATGTTGGATTATTATTACACATGTACAGTGAAAGCGAATAATTTTCGGAAATGAAATAGATAGATCGAATTTAGGATATGTACCTCAATGCGTAGGGCTTCCGAAATTGATCGAACCGAATGGCAATTCTCTTGAATGGATCGCACAGCCAGGATGATGATCACAAGTTTAATCGAACCATCACCACAACATCACAATACCTCAACTCACAGTCCAGTGTATTGTAACGACAAAAGAAATTTTCCACGCGAAAATTTCTCGTTCTCTCGATCGATTTCTCACTCTAGAGAAATTGATTTCTCACAAACAATTCTCCAAAACCCTACAATGGCTTCTTGGAATGTTACATGGAATGCAAAGATTAGTCTCCTTACCATAAGTGTGTTCAATAATAATAGAGAGAATTAAGAAAGATTAGGATATTATGAGCAAGTGAGAGTTATCCTACTAACCGCGTATCAATGTTGAAAATGCCCCTCACGGGCATTCTAAACCAACAACAACAATGGTTGAGCACGGAAAGCGTTTTCTCCCGTTCCATCTTCTTGATCGTTGTTGGTAGCTAACTCAGCCAGATTGCATGTACCTTTAATATTATCTGGTATGTTCCCAATGAGCAATCAATTCTGTCGAGTGTCTCATAATTGGTTGGAATGTTTGAGAAATAAACAAACAAACAAATATATATATATATATATATATATATATATATATATATATATATATATATATATATATATATATCCGGTAAATAAATATATGTATATATTCGCCTTGTCTTATGGTCAAGCCTCAAGAGCCATTTGACTTTCCACTTCCACCAAGCACTTTTGACCCCTCATGTGCATCCATAAATGCTCTAAGACAGAAGTAAGTGCCTCCCTTTGTGGATGAACTCTATCCCCAGCTACAAACTCACAAACCCGGCGATTAACTTCAATAAGGCTACAACCAGCCTCTTTCTTCACTCCATTTATTCCCATCAATCCCTTGATTTCTTTTACATCTTTCCATCTTCTCTCTCTGGCATACAAATTCCTTAAGATGACATAGTTGCCATCATTTGATGGCTCCATTTCAATTGCCTTCTTGACAATTTGTTCAGCTTTGGTAACATTCTTATCATTTTGACATGCAACTAGAAAAGAGCTCAAGATTATACCGTTAATCTTGTAAGGCATCCTTTCAATCAACTTCTCGGCCTCATCCAAACAGCCTGCCCTACCCAGAAGATCTATAAGACAACCATAGTGCTCAATTTGTGGGGTAAGCCCAAATTCTTCCATTGCTTTAAACCACCTCCTCCCTTCCTTTACAAAACCATTGTGGTTGCAAGCAGACAATACACCTATCATAGTGATTCCATTTGGTTTAAATCCATGATATCTCATCTCCGAGAATGCCTCTAATGCCTCCTTGGCATGCCCATTGACTGCAAACCCATTTATCAAAGCATTCCAAGTAGCAGTCTGTTTTTCAGGCATTCCTTCAAAAACCTTTTTTGCTTTAGTGATCTCACCACATTTTGCGTACATATCTACCAGTGCTGTACCCACATTGATCTCTTGATCTAGATTCTTCTTTCGAGCAAAATGATGAACCCACTCACCCAATTCCAAGGCACCCAGATCCGCAATAGCTGGAAGAATGCTAACAATAGTAACCTTATCAGGCTCAAAGCCTGTTTGTGCTTGCAGCTCATTAAACATCCTTAATGCTTCCTGGGGTTGTTTGTTTTGACTATACCCACCAATGATTGCATTCCAGGAAAACAAGTTCTTCTCCGGCATCTCATCAAACAACAACCGAGCCGAATCAACATCTCCATTATTGCAATAACCCGAAATCATTGTTGTCCAAGAAACAACATTCCTTTCTGGCATTGCCTCGAATAGCTCCCTAGCCAAGCTCATGTCCCCCAACTTGACATATGCATCGATCATTGCATTATATGCAGCCGAGTCTTTCTCAGGCATGCTACTGAATAGCTCACTCGCATTACTGATGTCGCCGCACCTCACATACCCAACAAAAAGCGCAGTCCAGGACACTTGACTTCTCTCACTCATTTCATCAAACAGCTTTCTAGCACAACCCATTTCACCGAATTTTCCATACATATCGACAAATGCAGTTGACACAAACAAATCTAAGCCATAACCATTTTTGACAACATGATTATGTAGCTGTTGACCTTCTTTAAAGGCCAAATCCAAAGCGCAAGACCTCGCCAATGATGAAAAAGTGAAGTTATCAGGAATAAAAGAGGTTTCTCTCCGAAGATCTTTGTAAAGAATGAATGACTCAGAAAATTGGCGAATACCCACATAGGATTTAATTATGGTGTTACAGAGAAAAGTGTCGTTTCGATCAGTTCGTTGATCGAATACCCGACGAGCATGAAAAATGCCACCAAAGGGTGTGACCGCAATTGAGGAAATGAATTTGGTGAGGAGATTAATGTTGGATTCAAGGCCATTTCGGAGGATGAAAGCGTAAATTTGCAGGAGAGAGGATCTTGTGTTGTTTCGCTGCAGAAGAAAGAAGCATTTTCTCTCTCTGGGGTTCCAAAGTCCAGTGAGACTGTTGCCCTGTTCATGTCCTCTCATCAGCATAAGCTAAACCTCTCTCTCTCTCTCTCTCTCTCTCTCTCAAGTGTGTGCTTTTACAATGTTTTGAATGGCAGTTTTTCTAGTTAACGGTATGCTAACCCCCCCCCCCCCCCCAAAAAAAAGAAAAATCGAACTTTTTTATGATAAATCAGAAAAAATAATAAAATTTATGATTTAGTGACGTTCAATTTAAAAAATTTCGCAATTCTTTTATTTTTAATAGTAAAAGTCTTTCGCCACTTTAAATTTTATATATTTTTTCAACATCAAGGACAAAATAAAAAGTTTTAAATTAGGCTAATTAATTTAATACATTTATAAATATTTTAAGTATTAGATTATATTTTTGAGTGAAGACTCTTGACTTAACCATTTAGTTACTCTCTTTCAACGGGAGCACTAATTTTTTTTTTTTTTGAAAATTATTGTCATTTATAATTTCTATATAGTTGAACTTTAACATTGAATTTAATTTGAATTTATGATTTATTTATTCATATATACATTCCGTAATACCGAAAATTCGGTATTAGAGATGTTTTGTAAAATATTTTGATAATTATAAAAGAAAATTTTAAAAGTTTATTGATTTTCGATTTTGGGTTATTAAATTCGAAGTTTAGGTATATATAAAACACCGTATCCGCGATTCGTAGTGAATCTTATTTTTATGAAATTTTAAATTTAGTGAAAAGTGAGTATATGAGAATATGTATATTGGTGTGTGTGTGTATATATATATATAAGAATATATATATAATATAATATATGTATGTTTAAAGAGAGAGAGAGAGAGAGGAGACGCAGCGTTTTGGGCAAAATGCTACGTCCCCATGTGTTAATTAGGGTTTGAAAACCCTAATCCCTCTCTCTCCCGATTCTCCACCTCTCTCCCTCGATTTTCCGTCGCGCGCTCTCCCTCTTCCGTCTCTCTCTACCTCCCATGGCCGCGCCTTTTTCCGACCACCGTCAAGTCGGCCATCATCGCACGCGGCTGTTCATCTCTCTCTCTCTCTTTCTTTCTCCAGTGCGCATGACAACTCACTCCGTCTCTCTCCCTTGTTCGCTCAGTAAGCTGCTATCTCTGCCGAGAGCTCTCCTGCAAACCTTCGCGGATGTCCTGCAACCTCCACTGACAGACCTGCGAAAAACCCTAGGCTGCGATTCCTCCTCTGCGCAGGTAAGGGTGAATTTCTAAACAATAGTTCTAGGGTTTCGATTTTCTTGGTGATTTAGTCTAATTGTTAAAGTTTGCTTCGATTTGGAAGTACCGCAGAATTCCGGACTGAACTGAAGATGCACGAACGATAGGGTTGCGAACTGTGAAAACCTAGGTGAGGGAATTTATAATCCCTTTAATAACCGAACAAATTTCCTTATTGAATTTATGGTGAGAAGTCTTATATATGTCCTGAAAATGTGTTGAATCTGAAGGAAATGCATTTTCCTAAAATTTGGCATGTGATTACTTGGGTTAAGTCTAAAATTTTACATGAATTTAAGCTGTCTAGTATGAGAGAACATATTATAAGATAATAGAACTTGTTGGGTTGATTATGATAGTTTTCCCTGAAATTTGATTGAGATATATATGAAAATATTAGGGTTTTGGGGTTGGAATGGAATGTTCTATAAAATGAAGGGTACTGTGGCATTCAATATCCTTTTTAGATTGTTTTTGAATTATTAATTTGCGTAGTGGTATGTATATTTGAAAACTAGTTTGAAAATTGTGATTAGAGCTTAAGAGCTATTGTAACTTTTTCGTTATAATTTATACTGCATATAGGCAATTTAAATACGATCTCCTTATTATGAAACTAGACTTCCATACATTGAAAATGACATATGGTTTGAAACATTTGGATGAGAATTGAAATGTTTATGATTTTTCAAAAAATTTTTGTCTTGAAAATTCTGTGAAGAACCCAAAAACCCTAGGACATGAATAGCGAAAATTTAGGTAAAATGAGAATGAACAATTTATTGATGTGTAAATGTGCTGCAATTGATGAGATTAGAATGTATATTCATGAATTGGAGAAATTAGGGAAAATTGATAAATCTTAGAAATAATTGTAAATTGATGTTATAAATGTGATTGTGGATTTAGGAAAATTCATTGAGGATCGAAATAGGTTTCCATTGAAAAACTTATGGAAATAGGGAGTGAATACCCTCCCTAGAGGTGAGTGGACGATTCATTGTGTTCTTAAATGAGTAACTTGTTTTAAAATTATTTTATAAATGATTTTGAAAGATTTTTACAGGTTTTATATAAATTGTTTTGTGATTGTAGGATATCTGAATTGAAACATGAAGTATGAATGCATCCACTGCGTTTATAAATGTATGTGTGTCATATGTTATTGAAATTTGTTTTATAAATTGTTATGGTATGAAATTGGTGATTATTTGTTGGAAATTATGGCACATGATTTGTGAAATGACATGTTTGAGAAATGAATGGAGCTGTTGGTTAATGGCCATAGTCATTCCCATCACGGACCGACCCGATGGGGTGACGTGGTTGGGGTTGGATGTGCGGGGGAGATAGACGTCACTCCCTCCGCCAAAGTCGTACTATATTTGGTTTGCAGTCCGATGAAGTACGAGCCAACGCCAAGGAATGAGGTAGTGTTTTGAAATATTGGATTAAAAAATCCTTAGCGGGCTTTCGTCTGAATTCAACCAAACCGAGAACGAAAGTGTTTTCGATGGGACCTCGTGATTTTTTGAAAGAATGATTGATGTGGATGCATGTTTTGTGAATTATCTTAATTTATTGAAAATGTTTTTACATGTATAAAATGTTGTTTATGAGATATATTTTGACGCCTCTACATTCATCTCTCATTTATGAACATAGTCACACCATTACACTCCATTCATTGGGTATTTAAAATAGTCACCCCTCTCCTTTATATTTTTCAGAGGAATTATAGAGAGACGATGCCTACTAGTGCTGATTGGAGGTTTATTTTGTTGGATTTGGGTAGGTATGAATTATGTAACTATTTTGGGAGTTGTAGATCATTGGACCATGGAAAAGAAATTCTGTATATTTCATACCATTTGGATTTTATTGATACTGGCTTGTATTTTTCGAGTAAATATTGGTAAAATCCAAACGATTATGATTTGGAATTTCATTCTTTTACTCGAAATTATTCTTAGAAAAATATTTTATTTTATATTGGAACATTTGGATTATAATGTTGGATTTTGATATTTTCTTTTGATTTTATGAATTTTATGAACGGTCTGAGAATTCTGGATTGGCTGGGATGGCCACACTGCATGTATGCATATACAGGGATCCCCTGATTATGTGCCGATGCATGCATGTGTGTACAGAGATTGACCGAATGAGCCCTTTACACGTGTATTGTATATATGATTTTTTGTTTTGATGATTTTATGTTTTGGCAGATTTATTGTACATTTGGAATACCTTGCGTTATCCCAATATATAGGGAGGTCATACCCATATGCCAATATAACGCGACAGTTGTTTTATGAATTTTATGAACTGTCTGAGAATTCTGAATTGGTTGGGATAGCCACACTGCATGTATGCATGTATAGAGATTCCCTGATTATGTGTCGATGCATGCATGTATGTACAGAGATCGGCCGATTGGGCCCTTTACACGTGTATTATTTATATGGTTTCTTGTTTTGATGATTTTATGTTTTGACAGATTTATTGCACATTTGGAATACCTTGCGTTATCTCGGTATATTGGGAGATCATATCCATATGCCAAGATAATGCGGCAGTTGTTATGTACTCGACGGAAAAGTCAGGGCGTGACACATTCAGTTTGAATTTGTATCTTATTATATTTTTTTCATTGTCAATATTTTTATCGTATATGTAAAAATAATAATGATAAAAAGAGAGATATTTGCCTAATAAGCCCTAGCCAATGAATTTTAACTCAACCGACACCTTCCCCTCCCCCATTATAATAGACTCGAGTTCGAGTTTCACTATGTACAAAAAAAAAATTCGTATGTATATAGTATACATAGTCTAAGATCAAGAAGATTTTCTCATGACTTGTTATATTTAGAATAATTGATGATTTAATTAAAAATATGTAAAGTTTTAATTATAAAAATTTTGGTAGAAATGCTTTTTTTTATGGAAAAACTTTTATTTTACATATAAAATTTTCTATTTCCTTTCAAAGAAAATACTTTACTTAAAAGAAATAAGACAAAATAAATATAAATTGGGTTTAGCGGGAATAAATTTAAAAATTTCTAAACAACTAATATTAGATGAGATTTCAGTAAATTATTGATATAACAATAATTCAAAATTATCTTTATAAAAAAGTTTGATTTCTATTTGCAAAACTCTATATTGTTTATAATTGTTTTATTTCTATTAAAAATTATTATCAATCCAATAATATTTAAAAAAAAAAAAAAAAGACAAGTCGAAAGACATCGGGAGAAGTTGAATTTTTCCCAAACAGTGCCTAATTATATCCTTTTTTTTTTTGGTGTGTGTGTAAGGATTTCAATATAGTTTTACTATATGATAATGAAAAATTGAGGATACTAATATAATGAAAGTTCAAAATCATTAAAAGTCATTTCATAACATGACTGAATTTAGATAATTTAGCATGAATCATCTCATAATACAAAACCCGGAATGGTAAGTGGAAAGCAAAACGTTAGAACTATTGGTCAGACAGTGTAATGTTGGTTCATGGCATCAATGTCTAATCCTCTTAGCTTTGCAAATGACTCGACTTTGCCTTTCAGTGTGTGAAGCCCCCTAAACCTGCATCTCCAAAAAAAAAAGCAACATTTCAGAAGCTGAAGATCATGCTAAAAACAAATCACGTGTGCTTTGGAGCGACGGGTTAAATCTCAATAAATCATGACAATGAGTCCACTTTGTCACTTTAAATTCCTTGTCGACTTTGAAGTAGTAATGTAAGAATGACCTTGTAATCTCAGCACGCCTTTTAGCTTCTTCTGCCATGGTACCCATGTCTCCAAAAGAGCTTTTCTCAGGGAACATCTTTGTCTCGTTGGACTGCAGACCATGCAGTGTTCGCTGGGCAGATGCCCATGCAGCCTCCCGAGCTCCCTTACCGAAGTCCTTTTTGTTGGTAAATGCAGTCAGCACATACACGAGCGCATCAGTGAAGCACCCTAATGGATTCACAAAAAAGAGAGAAGCCCTTTGTCAGTACTTACTCGCTGGTTCATCATCAAGCCCCAGGCTCGTCCACTGAGTGCATATCGAACTGCAAATTTGAGAGGATCAAGCGGTATGTAGGTCACAATGTTGTATAGCCAGATGACACCAGTCCAATGCCAGCCAATACTTCTGATTTCAGCAAAGCCCCAATTTGCAGTGGCTGATATCACAGTGGCTATCTGTGGGGATTAAACAACTGTCTTAGATTACTTAGGAAGATGAATGGCGACATTTACAATAAACTTATGGAGTAAGAGAGAATGAATACCAATTGAGCAATTATGAAGGCGGCAACGAGCAGTTGGCCAGGTCGTTCTGTGTAAGACCAGCTCCTTGAACGAGTCACGAAAATCAAGGCTTGGCTAATGGTGCTCACTTGGAGATAAATAGCGGATGCCAACTTCCCATGCAGCTCTTTCCTTGTGGCCTCATTTTTCATGTCATAGTCATGCTGGTTGAAGCTCTTTACATTGAAAATATGCTGCACAAGAAGAAGATAATGGTGTATATAAACATACATTCATATATATACATATATATTTGTAAATGCATGAGAATTTACCTTGAAGAAGTTAGTTTCATAAGCTAACCAGAAGAAAATAACAGACATCAGAGCCAAGTAGCCACCTAGAACTACCCCGGTAGCAAAAATTTCACTAAGCTTCCAACTGTCAGGTACTGGAGAAGGTTTGACCTTATCCTTGGATATTGTCATGATAGTACCTGCAAGTAGCTTGCAAATTAGGTGAAAAGCACGCTGAAAACAAAAAATAAAATGGAACCTGAGCAGCCAAGAGCTTAGAAAAACTAACCATCATTGAGAATGGCGATGACTAGAACCATAAACGGAGGGAAATCGAATTTCCAGAATACAGCAGCAACATAAAACCTAGGACAATACGTATGGTGATAGACACGGCATATATCTGCAGACAGAAGCAAAACCTTTAAGGATTCAATCCTTACTATTCACTGAATTATGGAATGCCCTATTTTTTTGTTAAATTACCGTGTAGTTTTTCATTCTTTGGAAGATTGCTCGACTTGTTAAGACTGCAGAAATGATTACACCAAGGCCAGGTTCTGTCAGAACAATATCAGAAGCACTACGAGCAGAGTCAGTAGAATCTGCAACAGCAATTCCTATGTCAGCTTTCTTTAGGGCTGGTGCATCATTTACTCCATCACCAGTCATGCCACAAATGTGCTTTCTATCCTGTAATCTCCTCACAATCTCATACTTGTGTTCCAAAAAACAATGGTTAGTATTAGAAGTTGGGAAAAGGTTTAAATTAGCAAGAATTTAATTAGCAGACTTCACCTGGAAAGACACCGGCAAAACCATCTGCTTGCTCGATAAGATCATCTATTGGAAGACCGGTGTCTGCCACATCCTTGCTTTCACTAAGCAGGGTTGAAGAAGGGTACATATTTGTTCCCATTCCAAGTCGTCTGCCTGTTTCTTTTGCTATTGCCAATTGGTCACCTGCATATATACAGTTAATTCAGTTTAACCAACTTTTCTTTTCCTTCAATCAGGGTTTTGAGATTATCAGAAAGAGCGACAATACTTACCTGTTATCATTTTTACACTAACACCGAGATCCAGGGCTTGCATAATTGTGTTGGCACTATCATGACAAGGAGGGTCAAAGAGAGGAAGAAGGCCTACAAATTCCCAAGGGCCACCAGGACTGTCTTTGTTACCAGCAGGTACTTCCTGATAGGCAACTCCAAGGGATCGAAGTCCACGTTCTGCAAACTTGTCAATGATTGTGTGCACCCTTTGCTTGATTCCTGACTTGTTATGTGCCAAGTTAAGAATCTAGCAAAATACCCGCACAAAGTTAAAATCTTGTGTTTAGTTGTTTCATAAAACTGAAATTCTCTAGAAAATTCTGTACTCTTACCTGCTCTGGTGCACCTTTGCTCACCCTATGCATTTTTCCGGCTTTATCAATGTAAGTCAGTGCCGTTCTCTTATCTGTTGGATTGAATGGAAGAAAGTGAACTTCCTGAATTCCAGCTCGGGCCTAGTACAAAGCAAATCAAGGGGTCAATTGGTTAAAGTTAGAGAGCTAGAATAGGTGGTCTTTTTTTTTTGGGGGGGGGGGGAGGGGTGGGAATCTAGTTACCTCCTTGGGGTCACTCAACATGGCAACTATTGCCCCATCAATAGCATCTTGATTCTCTAGCCTCGATGCTCTTGCAGCCATAAGCACAACCATGTCCTTGTCAACTCCTCTGGTGAAAACCTGCATTGATCCGAATATCAACAACATGCAATGAACTGTAAATCAATTTGATAACATTAGATCAAAAAATATAACCTCAATCAAATTCTTGTCCACTGTTAGCTTATTAAGGGTCAGTGTTCCGGTTTTGTCACTGCACAGCACATCCATGCCTGCCATTTCTTCTATTGCAGTCATTCTCTTCGTAATAGCTCCCTGCACAGCAAATAGATAAAGTTTAAAAGATTAACAAAAAGTTTCTAACCATAGTTGAGATCTGCTTAATGGCTTCACAAACCTGCTGAGATAAGCGATGTGAACCAATAACCATTGTCACAGACAGAACGGTTGGCATTGCAATTGGTATCCCACCAACAAGTGAAACAAGAAGGTTGTCTATACCAGCACGATATCCTCGTTCCTGAGCCCATATATCACAATGATCTCGATAATCATCCCAACAGCTATGGAGCAAATGCAAAAGTTTCCAATTGAAGTTAAAACCTGAATCCACCAAAAATAACTCAAAACTTCAGGTTCAATATATGATTATGATGCATTAGCCAGGAGTCATACATAAAAAGTGATTTAAGGTAGTAAAAAATTTTAAAAAGACAAACCTTCTGGAAATGACCAACATGGGTAGTGTTATCCACAAGATGAGCTGCCTTCCCAAAGAAAGTATGAACACCTGTTGCAGTGACAACTGCTTCAATCTCACCTTGCTTACACGTTGAACCTGAATATACTCCGTCCCCTGGATTCTTTGTAACTGGAAGTGATTCTCCGGTGATTGCAGACTGCAAATTATGCATAACTATATTCCTTAAAAATTTGAGAAATACAAGACTTAGTTGAAGTACAAAATTTCTTCCAGTGATACCTGATCAATTTTCAAGGATCGCCTTCAAGAAGACGTGCATCGGCAGGAATAATGTCTCCCAGTTTGATGCTAATGATGTCACCAGGAACCAAAACCGCAGCATCTTCCTCCCTCCATTTTCCATCTCGAAGGACCTGACAAGATTATTAATCAGTCAACAACATATTGGTTTCCCAACTAGCAGTAAGCAAAGTTTCGAGGAAGTAAGACTATATGGACCTTGGCTTTTGGGGCTAACCGAGCCATGAGAGCGGCAGCTGCATTTCCAGCATTGTTTTCCTCGATGAAACTGACAGTGGAATTGATGATAAGTAGAAGTATGATACCAAAAAAATCAGGTAAATCCCAACCCTTGTTCTGTTTGGAAAATGATTAACAGAAAATAAATATTAAAAAAAAAAATCAGTACAGATTCTTAAAAGGCCTACAAACAAAGATAAACATGGAAATAATAAAAATTCGAGGATTTACCCCTCCATGGGCATGAGCAATAGCCATGACAGCAGCAACTTCCATGACCCATGATAATGGATTCCACATGAAGCCAAGAAACTTCAGTATTTTGCTTTCCGAGTAAAAAAAATAAATAAATAAATAAAAGAAAACTAAAGTCTAGGTTGTTGGATAAACATTATCAGAAAACTCGGCTGTGACGGATTTTTTTAGCGTTGATACCCAAATTTCCGTCGCTGAAAGTATCAGTGACGGAAAATCAGAGACAGATTTTTCCGTCGCTGAAAGTCACCTCGCTAATTTTAGCGAATGATTGGCGACGGATTTTTTAACGACAGAATTTTTTCGTCACTAATTACCAACGAAAAATTTCTGTCGCTAATCCGTCGGTGAAGTTAGTAAGACCAAACCCAAATACCGAAAGCTGGACGTCTGATCCACCCACCCGATCCGACCCGCTTCCACCACCATCCGGAACCTGGTCCGTTGCTAATACCTAAATTTCCGTCATTAAAAGTCACCTCGCTAATTTTAGCGAAAGATCAGCAATGGATTTTTTATCGATTGAATTTTCCGTCGCTAATCCCGAAATTTTTCCGTCGCAAATTACTGACGGATTAGCGACAGAAAATTCCGTCGCTAATTTTATTTTAAAATTTTCAAATTACCGACGGATTAGCGACGGAAATTTTTCATTACTAATCCGGAACCTGGTCCGCTGCTGATACCCAAATTTCTGTCGCTAAAAGTCACCTCGCTAATTTTAGCGAAAGATCAGCGACGGATTTTTTAACGATTGAATTTTCCGTAGCTAATCCCGGAATTTTTCTGTCGCAAATTACCGACGGATTAGCGACAGAAAATTCCGTCGCTAATTTTATTTTAAAATTTTCAAATTACCGACGGAAATTTTTCATTATTAATCCGTTGGTGAAGTTAGTAACAACAAACTCAAATGCCGAAAGATGGACGTCTGATCCCCCCGCCCGACCCAACCCGCTTCAACCATCATCCGAAACCCGGCCCGTCCGCGCATCAATGTACTGAAAATATTCTGAAAATATGCTCTCCCCCAGATTTGAACCCGAGTGTGAGAGAGAGAACTTGAGAGTTTTAACCACCATGCCACCATTACATTTGTGTTATTGGTTTATTTGTTTTCTATTTCTATACTTTATTTATAACTCTAAATATTAAAAATACAATACTCTTATTTAATAAAAATATAAAATTTTATTTAATAAAAATATAAAATTATATTTAAAAAACAAAAAATTATATCTAATAAAAATACAAAATTATATTTAATAAAAATAAAAATTATATTTAATAAAAACACATAATTATATTCAATAAAAATACAAAATTATATTTAATAAAAACAAAAAATTATATTTAATAAAAATACAAAATTATATTTAATAAAAAAATAAAATTATATTTAATAAAAATAAAAATTATATTTAATAAAAATAAAAATTATATTTATTAAAAACAAAAATTATACTTAATAAAAATACAAAATTATATTTAATAAAAAATAAAAATTATATTTAATAAAAATACAAAATTATATTTAATAAAAATAAAAAGTTATATTTAATAAAAAATAAAATTATATTTAATAAAAATACAAAATTATATTTAATAAAAATAGAAATTATATTTAATAAAAAATAAAAATATATTTAATAAAAAGACAAAATTATATTTAATAAAAATAAAAAGTTATATTTAATAAAAAATAAAATTATATTTAATAAAAATACAAAATTATATTTAATAAAAATAGAAATTACCTTTAATAAAAAATAAAAATATATTTAATAAAAATACAAAATTATATTTAATAAAAATCAAAAATTATATTCAATAAAAAAAAATTCGGACCTATTAGCGAAGGATTTTTTCCGTCGCTAATCCATCTCTAATAGGTCCTAATTTTTTTTTTCAGCGACGGAATTTTTTCCGACGAAATTTTCCATCGTTAATTCCGTCGCTAACTTTTTCGTCGCTGTTCCGTCATAATTTTGATATTAATTAGCCACGGATAACTATCCGTCGCTAATTTATGTCGTTGAAGTCGTGTTTTCTAGTAGTGAAATAAGAATAAAAATTTTGAGAAACATAAATGCATTCCTCGCACCTTATTTTCCTCTAGTTTATTATAGCTAAACTTATCCAAGCGATTATTAACATCATCTGAGCTCAGACCTTCTTTAGTACATTCCAGATACTGAAATGCTTCCTCAAGAGGAATATTTTCCTAGGTTAAGCAACAACAGAGTTATTGATAATGAAAAATTTATCATCTTAGCCCAAGTTTCAAACAGGTCACATGATGATGGTTATACAGGTAATGATTATTCAATACAAGATCAAAAGGGAAGTTGCCAAAAACACAAGTACCAGATCAACATTTTTGTTGATAACATCGTCAAGGCCAATCGACTTCTCGACCATCTTTGGAAGAACACGACTTGGGACAAGACCTACGCACAAGCAATTCTATGTAAATCATATGCTCCTGCCGAGTAGAATTTGTGTTGCCCATCAATGCTTTTTCCTTTTTCTAAATCTGTAACTTTTAAGATTTAAATAAATTTTGGGATTAAGTAAGAAAAATGACAAATGATTAAGAAAATGGGGAATATGAAAAAGACTTTATTTATTGACATATATTTTTCTTTATAATCATCAAAACCTGCAGTTTCACTCCCTCTTGATTCTCTTCAACCTTAAAAGAAGGGAATCATGGTTGAACTATATAATACTTTGAAAACACACTCTATATAACCTAAAACTACATTTAGCTTACGACATTGGAAGCCAGACCATATGGGAAAAAAGATGATTTATTTGGAGAAAAAAAATTCCCCTAAAATTGAGGAATTCCAATTTCCGAAACCCCTTGAATCTAACAAGGAACACTTTCTTTTGGGAAGAGAGGGAAGTGAGTAAGTTGAAATGAATGCCTCTCAATACTAACAATACCATAGCACATTACTCTGACATTCAAAATATTTAGATTTTTTTAAGAATAATTTACTTCCTTAGTTTATAATATTTGTTATCATGTTTATGTTTCTATTGAAGATGCAGTCAGTTTTTAGAATCAGACAATACCCAGAAAATAATTGCATAGATAGAATAACGACCGGAAAGAGAGGGAGCGAGAGAGAAAGAGATGGATGCCATATGGAAAAAGACTATGAAACGATGTGGCATGAATGGTTCAATTTTTCAGTAAAATCCGCCGGCAAGCAAATGTCTGAAGAAACATTGTTTGCCGCCAAAAATACTTCAAAATCAAACAATAACTACCTTTTATTTATTTATTTATTTATTATTATTATTATTGGTGTTATTGTTATTACTATTATTATTATTATTCCTTAAATAAGATATAATATTTTTTTCCTTACATAAACTGAGCTACAGTTATACTGACAATATTGTAAAATATTCTATTTAAAACATAATTAATAAAGTTAAGAAAAAAGATTATTATATTATTACCGAAAGGTATTCATAAAATTTTCCTTAAATAATTCTCTAAATATTACATTCATATATTATATATTATTTATTAAAAAATATCATACTCAAGTCATTTTTTAATTTGATTAATAGTTTATAGTCTTAATTTATAATAATATACTAGTTTGTTTTGTTGTCTTCATGAAATAAATTTTGCAAACCATAGCTTAGGATGGTGGTTAAGTAATTGTTTTAGATTGCATCAATCACCTATCTCGTACTGTACGGAAAATTTGAAGCATCAAATTTTTATTTTTATTTTTATTTTTAAATCGAATTTCAGATCACGAGATTGAAAGATAGAATATTATAATTGGACTGTCTCATTAAGAACTCACTTTATTAATACTTCGAGTAAATCACTTTGAAAATCACAAAAGTATAATCTAAAATATGCTAAGTATGTGAAACCAAATATATATATATATATATATATATATATATATATATATATGTATGTATGTATATTTGTATTATGTTTTCATGAGCAACTTGAATTGTACTCTAGAATTGCTTTGAATGTCCTATCACCGACGAGGATAAGTATTTTCTTAAAATTGAAAGTCTAATCTCCTTTTTATGCTGATTTATAAAAATTAAGGAAATTGTTTTTTATATATAGATGTTATGAAAATTATGAAAATACATGTTAATTATAAAAATTTAGACCTTAAAGAAGATACTTGAATAAAAATTTTTTACTACTTCGATATCCCTAGCACAATATTCTTAATAAGGACATAATTTTACAACATTGAAAATATATACACTCTCTACAACTATAGGCCCCTACCCTTTCAACCCTTATAAACACCTTTTTAGAACAACGCTGTGACGTTTTATGTGAAGCTCACCAAATGCCAAAATGGAGCTAAACCAACTAAAGGGAGGGCAAGAGGAAGAAAACCCTTCCCTTTATTTCTATGGGTTCCACAATCAGCAAGGTGATATTCAATTCAAGGCCATGGCGTCTTTTTTTGTTTTCTTTTATTAAACTTGAACAACTTCATTAATTTGGTTTAAATATTGTAATGTTTAATTTAGAGATGAGTTCTCCAAATGCCAGATTTTCATTTTTAAGACTCAACTTGAAATTTTAATTAAAAAACTCTTGTGTCTTGCCACTAAATCCACGAGACGTTGGCTTAAGATCATGGCGTTGATGGGAGTCCAACCAGTTTAGACATTTTTGAATATTAGAGAAGTAAAGTTGCACCAAGTAAAATGAAAATAAAATTATATTTTGAAAAAAAATATTAATAAAAATTTTAAGAATTTTAAAAACAGTTTATAAAATATATAATTGTTAATCTGCGTGTGAGTATATTTCCTGACACAAGCATTAGCCAACATTGTTTGATTGTTTGTTAGGAAAACATCAGAAATTGCAACTATTACAACCTGATAATTAGTCATTATCAACTATCAAATTTGATTTTGCCTAAACAAAGATTCACAGATCAACACGATCGCTTCATTATTACAACAGTTGACAACCTGTTTGCTTCCAATTAAAGATGGATTAAATAAAATACATCATGAGTTATTCATGAGACATTTGGCAGGCCGAGAGCAAGGCATCCCAAATTACCTCTTTTTTCTGCAAAAATTTTGAGAGAGAGAGAGAGAATCTTGAAGGCAAGGCGAAGAAGAGGTATTGAGATTCACAAACATGTGTTTTATTTTATGTCCATTTCATATTGTCTCAGTCCATATTGGGAGGTATTAATTTATTAATTACTTCTCATGATTTGGCATCCGCCATTTGCAGATTTGGCAATGAAAAATCCACCCTACAATTCACAGAGAGAGAGAGAGAATAATGCCAGAGGGTACGGTTTTTAAAAGAGCAGTATGAAAAACTGAGTGGGTGCTAATTGAAATCAAGATTCAGATTGAATGTTAAATAATTTATTTCAATTAATGGAATGAAAATGAGATTTAAGAATGAAATCCCCAAAATTATAGAGTTTCTGAAACTCATTTTCAAATTTTTGATTTTAAATCTAATTTCAATTCCAAGTGCGAGCCAAGCGTCCTTAGCTCATATGGTTGATTTGACCAGGTCCAAGATATCCAACTCAAAAGGCTTATGTTCAGAATAAATTAGAACTATGTGTGTGCATGTAGGAATTCAATGAACAAGTCTGATAAAGGGTTTCGAACGAAACAGGACTAGCAACATGAAGGGCATGCCCATGATGTGATCTTCCGACCATAATATTCCCTGAAAACAAAACAAAATCCAAGGAGAGGTCTTATACAGATACAAATTTTATTGCATAGCCTCTTTAGTTAACCAGATCCAGCATGACTTGGTTTATCCGCTCAAAGACCCACCAATTAGGGCATAATTGACTAGGTAAGTATACTTGACAAATAAAAAATGATCATAAGTTCATTATTATAGGCAAGGCAACATAATGTTTTTCTCACTTGTGTTTTTAAAAGATGAAGAGTCCAGCAGGAGAGTTGAATACATAGAAAGGAGTCATATATGATGACGGATTTCAATCTCTATAAAGATTTTACTTCCAACCTAGAAAGTCTACAACACTCAACTCACATCCATTTGTTCAATTATTTCAAAGTGCATTTGCATATTTGGAGAACTATCAGCAAAATAAAACCTCTCACATACCTCTAATCTACCATCACTCCTCTCAGCTTCAGACTGTAGCATCTGAATTAATATGTTTTTTTCATTTCGGATCCAAACTCGCCTGTTGTCACACCACTGCCTCGGAGTTCCATGTAGTATGACACGAAGTCTGGAGGCTCCTTGTTTAAGCCGTGCAGATATCCCTTCAACAACGTCATGATTGGTGAGATAAGCCCCAGCAGAGTTTAAGCCAACATCCACATAATGGATCTCAGCTATGCTATTCAAAAGGGTTTCTTTTGAATTGGGTATTACTCGAGCATCTTCATGATTTTCATGAAAGCTTCCATCCATGAATGGTACACTTACGTAGGTTAAGTTCCCCAGCTCAGTAAGCAGCTGATTAATAACTGTACCACCCTTGCTAAATCCAAGGATATATGCCTTTGGTTGACACAAAACAGATGTCCCAGATCTGGCCGTTTCTTCATGTAATCCAGGGATGACATTCTTGGCCTGTTAAAATCAGAAAGCTAGAAATTAAATTTTGTTTTATGCCCAGGAAAGAGAAAAAATATCAGCCAATAACTCCTTGGTGACAACCCAAGACAACAACAGAATACGGTGATATTCAGTGTGATTTTGAATTAGAGCAATTAAATGCAATGGAAAGCAAAGCAGCCTACCAGTGCCACATGCAAAGAAGAAAAACTACTGACAGGATCATCTACACAATTACAAAATCAACAAGGTGAAAATAAGATTCTGCATGAAATGTAAATCCAATCATTAACATCCTTTGACCACTACGCTTTGACGCTTTTTATAGGACTTTACATTCTCTAACTTTTTCTACTTGCCTGATGCCTTCTGCCACATGCACTCCAAAGCCAAACGCCTTTGGCATCTTGAGAATTAAGCTACATGCCCACCTTCTCCTCACAGAACTAAGTCCCAATATGCGAGCCAAACCCAAAAGGAGCTAATGATTGAAGAATAAATTCTCACCATTTCTCCTTTCTTCAAAGATAATTCCTATCAACCAAAAGTTTTCCTCTTTTTATGGTTATCTCTATTGTTAAGGTCTTCTTCTCAAGTTTCCAGTGCATATCAAGCTTCAGAACAACAACATTCCACTGTATACAAACTTCAAAGGTTTCCTCATGTTCAAACTAATTAGAAATTCAGCCACTTGAATGTATCACAACATTCAACACCTTTGTATTGCCATTATATGAGAATCAGGATTCTTCAATTGACATCATTACTGTGCACCATAAACCAAATTTCTTCATTATAAACTGCCCTTTGGCACTAAAGGAAAAAGAAAGTGAAATGTAAATATCCTACCTCCCCAAGAAAACTTGATAAGAGTGAGACAGTTGTTGTAGAAGCTGGGAATCCCATCGGCGAGTAAGATTTTGGGTCTCCCCACCCATTAACAGATGGGATGAAGTCTTTATAAACAGCAAAAGGACCATGATATGTGGAAGCTCCAATAACCCATGTATTCACAGAGTCACCAAATTTTGAAACCAGAACTTTAGCAACTCTTTCCACATCCGATAGCCTCTCAACCACAGGGTTCCCAGTTCCTTCCACTCGATCTCCATTGAAGAAAATGACATTTGCAGAAGGAACCTCAACAATTAAAAATGGGTGTCAGAAGACAAGCAGGGTAATTTTTATAAGAAGAGAGAAGTGTGACGCAGAAACATGCAAAGTACAATCTGGATTGTTGATAAGGTGAAAGAGAGTCCATTGACAAAAACTCACCATAAGACTCTTGGAATCGGGTGAAAGGCACAAGGATGCTGCAATTTTGTAGAATGTCTGACTATTGGGACAGAGCGGAACTCTTAAAATACCTGTCCAACGATCCATAAGCGAAAACTCCTGACTACTGAATGATACAGCAAACCACTTTAACAAGCACATACCTGGGGAAAAAATTGTAAATAATAATAATAATAATAATAATAATAATAAACATAAATAAACCCCATGTTAGTTTAGAAGCCATGTTACCAATTTTCCTCCCACTACAAAAGGAAAATTAGAAATGAAGGAAACGGATGCAGCTATTTATTTTTGCCGAAATAGTAACAGCCCACTTGACCAGGCATCAGATGCAGTCAATCGTAATAGAAAAAATAGTAAAAATTGAACCCTATGTTAGTTTTATAGGTTATGATACCGATTTTCCTCCTACTACAAAGGGGGAAAAAAAATCAAATGCAGCTATTTATTTCTCCCAAAATAGTAACAGCCCACTTGTCCAGGCATCAGAACTAATCAACCTAATGATGTAAAAAATTAGGAACACAAAGCTCTTAATCCACGCTTGTTATGGTTGGGCAGCAAATTTTCAACATAAATAATGTGATAGAAAAACAAACAAAAAAAGTAAAACAATCTTATTTATAAAGTATTGCACTGAATAAGCATTCACATGCAATTAGTGGACAACCATGAATACTCATAACTACCTCAACCACCAACATAACTAGATTTTGCAGCAAGCAAACTATTGTTAACTACAAAACAAATGTTGATTATGGCATTATGTCGAACATGCCACGAGCACATGATAGAATGAGGATAACAAAGTACCCCAGGTGAAATCATAACTTTCTGCAAAATTGTACCGGAAAAGGACTAAACTACACAGTTGAATTGTCAAGTGTGTACCTTGTTGGAGAAAGAAATCATATTTGCTCATCCAAATTGTGAGAGAGAGGACAAAAATTCGATCCCCTGCGTCGTGGGCAAGCGCGACCATTCATGTTGGGATGGGAAAGGCTTTTGGACCCCGCTGGCCCAGACTGTGAGACTTGCGCTACCAAGGCCGTCGAATGAACATTTACCCCATTGGTTAAGAGGATGAGATCATTTAGACGTGGATAGAATTTTTTCCATTTAGTAATAAATATGGTTGACCAAATAATTCTTGATACATGGTAGGGAGGTGATTATCGAATAAGCCAGACCTAGTGATTTAGACTAAAAAAATTTTTATCGACTGGGGTCAATTATATAAAAATAATAATTTATTTACTTTTTACTTTTTTTATTTTTTACAAATCATAGATAAAATATCCTAACAGTTTAGGTGTTTCTTTCCGATATTAATCCAACCTTTTGTCTTATTTTAAAGATTTTAAGTTGGGTCAATTGTATAAAACTACTTTCAAAAAAATATATACATACATACATATATATATAATATATATGGATATATGATTCGGTAACTAGATATTAATATCTTTTAAGTAAAATTTTAAATTTGAGTCTTGTATATTGTGAAAATAGATGCAAAAAGAATTTTATTCTTAAAAAATCTAATTTAAATCAATTTAGATTTAGTTAGACCATAACGTTTTACCAGATATCAATAATTTATTGTATATATATATATATATATATTTGCCTATAATATTTTAAAATTTTGGTGGGGGATCTATTGACCCCAGAAGCCAAAAGGGGACTCCAACCTTAGACAAGACCTTTGGAAGGGTAAAACCATAAAACAAATTTTGGGCCAGGTCATGATTATTATATATTTTATCATAGGTTTGAGTTAGGTTTTATATGTCAAACATGATTCATCTCACTATTAGAAAAATGAGTATCAACAATGAATTTTTCTATCATTAATATCTAAATTTCCATCGTTAAAAGTATCAGAAATAGAAAATCAGTGACGAATTTTTTAGCGACAAAATTTTTTCGTCGCTAATTACCGACGGATTTTTTAACGACGGAAAATTCCGTTACTAAATCCGTCGCTAATTTTATTTTAAAATTTTCAAATTACCGATAGATTAGCGATGGATTTTTAATGACGAAAAATCTTTGTCACTAATCTGTCAGTGAAATTAGTAAGACCAAAGCCAAATGCCGGAAGCTGGATGCCCGACCTGCCTGCCCGCCCAACCTACTTCCACCACCATCCGGAACCCGACCTGGCCGCACATAAATATACTTGTATTTATACTCCCACTTAGGTTCGAACCCCGATGTGAGAAAAAGAATTTGAGAATCTTAACCACCATGCCACCATTATATTTGTGTTATTGGTTTATTTGTTTTCTATTTCTATACTTTATTTGTAACTCTTAATATTAAAAATACAATACCCTTATTTAATAAAAATATAAAATTATATTTAAAAAACAAAAAATTATATCTAATAAAAATACAAAATTATATTTAATAAAAATACAAAACTATATTGAATAAAAATAAAAATTATATTTAATAAAAATACAAAATTATATTTAATAAAAAAATAAAATTATATTTAATAAAAATAAAAATTATGTTTAATAAAAACACAAAATTATATTCAATAAAAATACAAAATTATATTTAATAAAAACAAAAAATTATATTTAATAAAAAAATAAAACTATATTTAATAAAAATACAAAATTCTATTTAATAAAAAAATAAAATTATATTTAATAAAAATAAAAATTATATTTAATAAAAATACAAAATTATATTTAATAAAAATACAAAATTATATTTAATAAAAACAAAATATTATATTTAATAAAAAAAATAAAATTATATTTAATAAAAATACAAAATTATATTTAATAAAAAAATAATATTATATTTAATAAAAATACAAAATTATATTTAATAAAAACAAAAAGTTATATATAATAAAAACTAAAATTATATTTAATAAACATACAAAATTATATTTAATAAAAAAAGAAAATTATATTTAATAAAAAATAAAATTATATTTAATAAAAATACAAAATTATATTTAATAAAAATAAAATTTTATATTTAATAAAAAAATTATATTTAATAAAAATACAAAATTGTATTTAATAAAAATATAAAATTATATTTAATAAAATATAAAATTATATTTAATAAAAATACAATATTATATTTAATAAAAACATAAAATTATATTTAATAAAAAGACACAATTACATTTAATAAAAATACAAATTATATTTAATAAAAAAAATTATGTTTAACAAAAATAAAATTTTTTTTAAATTTTAGCGACGGAAACTTTTCGTTGTTAATTTTAGTGACGGATTTAGTAACGGAAAAATTAGCGATGGATTTTTTCGTCGTTAAATTCATCGCTGATTTTTTCGTCGCTAATCTGTCACAAATCTATCGCTAACAGCGATGGATATTTATCCATCGGTAATTTTCGTCGCTTAAAGTCCTTTTTGTGGTAGTGTCTGACCAATGCAGTGTGCCCTTTATAGCGATGGATATTTATCCATCGGTAATTTTCGTCACTGAAAATCCTTTTTGTAGTAGTGTCTGACCAATGCAGTGTGCCCTTTATGGATAAGAATTACAATGTTGGTCATAGAATATCACCTATATTCAGGAAACAAAATTAGCAATGCAGCAGAAATTCAGTAGTTCAAATGGGTTATTACAAAAAACAGAGATGGAACTTGCGCATGAGTGAATGAATAATCTCAAATCGGATTAGTCGGAGTATAAGTTCGAATACCGATCGTGTATAAAAAAAATAAAATAAAATAAAATAAAAGTAAGCTCTCCACATGACTTAATTTTGTTCTAGTTTCCTTTGGAAATCATAATTCTTTCATCTTTCTATCCAAATCTTAGTTTTTATTAGTATTATCATATACCTACCTAGCATCCACTTTCTCTCCCCAAATTACAAATTTCAAAACAAACGAACAAAAATTCTAATAAAAACTTTAGTCTAGTATATCGTTCAATTCTTTAACAACACGACACATATAAATATAGCTAAAAAAATGAAATTTAGAAGAAAAGAATCAAGATGTGAGTAGATTATTTTTATAGGCTTTGCACGCAATTACCCAGAAAAAAATTGATTTTTTCTTTTTTCAAATAATTTTCTCTACGTCATTTTGGCAGAAAAAATTTTAACTTTACTACTGAATGTTTTTTTGTACTTGACTGTGGATATGCGGGTTATCTGACTGATTCGATTCAAGTATTATAGAATTCAATTTAGGGACAGATTTTTTCTAATGTCTATTTTTTTTTATTTTCAATTATCAAATTCAAAATTTTGATTAAAAAAAATTTAATATATTATCACTAAATTCACATAGTATTGATTTATTGTTGCATGTCTCAAACAAAGTTTTGTTGAAAGTCAAGTTAATCATATGCCAATAAAATTGGACTTTGTTATCAACAACATGAACTGAAGATTCTCTTTCAATTTCTAATTAAATCTAAATTAATCAACTTTAAACAAGTTTGCTTAGAAGAAGAATTTTTTTTTTTTTGGAAAATATGTTAAGAAAGACTGTCACATACTAATTAATATATATATTTTTTATTGTTTCAAAATTCAAATCTAAAATCATTAAATTAAATGAGAAAATTGTAATCATTAGAATATTCTCTCAGGAAGAGATATACTATTTAATATATTTAGCTATTCATTCATTTACTCATAATTTATGGATCCTTGCCCCAGCCCACCATACGGGGGTTGATCTATTTAAACCCAAATCAAAGCCCTAATCAGGCCAATAATCAAAATTGAGATCCAGCCCATTTTGGCGCCATCGGGCTCCTATTACGGGTCAACGAAGGGGTAAAATATTTATATCCGAAGATAAGGATAAAGAGTTATCTAATTTAATATATATTTCACACGTGATAAAATAAATTAAACTAGTTGCTTTCTTCTTGGATTTGGCGGTCTTCCCTACCATCTGTCAGTCAAACCTTTCCCCATTTGGCTGCACAGCCAATGAAGGTTCTTAGGAACTACTCAAAAAAAAAAAACGTTAGAAAACATTGAATGCGACACATCTTTTGAGGCGATGGCCATTTCATCCACACATTCCTCTCTCTCTCTCTCTCCCCTCTCTCTCTTCTGGATAGATATATATATATTATATATAGCGTACGAGACCCATGATCACAAGTCCCATCTACCACAACACAAGCTCATTAATTAGACTATCCAAAAACCATTCTCTCTCTCTCTCTCTCTAACCATGTGTGGAGAAATAACTACCCCAGAGTCCGATTTCGCTCTCCTGGAGTATATTCGACATTTCCTCCTCGGAGAGTTTGAGGATAATTTTGGTGATTATATCCCTAGTGTTGCACATACTACGACAACCTCGTACGTTGAACACAACGTTGATGTTAATGTAAATGTGGAATCAGCGTATACGGACCAATCAAGCTCAGAAACTGAGAGTTATGCAGCGGCCGAAAATGAAGTTAAACTGGAGGCAGTGGAAACTGCCACGCTGGAGGAGGATGTGGTGGTGCGTGAGGCTCAGCCGCAGCCAAAAGGTCGGAGATATCGGGGCGTGAGGAGGAGGCCATGGGGGACCTACGCGGCGGAGATCCGTGACCCCGCTCGGAATGGCGCAAGAGTCTGGCTGGGGACTTATGAGACGGCGGAGGAAGCTGCACTGGCTTATGACCAAGCCGCTTTTAAGATCCGCGGCTCGAGGGCTTTGCTTAATTTTCCACACCTTATTGGGTCCGCCGATCAACCCGAACTGAGAAGAGTGACTCCCAAACGGCGAGCCACTGATCGTGGGTCAGTGCCGTCCTCGTCCGCCATGCAGCTGAACTCAAAGAAGGCTCGAATTCAATGAGCGTGTTAAAAAAAAAAAAAAAAATTGAAAATCATTTAATTATTTGATTCATTCTTAATTTATTTGCAATTTGTTCCAAAATGGTTTGTCCGGAATGTATTTAATTGCTCTTTATACAACTTGTCTAGTGTTTTCTCAGTATCTATTATTGACATTTGTTCGTAGACAATATACCAAAAAGGGGTTGTTCTAGGAACCCCATGGCTCATCCATGGGCCCTCTCTAAGTACACTATTTTATTTGTTTTTATGATTAATGATATTTATTTTAATATTTTTAAAGTTTTTACAGATTGGATTGGATGTGTTATTTAAGTAAAAATTCTTAAATTTCTAACCAAGTGAAAATTCTAGAAGAGTGAATTTGAAATTTTTACATGATAGATGGGTGTTACCCACGTAAGGAAGAGTATTACTACAAACTTATTGCTTGTTCAAGTCTAAATTTATGGAATGAATGGTTACTCTTTACTCTCCACAAAAATTCAAAAAACATGAATCATGATATTTTGTTTGTTCCCTCGGTTGGAATTTGAAATCATCCAAGAACGATAACAACAACTATTCATTCTCATCTGTACATTTAACAGAAGTTGAAAACTATCAAATTGGAATGTTAGGCACAAAGTTGAAGCTTACTCTACCTTTTGCTAAAGCAATATCGACTGTCTCCCAGTTCAGAGGTCGATTGCGAAGCCATTGGGGGTACGGTTGACTCTCCCTCTCTCTCTCTCTCTCTCTCTCTCTCTCTCACGATTCGACGAGTAGTCTCATCTCATCAGTTATCACGTGATAAAAGTAATGAGTTAATTACATGTTTAATCCTTAAATTTTACTTTATTTTTACAAATTAATTCCTATAGTTAGGAATGTTTTCTTGTAATTTTCAAACTTTCAAAATTATAACGTATTAATCCTTACATCACTGACGATGACAGAATAGCTATTAACTACTGACGTGACAGTATACGTGCCATACGGATACTGACGTGTCATTGCCATGTAGACTATCATGTCATCAAGATGTGCATTCAGATGCTGACATAGTAACGACACGTCAGTATCCGTACGAGACATAGACTACCACATCAGCAGTTAACGGCTACTATCACCGTCAGTGATGGAAAGACTGACACGTTACAATTTTAAAAGTTTGAAAAACACAAGATAACATTCTTAACTATAGGAACTAATTTATGAAAATGAAATAAAATTTAAGAACTAGACATGTAATTAACTCTAAAAATAAATAAACTAGTTGCTTTTCTGGTCAGTCAACCGTACCCCCAATGGTCAAACCTTCCTCCAATAAATCCAAGGAACACAAAAATTGACTTGAAAACATTGAATGTGACAAATCTTTTCATCTGCATCTCTCTCTCTCTATAATATATATATATATATATATCGACCACAACAGAATTTCGAGCTCATTTTCATCTTTTATTCTCTGATCCGTTGCGTCTTCCCATTACACCTCTCTCTCTCTCGCAAGTTGAATAAAATATAATAGTTGTCTAATTACTATCACTAGCCCACATTGTTTTAATATGCACCTAAAGTTCATCTAAGCAATTTCCATTAGTTTCTTGGTAAATATATTATCAAAAAAAGTTCATAAAATAAAATAATGAATCATCCAATGGATTAATAAAATATAATCAAATTACGAAATTTTTTTTTTTTGTAATTTTTATTCTAATAATACTATAATGATAGATTTTGAAAACAATATTTATAATTTAAATTTATATTTTACTGTAAAAATAATTTTTTATAATAAAGTTTATACATGGTGAATCTTGACACAATAATAGAGTTACTCCTTTGATGATTTCAAGATCATAGGTTCTGCTAATTTCTTTTAAAATAGAAAAATACAATAGTTGCCTAGTCAGTTGTCCCCATTGTTTTACATGGTGCCCTAAGAGGTCATATAAACAATTCGGATTAGCTTAAACATTATACACGAGCATAAAACAAAATGCATTGAATCAATAAATAGGTTAATAAAAGATATATTCTACAAAAATTTGAAAAAAGCCATAGGTGAGCAATGATGACTCGCAACCTTCCCTTGAAGAAAAATTCAATTAAGCTATAGATCGAAGAAACAAATGATATATTAACGAAGAAGAAGAAGAAGAAGAAGAAGCAGAAAGAGAGAGTGGCTGCCGACTAGGTTTCACCTCAATAAAGTGCTTAAATACTTAAAATGGACTTTTTATGGCAAAATAATAATAATTAAAAAAAATAAACAGACCTTAAATGTGACTCGGGGATAGGTTACACTCTTCATCATTAGACTCTTCCACCTCAGCTGAAGGCATACTTTGGAAGTAATTGGGGAGGCCTCAGGGAGACTAGGGGATCTTTGACTGGCTTTCTATATCCTGGAAATCCAAGAAGCAATCTGAGAAAGCTGGGGAGCTCCACTGAGGCTGAACATAGAGCCATGGCAGCAACAGTGTGTGAAGTCATCTGGTTTTGCAAGTCTTGAAGGGTCTCTAGGTCAGATATAATGGTCTGGTTACACTCACAGCAGGAGTCGTTGAACCTTCATATTTGAAAGAGAGAGAAGAAAGAGTTGCTAATATTCTGAAAAGGGCTTACATCCTGCCAGATTCAATCATCTTCTCATCCAGATGAGCATGAAAGATCTTCAGTACCGGGATGATAAGGAGATATTAGGAATAAATGTACTTATCAAGGGCGGTTTAGTCCACAAGCATGTAATTAATAGTTTGCTTAGTTATGAGATTAGTGAAGATAGTTAGATTAGTTAGTCTTCTCATTGATAGAGAGGGAGGAAAGCGTCCTCAAAAGGTGGTCACAGCCCTCCTCTTCTAATTCCGTGATCCGATTTTCAAATCTCATATAACAAAAAAAAAAAAAAAAGAAAGCAATTGGAAAGATAATCAATGGAAAATATATGAATTGTTTTCTTCTCCTCTCTTCTTCTTCTTCACCTTCATTACAGAGCATAATTAAAAGTTTGAAAGTATCTTTTCTTTAAGGATAATATTAGACAGACCAAATGAATCAAGAACTACAATCTATATCAGTATGTTTTAAAAGTTTTTCTACTAAATTCAAAAAGCATTTCATTAATTTTTTTATATTCAAATAGTATTTTGAGCAAATTTAGAAAAAAATTAAAACATATTCAAAACTCTAACGTAGAATCGGGTTTATTTGGTTGACTCTGAATTATTGGGTGTATTTTTACAATTAAGATGAATAATAGATCTCAAGATTTGAGTGCATATAGCTTCAAACCTGGTGGGATTGAATACTAACATATCTTCATTAAGGGCAAAAGGGGGAGCTTCCAAAGTGGTACATGCCCTGGTATTCATATTGGCAGCATAGGGCTTGGTCCCTTGCCTTCTTTGGTTAATACGGTTTTTATGTAAAAGGGTCAGTTTTTTATTGATTGTGTGTTGTGTTAGTAGAGTTCAGAGGTTCCTCGATGAAAGTGTCTATGGGCAATGCTTGTTTTCTTATTGGAGTTAAGTTTCCTCCATGACAATGTGTTAAAGCATGCTTACTTGTCCGTTATTTGGAACGGTGTTTGCATCCCAACATTCGAATGTGATGTGACCAAGTAAGTTTAAGAATCTAAATAGATCAAAATCTAATATGGGAATACAACTCATAGTCGATTTAATAGAATAAAGTGTTAGATCTTTTAATTAAGTTTTGGATTTGAAACTTGAGAATGAAAAATACTACACTGGGAGAGCCAACCCCTAAATAGGACCCCCCGCAGACGTTCAAACCAAATTAATTAAAATATGAATCCAGATATTGGTGGTAGGTACTAAAAGAAATATAATATGGGAGTATGTATTAATATTGTTTTTATCGATCTTTAATTTTTTTTTTATAAACTATAAACATAAAATATAGATAAATATATATATATATTTCATTCAAAGCATTCTAATAATTTAATTAAAAATGAATCAAAATATGTTGATTTGTATTTTTTACATAATATTTAATTTATTTAATCTTTAACTTATTTAGTCGGCATTGCATCCTATATTTTCGACATCAACAAAAGTCCCCTTACCTAAAAAATGCTACAAACTTGCTGCAAAAGTGTAACATCTTGGCAACTTGGAGATTATATATAATAGTTGCCAAAGAAGAATTGGAAAGTTCTAAGGCCTTTCAGTTTCAACCTTCAAAGAAATGAGGCAAGCTTGAGGTATGAAAGAGGTTGTGTTCACATATGATTTAACAAGGAAGAAAATGGTCAAAGAAGCAGAGATTTGGCTAAGGACAACACGTGCATGCGCATGCGCGCACACACGCACACACAATTCTTTTGGCTATTCCAAACACTTCGGCCTCAATTTTTTTATAGGCAATGAACAAAATTGTTCCCAATTTCCTATTGGGGTTGATAAATAAAATATAGTAAATTGACAAATGGGTTGTGTCGATTGTTTTATACGTACCCTAACTAGTGGCAAAGCTACAAGAAAGAAGGGTAAACAATTGTTCCTACCAGATTAAAATAATTTTCTTAATTTTTACATATCAAATAAATATTATTTTCATTCAATTTAAGATATTATTTTCATTAAAATAGTTAATCTGTTTCATGAAAACATTTTATCTCCACTGTTCTTGGATCCTGGATCCACTACCATCCTAAACCCTACACTTTAAACAATTTCAATTAGGGTTAGAGATACATGCATACACTTAGATAATGAATCAAGACATAGGTTTAAAAAATAGTATATTAGAAAAGTTGCAACCTTCCCACTATTTGCTATCTCAAAATAAGGTTAAATTTGAGTAATAATATTTATACTATTGAATTATACGTCTAGATTTTAGATTCAGTTATATATTGTATAATTTGTATACAGATAAGAAAATATGATTTCTCGTAAACAACATATTAATGCAAACTATTCTTTGAATAAATTCATAATTAAAATAAAGGATTATGAGATGAAGTAATTTACAATTATGTCAAGCTTGATTCTCAAGGAAAAAAAATATATATATATACATATATATCCAGTGTTTTAAATATCATCCTGGGTAGTTGAATCGAGTAGACCAAAAATTAGAAAGTTTTATGATATTTTGAAATTCCATCTTTTTAAAATTTAAAAAATTAAAAAAATGAATTAATAAAAATAACTCTTTGAAATTTCAAATGTTGGACCATTAAACAAAAATAAGAGTAAAAAATGGTTGTGATTGAGATGAAAATGTTAAAATGGATGTGTGGATAAGATACGCATTAAATTGAGAGTGAACTCAATTGTGGATAAGATATAAGAGTATCACTTGAGATGATTTGGGTATATGCAACGAAAATCCAGAGACGCACTAATTAGGAAAATCGAAAGTTTAAATATAAGAGAAATAGAGAAACGACGAAATAGACCGTTAAAAATCTGTATGCAATATATTCACAAAGATATGATAGTTAAGGGATTAACTGAATAGATGATTTAGATATGAACGAATGACGTAAAAGAATTAGAATAAGTAAATCATTACTTTTCGTATTATAAATGTATTTAGATAATATGTGTATTTTTTTTAATCATCTTATATTTATTTTTTAAATAACTGATCTCAAATTTTGAGATTAAGATTCAGGTTGATAGTGAACTCTGTGTCTTATTTTCCGTGATGGATTAACTTTTACATCTACACTCTTCCTTTTTCCTTTAGTTTCTAATATTTTATTTTTTATTGTTTATGATCTTTTCATTTTTTTTATTTTCCTTTTTAATCTAATATTTTATTATTCTCTTTATTTTTCAAATATTTTTAACCAATTTTTCTTATTTTCTTTGTTATAAATTTATAATAATTGAAATTAAACTTATGAAGGATAACATTTTTTATTTTTGTAATTATTGAAATCATTTTCACTAGTATTGGTCTGGTCAGTGTGTCGCCCGCATGGAATTCAGGCTTCTGTATTTAGAGCATGAAAAAATGATTATCAACCTTGTTGAGGCCCTAATTCTTTGCTGCTGCGAGATAAACAAAATAATCATCAAATCCGCACCAGCCACGTGTCTAACCCTACCCAATGAAATTTCATGGAACTGTCCCCACAACAAATGGCATCACGATTACAAAATTATGCATGAGATTGATGATTCGCGGGTGGCTACGCGCCGCATCCGCCTCGGCCTCTCTCTCTCTCTCTCTCTCTCACATATGTACATGCAATTCTCTCAACAACAAACATCATGTTGGTTTGTAAGCTCGACATTATTAAGAAAATTTAAATTTAATTCACATTATTAAGAAAATTTAAATTTAATTCTTAAATTTGAATTGAGATAATGGATACTTAATCTCCCCAAAACTCTCTCTCATTTTTTGCATGGTGAGATCCACCGTTGTTGATGAGTTCACCCTTGTGAAAGTGAGATTGAGAGATCACATTCTCCAAAGGTAAAAGTTAATCAAGGGATTGAGAAAATTCCACATAGAAAATTTTCTTCGTCGTTTCGGGTCATCGGACTTTAGGTTAAGGCATTGTGGTATCGTGACAGTAATTCACTCATGTGATCACCATCCCGATTGCACATTTGTTCAAGATATTTTGCAATTCACGATTTGTTCGATTGATTTTTTGAAGACCCTACGCATCAAGTTATTTATCAAAAATTTATTTTTTTAATTTTCCAGAAATTATTTCTACTGTGTTTGTGCATCAAATAAATCAAATATTGGTATCAGAGTAACTGTTAAATTTATTAAAATAATTTTCAAAATTATTTAGGTATAAAATGTGTAGGGTATAAATTTAGGTTTCAGATCACGGATGAATTTCGTGAATCTGATTATACCACGGGAATATCCATGATATGTATTTCACAAATATAATTTTTGTTGAATTTTTTAGCACATTTAAGTCATGAAATTTCTAATTGAAATTTTCGGCCGTGAATAGTAACCAAATACTTAGATTTTGGATCCGCCAAGATTTAAAATGAATTGATCTATAAAATTGGTTTAGACGTATTCCTCATAACTAGATCTATATATTTGTGAGATTAAATACGATTTTTGGTTGTCGGAAACTAAGTTTCAAAAAGGGCTGAAACATTGAATATTTAAATGGCCGAGTTTAGGACCTAAATTTTCTAATAAATCGTGTTTAGGATAATTTTCAATTTTAATTTTCCGGTGAAAACCGCATAAAAAACAGCATGGAAAAGTATTTTCCATCATCCAAGTCAAGAGAACCCGTTTATGGACTCGTTGAGCGAAGAAGAATCGGCCCAACCCGTGGGCGTATATAGCACACGCGCGCAGGGACCCGTCAAATACATAGGATGTTGGCGTGTGAGATTCACATGCGTTGAGGCACGTCATGCCCAGCCAGGTGCTTCGGGTCGATTTTGACTGGCGTCCCGACCCAGAAGACGACCCGAGTCATGTATGAGGGCACGTGCTAGATGCGTTGCGTGTTTGGCGCCTGTCCCAGCTCACAGCCAGCGCGTGCAGGTGCGTGGCAGGGCGTAAGACCTCCGATGGTGTGTCAAGTCATTCCGGATTGGATTTTTTCAATTTTTGAGGGTCTCATGCTATTATTTATGACTTTTATGGGTTTTTGTGTGCCGACTCCAAATCCGAACAGTAAGATGCGATTCTGGGTTGTGGTGTATGATATCCATTAACTCTTACGCTCTCTTTGGGGTCTATACTCGAGTTATTTAGAATTTGTTGATTCGTAAGGTGTACAAAATATAAAAATAAGCATCAATAAGTCACTAATATTTTTATGACTGTTTTGAACATTGTCGTATAAGATATTTACAAGGGGGATAAATTAAATGGCAACAATTACGTCATTTAATACCAAAAGATTCATTTTGTTCTCGAGGAGCAAGATCCTTATAAGATTTTGAGGTATGAGATAGTGGATTTCAAGAATGGTACCACACCTCAGACTAGACGGTATAAGAAGGTCTATCGTGCACAGAAAAAGAAAGATAGCCACATTAGGGCAATCCTAAGTAGTAGCGTGCATGATGACTTGATCCTGGTTTATGTGTTGTATCCTACGGTTATATTTGTTTGACTCACCCTAAATGAGTATTATGGTACTCTTTCAGCTCTTAAAGTGAGGATGCTAACTTATAAATTTATCACTTATATGAAAAGAACTGATCATATGATGATACGACATTTGATACAAATGTCGAGTAAGATCACTAGGATATGAAATGAGGGCGAACTCATTTCGGATGAGATTCACGTACTTAGTCATTATCTGATTTGTGGGAGACCATTAAATCCTATTTTACATATGATGAGAGTATTCGTATTTTTATTGATGTGAGTAGGCACTATAAGCTCGAGGAGAAACATTTGGAGGCAAGCAAACCGCACTCGAGTCATGCTTATACAGTGGAGTCGAGTAAGGGTTCCCATGGCACCAAACACAAATGGAAAACGCATGAGAAGAAAACCCGAGAACTAGACAAGAAGATGTCATCCGAGAAATCCGACAATATAGTACTAATGCGTAGTGAGAAAGAGCTATATAAGGCCAAGGTGGAGTGCTATATTTGTAGTAAACTTGGTCACTTCGCTCATAAGTGTGACGAACGGAATATATGTCCTTATTCTTTACTTGGTTTGAGATTTGTCTCATCTACTGTGTTGCTTACTGAGTTCTCACATTTATGGATTGTAGACTCAAGAGCCATCGATCACGTAGCTTAAGACAGAAGTGCATACGTAAAATTACGCCTAGTGAGTTCTCAGGATAGGAGGATTTACACTCTGGATATACAATGGAACTTGATTTTTGCATTTTGTTTAGACTGTCCAGGATATGTTATATCTTTTAGAAACTCATTAGTTTCTATTCATTACAACAGTTTTTTGATTTATTCTAGTTTTGTCCATGATGGATTATATACATCTGATATTTTGTGTAATGGTCTTTCTTGTTTTTTTTCTATTGCTTTTACATCTGATTGCATAGATGATGATGTATATATGGTATAGTAAACTTGGACACATAGGACGAAAGAGGATGAAACGATTAACAGCGAGTGATCTGTCAGGTCTGCTAACCAGGGTTAAGTTGTCCACATGTGATTTTTGTCTAAACGGTAAAGTTACAAGAAAACCATTTGGTAAGACAATGAAAGTTGAGACTCCATTGTAATTGATCCACTTCGATGTCTATGACATATATAAATGAGAACCCAAAATGAAGCTGTATATTTTATTTTATTTATAGATGATTACATGCATTTCGGTTATATCTATCTGATTTCGGATAAGTCTAAGGTATTGGAATGTTTCAGAAGGCTTATTAGCGAGATTGAGAATCAATTAGATTTAAGAATAAAGATTCTTAGAACCAATCGGGGGTGTGAATATTTGTTTGAATGATTTGAAGAGCTCTGTTTCAAGAACGGTATTACGAGATAGTTGGCTATTTCTATCACTACTCAATTGAGTGGAATAGTTGAGAGAATGAATAGAATTATGTTGGAGACGGTGAGATCTATGATAGTGCAGTCCAATTTGCCATCTCCAGTTAGGGAGATATATTATTGGATGCAACCTACGTCTTCATTTGTGTTCCATCAAACTCCGTAGTCAGTACCCCATATGAGTTTTGAACAGGGAGGTAGTCTAATTTTAGCCACTTGAGGCTATGGGATTGTGCCACGTATGTTCATAATTTCTCGCACTCACACGGTAAATTAGACCTGTGAGAAAATATGTGTATCTTCATGAGATACTTAGAATACTTCAAGAGAGCATACGAATGGCATTATCATTAAAGTTGAGTTTCGTGATGCAACGTTCTTTGAGAATGATTTCCTTAAAAGATGTGAAATCGATCGGAACTTTTCCTTTTAAGAGATGAATGAGCTTATGGCTTAGTTTAGCCCAATAAAGGGATCCAAGAACTCGTTACAGATCTTAATTCTAGTAAGAGTGATCCATCTAGAGGTGAAGTGGTTCCCTCTCTTCATGGGAACAGTCGAGAATACGTACCTAAATATCATTTTCTGATTAAAGTGAGTCCCTCATTGTGACTACTGAGGATAATGAGAAATCTAAAATAGTCCAGGACGCTCTCGTGGGTTATGAGACGGACCGTTGGTTAAAGGTTATGGATATGGAGATGGAATCAATGAGAATCAATAGAGTCTGAGACCTAGTTGATTTGCCTAAGGGTAGAATGGTCATTGAGAACAAGTGAGTTTTCAAGATCAAAAGAAAGACCGACAAATCAGTGGAGAGGTATAAGGCTCATCTGGTAACCAGGGACTTTTAACGATTATCGCGGATATGGATTTGGAGTTACATTAAATGGATATTGAGATTGCCTTCCTGAACAAAAGTTTAGATGAGGAGATCTACATGGAACAGTCATCTGGCTTTGTTCCTGTATGTCAAGTGGATAAGGTCTGTTGATTTCGGAAGTCAATATATGACCTTAAACATCTATCTAGGTAGCAGCACTTGAGATTTCACGAAAAAGTTATATCTTACGATTTTGTGATCATCGAGGAGGATCATTGTGTATACCTTATACGTTCTTCTGACTCTTTTGTGATCATGTCCTTATGTGTGGATGATATTCTATTGATTGAAAATAACAAAGAGTATCTGATAACCATCATGATGTGATTGTTATCGAGTTTTGATATGAATGACATGGGTGGAGTTTAGTTCTTTCTCGGAGTTAAGATCTAGAAGGATCGCTCGAGATAGGTATTGATTCTTTCACAAAAGTCCTATATTATGGAGGTTCTCAAACACTTCGGGATGAGCGAGTGTAACCCCATAGATACTCTTATCGTTAAAAGTGAAGGTTTAAATCTTGACCTATGTCCTAAAACTCAAGGAAAGATAAGAGAGATAAGCAAAATCTCTTATCCCAGTGTAATGGACAGTCTGATGTATGCAATATTGTATACACGATCAGAGATTTATTTTACAATTAGTTTGGTGAGTAGGTATCAATCAAATCCTAAAATGGATCACCGAAGAGCAGTGAAGAAGATTTTGAGATATTTCGAGAGAACTGCGGATCTCTCTTCGTATTATGGAGGAGACGATTTGTGTCTCGTTGAATATTCAGATGTCGACTGGGGTGATGATCTGGATGGATGCAAATCGATATCAGATTTTTATTGTCTTGTGGAGCAACAAGAAGCATATCTGTATATCTCTATTTATAATAGAAGCTGAGTTTGTTGTATGCTCAGCGACAGTTCAAAAGAGTGTTTGGTTCTGAAAATTTCTGGATACTTAGGGGTTATGGTAAATAGTAGGAGACCGGTGATTATTTATTGTGATAATTAGTCCATCATTGCTTATACTTGAGATCCTAAGTATCACAGTAAGACCAAACATATTGATATTTGATATCACTTTGTGAGAGATATCACCGAGAATGGTGAAGTGACAATTAAATACATTTCTATATAGTATGGTAGCTGATCTTTTCACCAAATCCATTGCGAGAGATTCCTTTGTGAGACATACGGAATCATTGAGTTTACGTGTATTTGAATATTTCTCACTATGTACCGATAATACTTAGTATTTTATATGTATATGACATATGTGTATTATTTAGTCACTTATTTATTGCACTTGTTTAATTATCATATATTCTATGATGTATTATGATAAAAGATATGTCAGGCAGGCGTGGTCGAGTCTCTTATACGAGTGACCACCTCTAACTCTGAGTGAGCGGGAATAAGACGGTTTCTAATTATAATAAGTTTTGAGAGCAGCCCTGTTAGACATAAATCACCCTGATACATGTTCATGATGAAATCATATGCGATATAACTGATATGGATATACCCACATCCTTATTGTTTATAAGTAGCCAGATTTGAGATCTCAAATATTACCTTTGATTTGTGATATTGTCTCTAAAATACTCTTTCTGAGATCTTTGAGTAAAGTTTTACGTATAGACTAAGTTTCATACCTATTCAGTGTTAGAGAAATCTGACATATACTCTTTTGAGAGATGGAGGAATAACACTGTGGCGCATATTTCATACCGCATGTAATAAGACGATTATGGATAGTGAGAGTTATATTAAATGAGACAATGATTTGAATTTTATCCCTATACCCCACTGTGTGAGACCCGAAATCCATTGAGTGATATCTCTTATATCCTTATTACTTTTGGCTGTTTCTAAAAGTTTTGGTTCAGTATTTATTATTTTAGTCTGTTTACCTATGGTCCGAAAGATAAATTGAGGTTTAAAAGGCAGCTCTAAGAAAGCAGCTGAATTGAGATTGATAGATTCGAATTTGGGAAAAAGAAAACCAATCGACATTACGTCATTATGTTGTATTTATCGGTTAGCCTATTATATTTGTCTATATTGGAATGTAATCATACTAGTGGATATACAGTGAGTAATGATTGGGGATTACTTTTAATGACAAAAATAGCTCGATGGATGTAATTGCATTAGATTTAGGATACAGCGAGTTCATTTTTGTCTTAACGATGGCTTTTTGGTCATCTTAATAGGTGTATCGAGAAATCTTTACTTGTAGGTATACTTACCGGTTGCATGACACCTAATTTTATATGAAGGTCCAGTAAAGTAATATGTTAGATCGCATGAGTTGTGATCTTGTAATAGAAATAAAATGCTCTCATATGTAAATAGGAGATATTGGTTTGTATGTCCATATCAAAGCATTATTAAGAAAATTTAAATTTAATTTTTAAATTTGAATTGAAATAATGGGTAGTTAACCCATTATTCCATAACTCCCCAAAAGTCTCTCTCTTATTTTTGCATATACAACTGAACGTGGGTTATGATGTTTTTAGAGTGAAAACTAACGGTGAGATCGACCATCATTGAGGAGTTCACCCTTGTGATAGTGAGATTGAGAAATCACAATCTTTAGAGGGAGAACTTAATAGAGGGATTGAGAAAATTTTGAATAAAAAATTTTTTCTTATGAATCACTGGACTTTGGGTTGAGACATCATGTTACTATGGTGGTGGTTCGATCATGTGATTATCATTCTGACCGTATATTTATTTGAGATATTTGCTCAAAATTTATCTTTTTAATTTTTCAAAAATTGCTTCTGCTGTGTTTGTAAGCATGCACTATTAATTTCTCTCCGCTCTGAGGAAAGAGAAATGAGCATCTAGGCAAAGGCAGAGGAGGAAGTGGCAAGTAGAACTCCCGAGCTGCCTAAGCAGCGGCATTATAGAGACATGAGGCGAAGGCCACGGGCACATACGTGGCGGAGATAAGAGATCCAAAGAGAAAAGGAGCCCGCTTATGGCTGGGGACAACAATACACCTGAGGAAGCTGCATTGGCTTATGACCGACCTGCCTTTTGGCTTCATGGCTCACGAGCTTTGCTCAGCTTCCCTCACCGCATAGGGGGTGATTCAACACTTACGAGAGTCACTACAAAGCGAAGGTCACCTGTACCGACAATCCATTGCCTTCATCAGAGATGAGAGGCTCGCGAAAGAGGCAAGAGATGGAAATGATTGCACATAATGAAGCCCCTAGTAGCAATAGTTCTGGCATAGCCGAGTGAGATCGATGAGGTTACCTTCTAGCAAACTTTAAAGCCTAAAAAACTTGTTTCGTTTATTTCAATTTGATAACCCCAACAATGCCGCCAATGCTCATCAGGGAAAAATTGCCTGATTCCATCCAAAGAACTGGCGCTTATGCCTTAATACTCATGGTTACCTAGAAAAACTAATGTCTTTATAACCTCCGAGCTGTGTCACAAACTTTATCTGTAATTTCAAACAACTTTCTCTGAAATACTTACGGTGATCCCCGGCTGTTTTCTTAGACGTGCTCGGTTCGACCGCATTACTCTTGACCCTTGGAGAGCATTGCTGAGGGAGCAACTCTAAACCATAACTTCTCAACATAGATTCAAGTCCCATAGGAGATAATAATATGGATGAAAGGCCCATTGGGCTCACGCAGTGATGAAGCAAAGATCCATTCAATCAGTAGTTAGTTAGAGGCATTCCAAACTCCTGATATTAACATATTCCTCGTGTACTAAGAAGCATCCAGAAGATGGAAATGACTGGAGAGAAGAAAGAGATCAGTTCCATCTTTTACATAGATCATCGGCTGAATTGCATCATCCACTTTGACTGACTAGGTAAGGGATAGATTACAACCTTGCATAGTTAGCCAAAAACACGGCAGATGATAATGTTCCCTTGCAAGCCAACTCAGAAAGAGAAACGATAAAGGGGTTCAATGCCACCAAAGATTAAAAAATGGTCAAGTCCACTGGCTCTGACGACAATCTTAATATCAATCCAAGCCGGAGATTGTGAAGTCAGAGCGCCCCCGACAAAAATCTAGCAAATCCTCTGCAACCCATGCACTGGGGTACTGTCAATCCAGTGTCTTTCACTTTTTCTTTTTCTTTTTCTCTTAATCTCTTGGTCTTCAAGATATTGGATGCCACCTCCTGAATTCATCGAGAAATCAGTTCGTATCAGGGGCAAATTGGATCTAAATGAAAGAAGTAGGCCAAATATGTGCAGCGAGTGATGCAGGAGTGTTCATGGACTATTCCAAGAACAAGTTCCCAAGCAAAGTTATGGACTTTTGACTACAAAAGCTGTATTTATTTACATTTCTAAGTGTTTTAATTTCTCTCAACAAATTCCCCAACTTATAACTATTTCTAATTCTTCCAATCTATTTATTTAAGCCTCAATATCTCATAGCATGAGAAGGAAGTGAAAATGAAAACAATAAGCTTCCAGAGTATTTGAGCTTCTGAACATTCTCTCTTAACTCTGTAACTCTTTAGTGGGTCCATTGAGTGGTGAGTTAATTTATACCTATATCTCTTGGATGGTGTTCATATATCCCTTGAAGTGATGGTTTATTATCCTACATGTATCTTTGAGGTGGTGTTTCTGTATCCTTAAAAAGTAGAGTGGTGGTTGATCACCCTTTTATCTCCTTATTTCTCTCCATTTTCAAGTGTCACCCATATTTAGCACCATACCCGGTATCATGGAGGACTTAGCCAGAAAAGAGTTCACATTATGAAAGAATATATAAGTGATATAAATAACAATTTAGAGGAGCGCCAACACATGACTTCTGCCATATAGTAAGACATGTCAACCAACATGTCCCAATCTTTGAATAAATACTTCAATTGTTTCCACATGAACATAGTTTGCAGAAGTTCATAATAATCAAAGCCTAAATACATGATGGCCATTAGTATGCCTAATCTATTTCAACACACAGCACTTCCAAGTGCCACAGTCATCATTCGACTACGCAAATTAGGCTGTTCCGATCAACATTATCTGTATTCTGTGGCACCAAGCTATAAGGTAACACATTTCAAGTTCTAAGTGACAAAAAGCTGGGTCTTAATTGTTATATTTGATGGCATAGCAGAAGATTTAACTTAGTATGAAAGTCAGATATGAACTTAGACTCCAGAACCAGAAGTAATAAATAAAGGAACAAAAATTGATGAACACAAGCTATACTAGTAAGTAAATACAAGATAACATAAACAGATATAGAAATGTGTTGAACAACAAGAAGACAAGCTGATTTTTGTCTACAATTAGATTTGGTCTAATAGTAGAGGCGTAGAGGTGCTTTCTTCTTCCATTAATCAGATGCTTTTGCTTCTGAGGCTGCTCCCTTTAGTTCTCAAAGCCTAACTAGGAGAAATATTGACTCATACCTTAAAAATTAGCTGTGAAGGTAGAGATTTCCCCTGTTTATATACCATGTCCGGAACACTGAGTTAGTCGACGTGGGATTTAACAGAATACATATATATTTGGGAAATAAACATCTTGGACAACAATATCAGTAAAAATCAGAAGGTATAAGCAAATGGGTTTCTCGTATATCGCATTTTTTTCAAGTGTCTATCACTGTACAAAAGGTGGGGGAAACCAAGTTGTGCAATGTAGCCTGACTAATACTTGTGCATAGCTGGTAAATATGCTTGATTAACAGCAGAACCAAGAAGAGATAGGGTACAAAAACCCAGAAATCATTTGCCTGCAATTTCACTTAATCTCAAGTAGACTCTCAAAAGCCATCCTACTCAACTAAAAATTTAGGTGAAACTTAACTTCAAATCTGTTGCTTTCGGTGACGAAGCCACATTATGGGCAGTGGGGACAGCCATCCCCTTCAAATCATTTTATTTTATTGCTCCCAAGTATAGAAATTCAATTGATTTTAAATATATGAGTTCAATTGCAAATGAATTTCATGATTCAATATCTTTGATGAATCGACTTTTTTCTTTTTTTATTTGATTTCAAGTGGGGTTATTTTCAAAAAGAAATAATCATTAGGATGTGAGAATTTATGGTTCATTTCATACCACTTTTCTTAGCTTTTTATTAGCTTCTGACCAAATATGATAGTTTCTTTCTTTTGTTAAGTACTTCTGAATGTCTCTTCATCTGTTCAGTTTCATGAAGGTAAAATGTTCTACCATGTTTCTTGTACGAAGGTTTTTCCTTGATCATCATTAAAAAAAAAAAAGATTTAAAAAGTCAAGAAAAGCCACATTGAGGACCGGGGGGAATTTCTGGAATTTTTTTATATAACTATTGTCAGACCCCGGCCCGTAGATCCGAGCACGTGATAACCGCCATGTGATATAGAAATACATGCTATTGCCAACATGTACCCCAAGATCCCTCAAGATAGCGATAATAACACTTTCAAATATTTAAAAAATAAGTGATCATATAACATTTCAAAATACAATTTTCAAAATATAAATTTAGAGTTTTAGGAAGACATGCATATAAAATATTATATAAAAAAAGTTTAGAAATACCCTTCGATGGATCCATCCATGTGCCTCCAAAATATCCACAAATAGAATGGATCAATACCGACAGTTGGTCTCAAGCAGCTCTTCTCTTCGATTGGATCTAACTACCGATGAGATGATCTTATTTCTACACTTCCTCTGAAAAGGGAGAAAAGGAGGGGGTAAGTATAGAAATATCTAGTGAGTGGAGTACAATTGTATAGCTGTATAAGTAAGTGAGTGAGTGTAGAAGTGTTAAGCAATATTTTCAAAACACATTTACGTTCCAACAAAGTATCAAGTGGTCATCCAAACATTTACATCAAGACTCATAACTTTTTCATAACACAATATACACTTTTTCAATATAATGAGATTTGTCTCAAAATCTCTCCACCGATGGCTTGGTGCGGACCATCTAGTGGAACCGCCAAAGGGTTCTCATTACAATCGGTTATAAAATATCAATCTCAATCCTCGTATTAGCTCGCGATCTCTTTGAAGGTACAATCGAATAGCCCCGAAATGGACAGAAAATGTGTCGTCCAATCCAACCACCTCCCTGCCTACCAGCAACAATAATGCCCTCGCCACATTGTCTCGTCAGGTCACACCGTATAGGGAATAACTATAGTCATTTGGAGTTCAGGCTCATACTTCAAGCTAATATTTGCACCATGAGGGTTTAGGCTCATGTCCCAAAGCCGATACATAAATCCTATGGGTCCAGGAACATACCCCAAAGTCATTACATAAATCATTTTTGCAAACATCATAACATGTGTCACAAAAATCAACAAGTTTCATAATTTATAAATCCAGTAAATATTATCCACATGAAAAATTCAGTTTGTCTCAAAATATATTAATAAGTGCATAAATTTTATGGTTCAATTAAAATATTTTTAGATATATTCCACAATCACAAAATATTTCATAAAACTAAGTTAAAAAAATCATTTTATAAAATTATGAAAAACAATTTCTCATTCAGAGCACCACAAACCATCCACTCACGGTATTTGAAAGAGTAATCACTCTCAGATTTTCTCTGCAACAAAAGTTCTGTCTTGATCAGTTTTGTCCAACCCTACGGGACATCATCAATATCTATCTTTCTAAATAAACCCATAAATCTTTACACTCAAAACTTAAATTCTCTTTCACTTCCAGTGGTTTGAAATTCTCTAAATCCAAATGGACAAAGAACTAAATAAAGTAAAACTTAAATTAGAAAAATTATATTATCTTGATTTTGTCTCTAAAGATCCTTCCGATTTGAGTCATACCAAAACCCTTGATTTTTCTCTCTTTGTGCAGCACTAAACCTTAGATTTTCCTCAAGACTTAATATCAAAATCTAATTTTGGAGAATTCATATGTAGTTTGGAGCCTTTAATCTGGACTTGTGGTGGAGGATTGATAGGATTTTGGAAGAAAGGAGAAAAGAGAGAAGGAAAGAGAGGAGAATACTCTAGAGAGAAATGAGAAGTGTCCTTTCGTAGTTTTTGAAATCTCATTCATCTTTTTATCATTAATTCATTTTTAATATTTATCTAATGGCTCTTATCCACTTTCAATTTGCATATATATCCAATATATCTTTCTAATTTATTGGGTTGGTCTACCTAATGGGTCTAAATACTTGAACTTCTGTTCTGTGAAGAAAATATGCTCAGTAACGAGCAGGGAAGGTTGAGAGGAAGAATACAAATTTATAAAAAGTAAATTAGAAGTATTAAGAATTTAAAATATTCAAAATATAGGGAATATAATATAATTATACAATATATGACAAAAGGGGTTGGACGGTATGGTGGTTAAAATCATTTTTGAGTGCTTGAGAGGTCATGAGTTCAATTCAAGTGAGCAAACAACGACAAAAATTTTGGACAGATTTGAGATTTGAAATTCAAGCTCATGCATACGTGAATAGTGAGTGCTTCTCATCAACATGGCAAGTACGGAAAAAGCAAAGTGACCGAAGAAGAAAATGAAAATATGGAAAATAGGGAACAGAACAGCTAAATGAGAACTGAACAAGTAAATGAAAATTTTGACAAGTATCAACAAGCATTAGAAATTTGGAGAGATTGTACCGAGCAGTCATGAGGTGGTTGAGAAAGTCTGACATTACCGATCATGGATTCATATTACTAGTATATCGATAGGTGTATAAGATGAGGAATTACAAGGTCTATCTTTCACTGTACACTTAGAAGTTTCACAATTTCAATATTGATGGATTCTCACAATACGGACGGGAGTCTCAATACCAATAGGTGACTAAATAACCAACAGGAATTTATGAACTTAATACCAACAAAGAAATAGTACATCTATAGACTATAAATTTCACACCACGACTAAGAAATAATACCGATAGGGCTTTCATTTGTAAAATAACAGATGGTCATTACAATTACCCATCAGGAAATCAAAATTTGAAAAATTGTTTATTGATCACCAAATGTTTACCGAACAATTAAATTCTACTAAATCACAATTTAAACACTACCGAATACCAACACTATAATAACCGATCACTTAAAATTAATAATCTACCGATAGATAGTCTCTAAATCAAATTTTACTAAATACCAAATACCAAATACCAAACAGTTAAAGTCTCATAGGAAAATCAGATCCTACCAAATGCTGAGCACTCAAACAACTGATGACACTGGTAATCAAAACTCTAATGATTGAAAATCTTAAAAATTAAAATTTATCGACTAAGTGTTTAAAGGATTTCTGATCATTTTAAATAACAAAAATTAAATTTTTTTTATTCTAACCAATTATTCTCACATATTTTCACAAATATAAAAATTTTAAATAACTCATTTTTTTAGTAAACATCACAATCCAGATTTATCCAGTATTACAATTCCTACCTCCCTCAAAAAAAAAAATTGTCCTCAAAATTTCATAACAAAATCATTCCTCAAACAACTGAGGATTCAGTTTACTCATGACTATTTTCAGACTTCTAAGTCATTTCTTCTACATAGTTATTCTTCTCATAGAACCTTAACAATTAGAATTCGTTCATTTCTCAACTACTTAATTTGCTGCCCTTGGAAGGCTATCTGTCAGACTCCAAAAATTAATTTTTTTTTATCAATTTAATTGGAGACTCCAAGAATCAATTTACCTCAACTTTGTATCTCATGTGATGTAATATTTCCTAAATTCCCAAAGTTTTCCTATAATATCAGGGGCTTTAGAGTGGCAAAATATGTTCAAACCATCTATCAGAAAACCAAATCTTCTTAATTATTTATTCACTTCTCACATTCCTCCAAGATATTATTATTTAGTTGTCAACTAATTGGGCACATTAATTTAAGGTAGTCACTTGGTATGTATAACAATTCTATCCTAGGTATCTTGCTAGTTCCTATTATTTTCTCTAAAGGCTTACGAACTTCGAGCCACATATACTATGCAATCCTATTTATTCTCATCTTCTTCGGCTATCTATACATGACAATCTCTATACTTCTATTTAGCTATTTACCAAAGGGTCAAGGGGCTGTCGGGATGCCTAACAAAGCTTGTGCAAACAAGGAAATTATTAAACCTTATATCGATAAGCATAAAGGTACCAATCACCAAAGATTTATATATATATATATATAACCATTAATATAAACTGTCAAGTGATTATTTGTCAAACCTTATGATACTCATTTCATATATACTTCCTATAACATGGCATCCAATCATGGACATCAACCAATATACCTCTATCATCATGCAACTTGCTCAACAATATTCACATATTTATCACATAACAACACTATCAATCACCACAATTCATTATACAAAATCGATACTCAAAATTCATTCATCAATTATTATCTAATATGCAATAATTCAATGCTATTAGAAAACCTCAAAGTTCAGATAACACCAATAACATGCTTTTTCAAATCAATAAACTTATTATGGCAATATCAGGGTGGTTTTGTGGTTCTTCATTGGTCATCACATAGATTCTAATTTGGATTCGAGGTTGAGAACGTTGGAGATTGGTAGCCATTGTATTGTTGTGGGTTTCCGTCCTTAGAGTTATGTTGGAGGGAGGTACAGCGGGGCCTTCTAGGCTTGTTGCAAGGCCCAATGTGAAATTTCTTACAGTTTCTGCAAGAATCCGCCTTGCTATCTATTGTCCTGCTCTCAAACACAACACTAGCATTTGGTAGCCACATTGGAAAAATATTAGCCTTGGGGAAAGCCAACAAATCATGTGCCGAAGACTCCACTACATGAACCTGTGTCCCTACTTTTCTTAAAACTCTGCCCTAAGGTGAATTCGAATCTCCTTTTCTTTCTATAGCTCTCTCCAACCTTTCCTCTTTCTTTAACTATCTTCTCAACTCTCAAGACAAATTGTAAGATATCCTTAAAAATGTGAGTCTAAGTAACCAACATCTTTTCCCTAATATTCAAATTCAGTCCTTCCTCTTTAATAATCAAAACTAGCTATAAAGGTACAGATTTCCCCTGTTTATATACCATGTCAGGAACACTGAGTTAGTCGACGAGGGATTTAACAGAATACATATATATTCGGGAAATAAACATCTTGGACAACAATATCAGTAAAAATCAGAAGATATAAGCAAATGGGTTTCTAGCATATCGCATTTTTTTCAAGTGTATCACTGTGCAAAAGGTGGGGGAAACCAAGTTGTGCAATGTAGCCTGACTAATACTTGTGCATAGCTGGTAAATATGCTTGATTAACAGCAGAACCAAGAAGAGATAGGGTACAAAAACCCAGAAATCATTTGCCTGCAATTTCACTTAATCTCAAGTAGACTCTCAAAAGCCATCCGACTCAACCAAAAATTTAGGTGAAACTTAACTTCAAATCTGTTGCTTTCGGTGACGAAGCCACATTATGGGCAGTGGGGACAGCCATCCCCTTCAAATCATTTTATTTTGTTGCTCCCAAGTATAGAAATTCAATTGATTTTTAATTTATGAGTTCATTTGCAAATGAATTTCATGATTCAATATATTTGATGAATCGACCTTTCTTTTTTTATTTGATTTCAAGTGGGGTTATTTTCAAAAAGAAATAATGATTAAGATGTGAGAATTTATGGTTCATTTCACGCCACTTTTCCTAGCTTTTTATTAGCTTCCGACCAAATACCATAGTTTCTTTCTTTTGTTTAGTACTTTTGAAAATCTCTTCATCGGTTCAGTTTCATGCGGGTAAAATGTTCTACCACGTTTCTTGCATGAAGATTTTTCCTTGATCATAAAAAAAAAAAAAAAAAAAAAAAGATTTAAAAAGTCAAGAAAAGCCACTTTGGGGACCAGGGGGAATTTCTGGATTTTTTTTATTATAAATATCGCCAAAAGTCAAGAAAATGTTAAAAATGTTTGATTTTGTCTGCATTTCTATAATGTCTCGTGAATCCCACTGAAAATTATTAAAATAATTTTAAAAGAAGTTTTTAAAATATTAAAAAAGATTTAAATACCTTGGGGAGGATATGGAGATCACGTATTTGAGATGTAAAAATAATTTTTTTATAGAATAGAAGAGAAGACTACATGCATATATATTCATCCTCCTCCTATCTCTGTATTAAGTTTGATAGATATTTTATGTACCGAATGTATCTTTTAATAAAATCTTTTAAAATATTATTTATTCTCTAAGATTATAATATTTTAAAATACACTCTATTTAAGATAAATTTCTAATTTCTCATCTAAATAGATTCATCATTGTCAAATCTATTCAAATGTAAATCCCTTCAATAAAACCAAAAGGTAGGGAGGAAAAAGTCATTCAGTCTTTTATTCAAAGAAGAGAACCTCTCTCTTTTTTTCTTTTTTTAATTATACATAAATTTTAATTTGAAATATTTGTGTTAGAAGAAAGAATTTATGATCACTATAGATTAAAAAATTTGGATAATTTTTCAATTTGTGCGTATCATCCTTGTCCGGGGCCATGTTACTGTATTTTTCCAATTTTATTGGATGCCCCATTTTCTCTTTTTCTCTCTTTCCACCTGGAAAGATTATTATATTACCCGATTGTATGGACTTTAATTGAAGAACCAAGAACAATATGAATAAAATATAATTAATGTTTGCCTAATCATGAGTTGTCCCAATTGTTTTACATGTGACCTCTAAAAACCTCGAATAAACAATTCAATTCCTATTGGATTAGACATTGTGCGGTCCCAAAATAAAATAATGAATCAACTCATAGGTTAAAAAACAGAGGATGGAGGTAAACGAGTTGATTTCTTAGTATTTAAGAGGAATTATGATGGCAGACTTGACCATTGTACGGTCACAATATATATATATATATGTTTATATATTTTTTCAAATCAAACAGGTGTGAAAACCATTTTAGGAATTACGATAATCAAACTTATTTGAACCGGGTCGATTCTCAACTTATAAAAAATATGTCTCACATCATCATGCATGAGATTGCAAATACAATTAACCAAAAAAAAAAAAAAAAAATTGATAATTGAATCATGATTTTTTGAAGATTTGCATTGTCACAAAGCTTAGAACCAAGCAAGTTTTATGTTTTCAATTAAAAGTCAATTTTAACATTTATTTTGTAATATAGACTTATTTAAGCTCGGGAGTAATGATAGAATTTTGTATATATATATAAAGAGTGAGAGACTAAAAAATTTTGTGTACTTTTCTTATTTGTTATTTTAACTTTTGAAATAATGAAAATATAAACATATGGAATTTTTATTTTTTATATATTTGTATTATCTTTTATGAAAATTTAGATTGATATATTGAATCAGTAATTCAAACAATTGAACCGTTTAAACCATAATTTTAAAATAGATGGATTAATGTACAAGTCTAAGTCTAATAACTATAATTACAACTCAATCTTAGATATCCCTGTATTCGAACTCAAACTCGAATTTTGTAATCCGATTTAAATTCAAACTCAAATAAAACTCAAAAACTCGATTTGTATATAATATATTAATATATTAATATATTTTATTTAATTTAATTTAAATTTTTATATTGTAATCATATATACGTATATATAATATTATATATATTAATATATGTTACCAAGTTACCCGATAATTTTCGAGTTTAAAATTTTATTACTTATATAATGAAATCGCTCGAATTCAACTTGAGTTTGATCAAAATCAAGTTAACTCAAGCCATTGATTGAATGACTCATAAATGATTCGAACTCGACTCGATTCGTATAACCCTATTATAGATTCACACAGTATTATTTAGAAAAATATAAAAACGCTAATTATTAGGTTTCTTTTTCTTTTTTTAATAAATAAAATATAGGGATTGACTGGTCAATTATTCCCCATTGTTTTACATGTGCTATACGAGTCATACCATATGTGGGTGAATAATTTATAGGAAGAACTGCACCTGAACACATGTTTTTTTTTTTTTTTTGGACTCCTGGACTTGGTCCACCACCCGATTTTTGAAACTTCACATCGACTAATTCGGGTCAAGCCACTGAAGTCACTTGAGGTGGATAGAACTCTTCCCAACACATTTACTCTATCCAAAACTCAAATTCGAGATCTTGTGGATGGAGGTTAGTGACTCACTCACTAAACCAATGAATTGGGTGAACACATGTTTCATTGTCAAATCTTATGATAAATTCAAATATCAACAACAACATAATGAACCAATCAATAGGTTAATAAATATAATAATGAACTAATCGATGGCCTAATCACTTGTCCCATTGTTTAAATGTGCTTCTAAAAGGGTCACATAAAAAATTCCGATTCCATTAGACATAATAAAATATAATAATGAACCAATCCATAGGTTAATAAAATTCCATGGATTTAAAAGTGGGTTTTTTTTAATGATTTTTTCAGTTTTTAAGTGGAATTATGATCACAAATTTACCGGCATTAATTATAAAACAATCTAAATATATTTTCATAAAGTAATCATACTATAATGTTCGGGGAAAGTAAGACAGTAATTATCCCAATTGTTTTTCCGTTATTTTACATATGCTCTACACATATTAATTTTCCCTCTACACATAAAATTACTGTAAATTTTGTATTTTTAAACACAAAGAGAGTGACCGGGACAATAACTTAGAATTTATGACAATAATTTAGAATTTATTAGTCATTGTGATAATAATTCATATGGGTGGGGACATCGGATACACCTGAGGAAGCTGCATTGGCTTATGACCGAGCTGCCTTCGGCCTTCGTGGCTCACGAGCTTAGCTCAACTTCCCTCACTGGATGGGGAATGATTCAACGCTTAAGAGAGATACTACAAAAAGCGAAGGTCGCCGGAGACAGAGTTGAGCGCCAGTACCTCCAATCCATTGGCTTTATCGGAGATGAGACGCTCACGAAAGAGGCAAAAGATGGAAATGGTTGCACATGGTGAAGCCACAATGAGCAAAGCATAGTTGACGGGCTAAGTCAAATAGTATCATCCCCCTTCATCTAAAGACTTTTTCCTTAGAGATCTTGAATTCGAACCTTCCCGATATATCAAAAAACAATGAGCAAAGTATATGTCTAATACTTTAGTGAAATTGGGGTTTTTGTATATTGAAAATTTGGTACGTGCATGAATTTAGAATTTAAATAATGATGTGAGGAATAGGTCAAAGATATAATAAAGCAATAATGGAGGTGGAAGCTCCCACGGATGGGCCATTGATTGTTCTCAAAATAAGGTTAAAAATGATTAATAGTATTTGGACCACCAACTTATGGGCCTAATTAGAATCAGCAACACATTAAAATTATTTTGCATGAGAAGATATGTGAACATGTCTGAACTTTTGTATTTATACGAGAAACTATGTGACATTTCATGCAAACTGTCCCCACAACGAATCAGAAATAACATCGCTATAGTATGACATTATTATTTTTGGGTACCAACTATAGTATGACATTATTATTATTGATTCACGTTGTTCTCCTCACCTCTCTCTCTCTCTCTCTCTCTCTCTCTCTATCTCTCTCTCTCTCTCTGTGCACACACACACATATATATACATGCATACACACATTACTCTCAACACACCCTTCAGGAATCGAAGATTTCTTGAATGCACCATGTCTGAGCATGACTTCGCAGTTCTTGAATCCATTCGTCATTACCTCTTAGCAGAGGACTTTGAAGAAGGGCTTTTAGAGCCAACAAGCTTCGGCAATTTTAGTTGTGCTGATATGAATTCATCCAAGGCATGCACGATTCATTTTTCGAGATCTACTCCATTTGACGAAAGAGAAATGAGCATCAAGCTGGAGGCAGAGGTGGCTAGTGGAGATTGCAAGCCGCCTAAGGGGCGGCCGTATAGGGGCGTGAGGCGAAGGCCATGGGGCACATATGCTGCGGAGATAAGAAATCCAGAGAGAAAAGGGGCACGGTTATGGTTGGGAACATACAATACACCTGAGGAAGCTGCACTGGCTTATGACCGAGCTGCCTTTAGACTTAGAGGCTCACGAGCTTTGCTCAACTTCCCTAACCAGATTGGGGACAATTCTGCCCTAAAAAGAGTGACTAAAAGGAAGCCACCGGAGCCAGAGAGTGAGCTGAGCACCAGTGAGGACAATACCTTAGCTGCATCGGAGATCAGCGGCTCACAGAAGAGGCAAAAGATGGAAATAGATCCACAGAACGAAGCCACAATGACCAATACCGCAGGCATAGACGAGTGGCTCACAATAAGCAATGCTGCAGGCATAGACGAGTGGTTCGATGAGCTCCTAGCAACATGTTAAACACAGTTTCTGTTTATTTCCATTTTGACGACCATGCAAATGATTACAGCCAATGCTCATCAGGGAAAAATGGAGTACCTGAGTCCAATTAAATAAATGACTCTAGCATCAAAATCTTCTGATACAAACACATTACATCATATACCAAAACGCATCCAGAATATGGAAATTACTAGAGAGAGAAGCAATCACTTCATCTTTTACATAGATCATCAGCTGGATTGTATCTACTATGAGGGACTAAAAGCGCAGTATCATGGAAATTTTTGAGATAGATTACAGCCTTTGATATCACTGCCCACTTAAATAGTAAGCCAAAAACGCGGCATATGACTATGTTTCTCTTGCCAGTCAACTCAAAAAAAAAAAAAAAAAAAAAAAAAAAAACATGGGGTTCAATAAAATCAAAGATTAATAAATTGTCAAGTTCAGAGGCTTTGATGGCATTCTGAATATTGATGCAAGCAGGCGATTGTGTAGTCAGAGTCCTCTCAACAAAAATCTAGCAATTTCTTTGCAACCCATGTGCTGGGTACCATCAGTCTCGATTCTTTTTTTCTTTTTTTAATCTCAGTCTCCGAGTCTTCAAGATATTGGATGCCGCCTCCTGCATTCATCAAGAAATCAGTTGATATTAGGGCAACATTTAATCCAAATAAAAGAATTAGGCCAAATCTGTGTGGGAAGGCCAAGGCCAGCAAAAAGTTCATATCATGGAACAATATAAGTAATATAAATATGACAATCTAGAGCAGCACATTTATGTGTTGAATCCAAAATGAAATGAAAATATGGGAGACGCTTTGCCTTTTCGGTCGGCTTCGGTCCTCTTCATAGTCCATCACTCCACCAGGTTCAGAGTAGATCTCCTCGTGGCCTCGAAAGTCAACGTCGGCGGCCTGCTTACAGGGTGTAACCTCTGCCACAAAGTAAGTAAGACACATCGACTAACATATTCCAATCTTTGAATAAATACTTCAAATAATTTTCATATACATTGTTCACATAAGTTCAAAATAATCAAAGCCTAGATATGCGATGGCTGCACATTGCATAATCTATTTCAAAACAAGACCTCAAAGAACCATAGTCATCTTTCACCTATGCATACTAGGCTGTTCTGATCAACATTAACTAAATTTTGTAGCATCAACCTGCTAGGAAACACATTTCATCTTCCAAGTGACAAAAAGCCGGGTGGGTCCTAATTGTTCTATTAGGTGGCATAGCAGAAGATTTAACTTGATTTGAAAGAGAGATGAAATTAGATCTTCAGAAGTAATAAATAAAGGAAGGGAACAAAATTTAAATTGATGACAAGCTATTCTAGCAAGTAAATACAAGTTAAGCAGAAATAAAAATGTGCTAAACAACAAGGCAGCGAGCTGATTTTGGTGTAATAGTAGAGGTGCAGAGGAATAAAAATGAAATTCATGCTTTTCTATTTCACCAACATTTATTAATATATTTGCTTGTGACACCAGGTTACAACATCTCGGGTAAGAACAAAAGCAATCAACTTTAGCAAGTTTAACCTAGCCCTGATGATATGCTTTTACAGGGGAACTAGATTCAACTGACCTTGATGGAGAGAGATTTTTTCACTTCTTCCATCCTATCTTCAACTTCCTTGTGATGTTTCTTGTCCAATTCACTCATAGTGTCTGCCCACTTTATCTTCTCCTGGATCGAGACAAGAAGATCTCCAGAAGTTTGCAACCTAGAGGTTTTATTTTTGGACAGCAATATTAGAACCAACAATGAGGGGAAAAGGCAAAAATATCAAGTATTAAGAATCCACTTTATCTTCTTCCAGCTGTTGCTAGAGCTGAAAGAAACAAAATATTGGAATCAACATATTCTTGTAAAGACCACAATTTAATGGAGGATTTTTGAAATAAGTTCAACACACCGTCACAAAACACATTCAAGTATGGCCTACCAAGATATTTAAGAATCAAACTTGATGTACTTGCACCAGATTCTACTAGTGTCTTATTAAAATTATACACATTAATGGTATTGCAATAAACCAGCATAAAATTGCATATACACAAGTAGTTGGAGCAATCAACTCTCATACATGAGAGGCAATTCTTCCAAGCATCCAGCACACGATTTCTGACCATCAATCAGCACTTGTAACCAAAAACATGGGTAACAAAGTACTTAGAAATACGAACAACATGCTAATGATGATCTTTTCTTCAGATACAGTGAATAACGATTGCCAAAGGGGACTTGCACAGTCTGTGATTTGCACATGTGAGCATTGGAACAGGGCAGAACAAAATACGCTTCTTGCAAGTTTTTAAAATACTTGTGAGGACTTGTTCAAAAGTCCAACCTACTTCTACATAAGGTGAACAAATTATGGATCAAACAAGATCTCAGCACACCAAATAGAGGAAATTACTTGCCTAGTCCCTGAACTATATCCCCAATTCACAAATTAGTCTCTAAACTTTAAAATGCAATGGTTGAGGGCCTAAGTTTCACAAATGGTAACAAGTTGGTCCTTCCATTAGTGATGGCACTCTTGTGGCCATTAAATGCTGACTTGGCTCCATGTGGCAAATGACATGGTGACACAAATTTTGACTTGGCTTCTAGCTTGGCAAAAATTGCTTGCGTGTCATGCAACATGTCAGCAACATGCACATCAATGTTGCCACGTCAGCATTTGCCCTCCCCCTTTCTCAGCCATTGCATTCTGAAAAACACTCCTCTCTCTCTCCTCCCCTCCCCCTTTCTCTCTCTTCGCTCCTCTCTCTCACCCAAGGGAAAAAGAAAAAAAAGAAAAAAACTCCTCTATCTCTCCTACCCTCCCCCTTTCTCTCTCTTCTCTCCTCTGTCTCAACCAGGGGGGAGCGAGGAAAAATGTTTTAAGGAGGACGTACTTGTTGTGATCATCATCGATCTTAGAAGATTGAACAGAATTAGACTGAAAAGCCCCAATTTTATGATCCAAATTGCCAGATTCAATTAAGTGCAAATCCTCCAAAAGAAAGACATAATGTTGGTGGACTTGTTCAGCAGTCTTGCCACCACCAACCATGGATGCAACCGCAGCCCACTGATCTGGGTCCTCCTCATTCACCATGGCCAAGGCCACTTCAAGCAAGAGAAAATAATAACAATAGGTGGTCCAATTGGTTTCGCCCAAAATTGGAAAACATTAGCCAGAAAAGACAAAACAAAAACCCAATACCAAAATTAGGAATCCTTCAGATGAACTGTAGTCAGCATGAGTAAGAAAAAAAGAATTAAAATTAAAATTATGATAAAGATTAACATTGGTTACCGAATAAAGGAAATGGATCACCTGCATTAATTTTAATTTTCCTTCCCAGAAATCCAAATTTCACAACCAGAGAGAGAGAAAGAGAGAGACAGAGGACCTTGAAATGGAGTGTGAGGACCAATCCCTTTCTCGCCAATACATAGACATTTAAAAAAAAAAAAGGAAAAAAGTGAAAATTGAAGAGAAAATGAAAAAAGGAGAACACACGCACACACGCGCGCCCACACGCACATGCGCACGTGCGCACAGAGACACAGAGAGAGATATATATATACCTAATTCGGAAGGATAGTGAGAGTAGAGAGAAAGGAGGAAAAAACAGAGGAAAGTGAGGAGAGGAACGAGTTGCATGAATTTGTCAGTTCTATAATGTGATCAGTGAAGCTTATACTCCTCTTCATCCACCACACTTGTTTTATTATTGGACGAAAGGTTCTTACAATCTTCCTCTGAACTTGAAAATTCCTCTTCCTTAATAAGTCCTCCATTACTGTGGAGCTTTGAAATAGGTGACCCTAAAGATTGTCTCTGCATTATGTTCCCCCGTGAATTCGCCATAGGTTCTGAATACCTCGTCGAGGATTGTGTTGATTTGTTCATCGCTGAATTTGAATCTATGGTTTAGGGCAACAACCAGAGCTGCCATTTCCTCACTGTTGAGTGCCCCATCTTTGTTTGTGTTGAATTGTTCAAATATTCTCTTCACCTTCTCTGATCTACTCCATCTCATCCCCATTTTTGGATTTTTTTCTAGGGTTTCCACACACAGAGAGAGAGAGGAGAGAGAAAATGGTTTTGGTTATGGAATTTTGGCATTCTGGGTCAAGGTTTCAGATTGAGGAAAGGGGTATGGTGTTCTCAAATTCATAGAGAGATGGTGGTTAAGGAGAAGGGTTGTCTCATAGGATGTAGAGAAAACGAGGAAAAAGAAGAATAGGAGATAATGGTGGTAGTGAGGATCATCATTATCGCTCCTCTCTCTCTCTCTCTCCCTCCCTCTCCCCTTTCTTTTTTTTGAATTTAATTTTTATTTTTGTCTATCATTTTTAGTCATGTTGCCGTCTCTCTGTATGTAGCCCCACCAATCAAAGTTTTTGTTTCTCAAATCAAACCCAAAAAAACAAAATATAAAAATTCTGATTAAAACCCCACCCCCCCCCCACTTGCTGACGTGGCAAAGCCACGTCAACATTAGTGATGACATGACAATGTTGTGTGTGCATGGTGCTAACGTGTCACATGACACATCAGCAGTTCTTGCCAAAAAGGAAGCCAAGTCAGAATTTGTCACCACATCAGCTGCCACGTGGAGCCAAGTCAGCATTTAACACAAGGGCGCCATTACTAACAGAGGGACCAGGTTGTTACCATTTGCGAAACTTAAATCCTCAGTCGTTGCATTCTAAAGTTCATGGACTAATTTGTGAATTGGGGATAAAGTTCAGGGACTAAGCAAGTAATTTCCTTGGGTCAAATATTCTGCAAATCAAATGCAATATCTACCACGTTGCACTTGATTTCAGTGTGATTTATCACCATCGGTCTAACTTAAATAGTCCCAAAAACATGAAATAATAAATAGGGGGAAAAAAAAGAACTCCCTTTTTGGTGCTAGTTATATTTTGCAGACCATTTTTTCAAAATTACCGTAGAAATTAATGATACCAGTAAAACCATTACTGCAAAAGAAATGGTACAATTTGGATTCAAAATTTTGAGAACTAACCTCAGCTATATGAATCAGCCCCCCCCCCCTTTCTGTCACAAAACTGGTCGTCAAAAAACCTTCTGCCAACTCGTCCTCACACTAATATAATTCTTGTCGCCATCTTTTTCAACAATGAAACTATCTTAAACCACCATATTCTTTCTCTCAATTGAGGGTATCAATTTATGTTGTTTAATTATTGAATAAAATCCAGTAATATCAAATTAGAAATCTGTTTGAAGGTTTTAAGGGTTTGTGATTTGAGTGTTAAGAAATTTTGATTTGGAGAGGAAACAAAAGATACTGAATTTGAACTATAGAGGACAGTGACAGGAAAAGGTTGGACAAAGAAAGAAAATTGGGTTTGTCAATTAGAATACTTTCGGTGGCTTTGCATGCAGTTCTGCAACACTAATACAGGTACAAAGAAAAAAATAAAAAATAATAAAAAATTCAACAAACCTTGATCATGATCCTCTTGGGGGCAAAAAGGCAGAGTATGATAATATTGAAAATGAAAATGAAGCCCTGTAACAGAATCAAGCAGAGAATTTTTCGTTTCCAGTGTTTATAATGGCATTTTCATGATTAAATTTGCATTTAACAAATGGTCACCCAGCAATAAGATCACCCGGTATGCTATTTGTAAGTGGTAAGAAAATAGAGTTGTTAAAATGTATGGTTTTGAAAAGACAACAAAGAATTGAAAGTGAGAATGGAAAATACAATGCTTTTGTAATTTTTGCTAAAAAATTAAATAAATAAAAATTAGCACCATCCTGTCAGCCTAGTTTTTCTATCTTTCAAAAGACATCGCTTGTTAAACAAACACCAGCTTATGGACAAAGTGGTTTTGAGGACATAAACAGATCATTGAAAGTAAAATATTGTACCATCTTCTCCTAAAGTTATGTGGCAAAGTAACCCAAAACATGCATGTCAAGATCAAAACAACATATCAACTTTCTTACTCAAAGCACATTCCAGAACTACCCTTCCATGTAAAAGTTGGGGCCTCTTTGATAACTTGAGGTCTTGTGACCAAAATTCAAAGGAGGTTTCTGAGAGAGTAGACTAATGCACAAACATGAGATTCTTTTAACCTGATAATCTGCCCATTGACCACTTAAGGAACAGCAAGAGTTCAATTCTCTAGCAAATTTTGCCTAAACTCACAAACACACCTTAGATGAATACTAAAGTTGAAGTGTAACATTAGATTAGAAAAATTTTATTAATCAAACTTGGAAAAAGAAAGTGTTCAGCACCAAGTCAATTTTTAATATTAAGGCAGGATTAAAAACTCCCTTACTAGTACTTTATAAGAACATTTCAAAATGAAAGCAGCATATGCCACTACTTCAAATGCAATATTCTTTCAACACTCAGTGACACACTAGATATGTCCTGTGGAGTGTTAAATCCTCTATATTATTCTTTTGAGCTTAAGACGCAATACTTTACATAGTTGCTATATTTTTAGATTTATGTTGATGATTTAATTTTTGTTAAGTTCAAATTATTTTGTTTATGATCATACATTATATCCTATTTCTCTAGCTTTGACGTTGTTATGCATCACATTTTGTCCACATCCATCATATCACCAATTATATCCTCATATGCTTGCCAAACACGGGTCAGAAGGGTAAGCAAATAACAAGCATGCACAAAAGGCAACTGCATCCCCCCCCCCTGGGGGAGAAGACAGGAGGATAAAAGAAAAGAAAAAGGAGTGGGCATCATAAGTGAGTCAAAGCTTACCAGTTCGTAAGTGTCTGTATCATAGTTCCCAGTTGTTCAGGTCGCAAATCTCTCCCAGCTGCAAATTGGACCTGCAACTCCACTAAACAAAGTTAAAAATCATTCAAAATCAAACAATTAGAATTCAAATGCTTTCACCGATACTACTGATTAGCACAGACCTCAAAACATCTTCGTAACTGATCCAGCTTGCCTCTTACTATGCCCTACAACCAATACAATGGACAAATTAGAAAAATGACATTTATGTTTAAGCTTTCAGAATCAATCAAAGGGGGGAAATTAGATTCTGCACACTTGAGTACTTAAAAACATCTCTACCATCCTCTCCCCCACCACATAGGAATAGTTAATTACTTGATTATATAGAGGAAGTAAACAAAAAAAAAAACCAAACACATCATGGCATCAGTTGAATTCAAATAGGTAAATAGATCTTTCATGTTAGTATAAGAATTAAGGAGCAAGAAAGAGGACAACAAACTTGGACTCAATCCAAATTTCTTAGTCGGCCGCTTGAGAAACCAATATAAAAGAAAGGAGAGAAAAAAATAAATAATGATAGATAAATAAATAACACTATTTGAAAGTTTGAAAACAAAAATAGAAAAAACAGAACTAAAAAAAATTAAAAAAAAGAAATAAAAATAGACTATCCATCATCTCCTGTTCAAATTCTCTTACACCACTCATTCTTATCTAAAATCATCTCCTCAACTAAACTTTTGGTACTCATATCTTCACGGATAATTCGTACCCACATTTTCTACGGTTTACGTTGACGTTTCACTAAATCTCTAATATTTAGATCTCGCTACTCCAAACTAGTGCGTCTTTGGATTTTTGTTGCACATGTCCAAACCACCTTAAACGATATTATCTCATCTTATCCACAATTAAACTTATTTCCAATTTAGTACATATATATTTATTTCTAATCCAACATTTTCTAAATTTACCACACATCTATATGAACTTTCTCATTTTAATTACAATTATTTTATACTCTCGCTATTACTTAATAGTCCAACACTCAGTGTCATACATTAATATAAGCCTTATTGCAGTTCTATAAAATTTTCCCTTCAATTGTAATGGTATCGTGTGATCACAAAGAACTCAGAATGCTCTTCTCAATTTCATCTAACCAACTTGGGTTTTATGATTCACATCCCCATCTATATTGTCATTACTTTAAATGATGGAGCCAACAAGTTTAAAACATTCACTCTTTAGTATATAATGTCCCTTTAACTTAATCGTTTCTTTATCATTCTGATAACTGCCATCAAACATACATTTTATATACTTTGTTTTTGACTAACCCGATCTAAATCTTCTGAATTCTAGAGTATCCCTCTATAATTCCAATTTAACATTAATACTCTCTCTAATTTCATCGATCAGTGTTATAATATCTGTAAAAATCATACATCATGGTATTTCATCCTAAATGCTCTTTGTTAATTCATTTATCACTATTATAAAATAAAGTGGATTTAATGTCAAACCTTAGTGAAACCCACTATTAATTGGGAAGCTATCACTTAAAATCTCACAAGTTCTTACATTGATAATAGCTTTCTCGTACATATCTTTGATAAGATCAATATATTTCAAGAAAATCCTCTTCTTCATCAACATCCACTACTACGTTTTCTAACTCAATGAATACCATATGTAAGTCTCTTTTCTGTACTCAAAATTTATCCATCAAACATCTAAGCAAGTGAATAGTTTCGGCAGTGGATCGTCCTAACATGAATCCAAATTGATTTTGGAACACATTTATCTCCGATCTCAATCTATACTCAATCACTCCCTCCCATAACCTCATAATATGACTAATAAATTTAATTCCTTCATAATTTGAACTATCTTGTATGTCACTTTTATTTTTATATAGTTGTATAACTGTACTCTCCCTTCATACTTGGAGAATACTCTTAGTTTATCAAATTTTATTAAAAAGATTCGTCAACATTCCTATCCCCATTTCACCCAAACACTTCCACACATAGGTATACCTTAGGATACTATGACTTTATTATTGTTCATTTTCTTTAAGGCATCCCTTACTTCATAAAGACGAATCTTGCGTTTAAAATCCATATTAATCTCCTCTACATATATCGCGATATCATCAATATCTCTTGTGCCCTCAACGTTAAAGAGGTTATCAAAATAATCCGTCAACTACTTTCTTATATCCTCATTCCTTACAAAAACGCTATTGATCTCACTCAAAAAAAAAAAAAAAAAGCACTCGAGGAGAAAGAAAATAATATTATTACCGCACAATCTACAAAAGCCATACAAAAATGGGTGGCGAAATATTGCATATCAAATAAATTTTGAAGAGAGAAGGGCGGACTTGGCGCAATGGTGGAGTCTCTCCATTGTGTCCTGAAAATCCAGGGTTCGAATCAGCCTCCTTGCAAAAAAGCAAGAGAAAGGTTGCCTAGATATTCCCTTCCCCAGAGCACACAACGTGGAAGTTTCGGCACTGAGTACGCCTTTAAATAAATTTTGAAGAGAAAAGGCATAAGAAAAGAGAGTTCCAGAAACTAAACCAATCTAGAGGGAAAAAAATAATAATAATTAAAAGTTAATAGTCCAAGACAGTTACATTGATTGCTCAACGACTACAAGTTGCAACTAAGAATGTAAGCTAACATGGTTGATAGCAGAGTACACTGGAAGCAACGTACCGCATACATGCATTCATTGATGAGAAAATCTTCAAGCTCACGCACATTTGTAACATCCAGCTCATGCATTAATTGATCGTAAGGAAGTACCTAAGAGTTCATCAAAAGATGAAATGAAGACCAACAATATTAAAGAAACACCTAAAAGAAGCTTGACAGGAATCTTTTCTGATTCAAGAAAAAAGAAAAGACAGACACATCATAATAGCCTCAACAACTTGCAGAAAGTTAAATAAATATATACACATGTATGGAAAGAAGCATAAACAATGCATCTGAAAGCAACATGTTGTATTTGACAATGCAGGATAAATATCTGGACAAAAAATTTGAGTTTGGGGGAAAAAATCTAAACTTGGATATCAACTGTAAGGACTTGAGGAAAGAAACAGTGTCAAGAAAGAATCATCCAAATAGAGAAGTTCCCAAGTCGATATTGATTATTTTTAAATGCAGGAGGTTTCAAAATCATAAATTCTAATGATTTATCTGCTAACTGATGTTCAACCCAACAGTATATATTAAGCACAAATCATGCGGAAAACTGATTAAAGTACCTTGTTTTTTTCAGCAAGAGTAAGTACAGTAAGCTGTTTAAGCTTAAGCACCTGATCAGGTACTAGTTGTGGAAGACAGCCAGCATTACCTACAATCCACAAACATTTCAATAGTCATAAATTGTTGGAACACAAACAATTATCAAATTAACCAATACATGAGACAAGACATGTAGCATTTGCTAATTCTCTACAAATCTTCAGAAAAATCACTTACAATTTCAAAGAGATGTTTGTGAATTTTGATGCAATGATAAGCAGAAGGCATTAGCAAAGGCGTGAATATATCAGGGCCCTGTTTGAAAAACCTATCCTCTCCTCTACTAACCTTTATTTTGTCTAATTCCACTTGTAACTTTGCCAACTAAGGTGAAAAAACATTTGGTAGAGAATGTGAGATTTTCTTAGTAGAATACAGATTTCTGATTTCAACCACCCCCCAAAAAAGACAAATTTCTGAATGAAAAGGACTAACTTAGTTATTATATTAATAATTTTTTATTAGAAATCCCACCTAATGCTAAACGAATTCAACCTCAACTTTCTCACACGCCACCCCAGAATCGAAAAATCTATATAGTGGTATCCAAATGAAGAAATTCCATATGAGAGCTGATGTCAAATATAGCTTACTTTTGTAGTCACTCCATGTCCCATGTGCAAACAAGCGTAGAACATCAAGGTATGCAGAACTCTCAGTTCCTTGAAGCTGCACTGAAGCTAATTAGTCAACCAAGACATAAGTAGTCAACCAAGTAAACACATGCATCACCAAGGATACACATGCTTTACCCACAATTTCAGCACATTACTTATTAGAACAAAGTGTAAGTTACCAAGTGCTATTCTTCATAAACATTTACAACCTTGGAATAAAGAGGAAGTCTGGCATTTGATTCATCATTCAACACACTGCATAATTTTTTCATTTTTAAGAGAAAGTAAACTTGGTAGTCATTGCAGAGATAACAACCAGCACACCAGATGGTAATTTCAGGAGAATAATTAAGATGGAAAAAAAAATTATGACACTACTACTTATGAACAGCAATTGGTTCAGAATGCATTGGTCTGGATTTTTTGAGATTATTAAGTCAAAAGTATTGGCAGTGACAATGAGGATTCTTATTTGCTTAAAAACCAAGCGACTAGCAAGATCAAGCAAGATATTTACCATATTCAAGACGGTAATTTCAGGAGAGTAATTAATTGCCATTCACTTATTCTGTTTAAGAAAGTCAATTATTACAACAAGATAAGGTGTTGAATCTCTTATCAAAAAGATTGACCAACAAGAACTTCTGCAACAAGTTCATGAGCATAAAAATAAGCAAAATAACAATGGAACTAAGAAGTATCAAGCAATATCACTTATGAACAATATAAGAAAACTTTTTACCAGGAGAATCGGTGCCCAAAAAATCTTCACAAAGAAGAAGGAAGAGTAGGGACAACATTAGAAGGCCTTTGTAGACTTAGACACCGAAAAAGACTTAGAAGGCCAGTAAACAAAGCCTGTGATATCACCACAAATGTTACTTTCTAGGCCAGTAAACAAAGCCTGTGATATCACCACAAATGTTACTTTCTAACAGCCTCCAATGAGCACTATTTTGAAGGCAACCACTTATTGTGTGAGCTCAATTAATGGACGTCAAAATTTATCAAAAGAAACCAATAGCTTCCACCCAATATAAATGATATATCTCATTCTCTTCCTACAAACAAGAAAAAATGAACCAAATTATAGTTAAATGGTCTGCTAAGGACCCCAAAAAAGCTTACAAACTGACACTGGACTAGAATTGATGCTTAACTCTTCTAAAAAAGAGTCCATGCTAATCTGTTTAGAACCATTCTAAGATTACCCACCCTGAATATGGTAGATATTTTGCTTGATCTTGCTAAGCACTTGGTTTTTAAGCAAATAAGAATCCTTCTCAAACGATTCAGACTGATGCATTCTGAACCAATTCAGGGTTTGGTAAATTTCTTGGTTGATCTTGCTAACCACCTCCCCAAACTCAACTAAGAATCCCCATTATCGATCACAAGAACCCTTCTACAAGTGCCCACCGAAAGATTTGGACTTGAAGCTTAACTTCATCAGTGAAGATGATGTGGTCGGGAAGAAAGGTGGACCTTTCTAAAAAAGGATCCACACTAACCCATATGGTAAATATCTTGCCTGATCTTCCTAATCACTTGGTTTTAAAGAAAATAAGCATCCACGTCATCACTGAAAACACTGTAACTCAATAATCAAACCTTCTCAAAGATCCATACTGACCCATTCTGAACTGGGTTTGGTAAATTTCTTGGTTGATCTTGCCACCCAGTTGTGCTATAAGCAACTAAAAATCCTCATTATGGATCAAAACCTCTATCATCCATATTATCAACACGGACAAACAAACCCTAATCAGTTCAAAATAAAAAAAAAAAAAAGAAGAAACCTATAAATTAGACAAGCGGCCACCAAACGAAGTAAACAACGCATTCGCCAACGCATGAACAAGAATCTGAAAAGACGTATTAAACAGATTTGTATCGACTAAAACTGAGGAGAAAAGAAGATGGTAAGAACCTCGAGAACATTAGGAACGGCGAGAATCTCAGAGAAGGCGAAGAGAGAAGGATGAGAAGTGGCTTCGACGATTATAGAGGAAAGAGAAGAACCCTTGTGAGACTCGGCTTTCTTAACGTAGTACTCGATCAACTCAGCTTGCCTTTGTTCGATATCCATATCGAATTGGTATCAGAGAGATGCCGGAATGTATATACGAGTGAATTTTATTTTGAGACCATGAGAGAGATAAATTAGGGTTTCGTGATGCTAAGACAGAGATGGGTATGATTTAGGGTTCAGGGATTTAAGGAGATAGGAGGGGAGAGAGAGAGTAATGACTAATGAGAGTGGCCTGGTTTGGTGTCGTTTCTTCCCGAGACATGTACGGATTTAATTTTAAAAATTATAATAAAAAAAAACACAAAAAAAAACGTAAATTTCTAAACTAACACAAAAAATATGATAAAATATGTCACATTTTTAATATTTAATATAATATATATATATATATATCGTATCTTCAAAATACGAAATACTACGTGACTTTCAAGTTTTCAAACATCCATGTTTGGGTGAGTTTGTGTCTCCACCATAACTAGGCTTTCATGTTTGAAAGCGTCTTCTCCATAGCTCAATTTGAAGGCTATTGCTATCATAGTTGAAGACATAATGAGGAAAGGCTGCTCCTCCGTAAAAGGCTGTTGTTGCCATCATAGCTACACTTCCAACGTTGAAGGTTGCTCCTCCATAATAGGTCAGAACAGACCTATTTGCTATTTGATGATGAAAGGACATTTGAAGAAACCTTAGAGCATGGGAAGAGCAGATGGGGAAATGGCATTTGAAGAAACCCTAGAGTATGAAAGCCTAGAAACGTGAAAGGGCACTAGCAGACATACATATGTCGAATATTAAAGACATGACATACTCTATCGCGTTCTCAATTCGCGATATTTGGGTATTATTTTAAGAAATTTTTTCTCTTTATATTGGTTTAAATTTTTTTTTTTTTTTGAATCCAAATCTGTATATGTCTCCTTCTTCCTTGTACCGGTGTGCATTATTATTAACAATATATATAAAAAGGCGATGGCCTCTCATCCACGTGGATTTTGGTCGTCCTCCACCTTGCCAAAGGTTCTTCACTTGATGAAAAGGTAATTAGTTATTATTGATGAGTTGGACAAAAAATGCATCATCATGATGGGTTTTCACTCTCTCTCTCTCTCTCTACGCATACAAAAGTTGAGGAGAGCCATTCCTCTTTGCTTGTCCTGGCTGCAAATGACATAACACCCATGCATACACTCTTCCCTCTCTCTATCTCCTCTTTCTCCCTTTCTACCTTTTTACCCTCCCCGCCACCTCTGATCCTCAGGCAACCCCAATACCTTGGAAAAGAAAACCAACCCTCCTATATTCTCTCTCTCTATCTCTCGATCTTACTCAATCTCCTTCTCTTAAGAAAGAAGACCTAACCTCCTCTGATCCCCAAGCGACTGAGATTTGCCCTTAGACCGTAAACCCTAGCCGCACTTTTCTTATTGTCTCTCTTTAACAATATATATATAAAGGTAATGGGCTACCATCCACGTGAATTTTGGCCGTCCTCCACCTTGGCTCCACTCGACGAAAGGTAATTAGTTATTATTGATGAGTTGGACAAAAAATGCATCATCATGATGGGTTCTCTCTCTCTCCTTCTCTATGCGTACAAAAGTTAAGGAGAGCCATTCCTCTTTGCTTGTCCTGGCTACAAATGGCATAACACCCACGCATACACTCTTCCCTCTCTCTATCTCCTCTTTCTCCCTTTCTACCTTCTTACCCTCCCTATCACCTCCGATCCCAAGGCAACCCTAGTACCTTAGAAAAGAAAACCAACCCTCCTGTATTCTCTCTCTCTCTCTCGATCCTGCTCAATCTCCTTCTCTTAAGAAAGAAAACCTAACCTCCTCCGATCCCCAGGCGACCGAGATCTGCCCTCAGACCACAAACCCTAGCCATACTTCTCTTACTGTCTCTCTTTCTCTCTCTCCCCTTTCTTTGTCTTCAGCTCCATCACCTTTCTCTGTAAGGTTTCCCATACCAAGTCTTCGTTTTCTCTTACAATCGTTGTCATTTTAGGTACAATTAAAACCCTAATTATTTTTAATCGTTTTTTCTGAATATATTTCTAGGGAATTTTCTTGAAGTTCCTTGAAAAAATCTTGTAATTTAATTGTTGGGTCTGATTTAATTTCCCTGAATTTAAAGGTTTTTAGTCATTTTGTAAACCCTAATTATTTTTGATCGTTTGTTCTGATCTGTGAAGTTTTTTGAAAAATGAAAACCCTTATTGATTTTATTAGTTTGTTTTATTGTCTGTTCTGAAAACCCTAATTGATATCCTGAGTGTTTGATGTTGACTTATTGGTTTGTAGTTCAAAGACAAAAACCTTTTCAAAGCTGTCGAGTCAAGTAATGTCTCAGTTTTCGAATCTCTTTCTCCTCAGCAGCTACTCTGCGCTCTCTCTCTTAAAAACGAAGATGCTTGCCCTCTCCTCCATGTCGCTGCTTCCTTTGGTCAAATGAAGGTCTTTTTATTTCCCGCTCTCTATCTCTCTCCCCCTATCTATGGTTTTGTGTTATTGAAATTAAGGTGTTGTTTTAACTGTAATTAGGTGGTAAGGATTTTGGCAGCTACTGGTCCTTCTATAAGTGGCATTAATAGTATTGATGAAGAAGGTTGGGTTCTATTACATTTTGCTGCTAGCATTGGGATTTTGGAGATTGTTGAGATTTAATCAACAGAGGTTAGGGTTTTCTTTCATTTCTTTGCTTATAAATTTCACTTCTGCTTGTGATTAATTATCCTGCTTTGAAATAAATGGGAGAATAGAGAGTATGTTGTAATTCTATACCACAATTGTCCTTGAATATATTTTCCATGGCATGAAAAGTACAAATGAAATGAGTAAATACTATTAATTGAATTCGTGAGATATCAAACAAAAGTCGTATCTTGAGCTAGTGCAAAACCAAACAGAAGTGAAATCTTAACAAGATACTGATGACATGGACATGCAGCTAAGCTGAGTTGCACAAGGCTAGTCAAATTTCCATGTAGTCCCAATTAGGAATCCATAAAGTGCTTGTGTGCTTCTAATATGTTGTTTGTGAGATTGTATTTCACATCTCTTACATAATCTTTGGACTAGGGAAGATCCGTACAGTTTCTTGTTGTTAGTGAAACTCCTCATTCTAATCTTCTACAAAAATTATTATCCCAATGTTCAGAATGAGTTTGATTTGGGGGTTCTAAACTTAATTCAAACTGAGAGTTTTTGTTAATTTGTTGGTAGAGTGTGATGTCTTGACTAATTTTAGTTGCTGCGAAGCCAAGGACTATGTAGTAACATCTAACAGTATTGATTGTACCATGGCAAAGACCTTTGAGGTTGTTTCAAGAGGATATGGTCCACTCAATGTGGTGCTCAATTACTAATTGACCAAAAAATGTTGTTGATACTAAATGACTAAGTAGAAAAGACCATTGGGGAGATTTTTTTTTTTTAATCAGATTATCTGTAGACAAAATAATAACGTTTTTTGCTATTTATTTTTCTCACAGCAGATTTTATCATATGGACCGATGAAAAGATGGATAATTTTTTAATTCTTTTATCCAGATAACCTTTTAGTATTTTTTTTAGAAACCAAAACATCATACTAATTTGTGGTACATTTGGGAAGTGCTGAAGAATGCATCCTGATTATGTCCATGTTAGTTGCAAGGATTTTGGTTGACTATACCTGATTGACTGTATTTATGATCAAGAGCTGATGTAAATTTGAAAAATAATGGTGGTCGCACGACCCTTCATTATGCAACAAGCAAGGGTTGGTTGAAAATTGCTGAAGTTCTAATTTCAAAAGGTACATAGATTAGTGCGAAGGACAAGGTTTGTAACTTCATGGGATTAAATTAGTTGATATGATAATTTCACATTTAGTTCATATCTTAATTTCTTCATCCGTAGCTAAACATGCATTTCTTCAGGTTGGATGCACTCCCTCACATCAGGCTACAAGCACGGGTAATGCTGAATTATGTGAACTCTTAATTGAGGAAGGAGCAGAGGTTGATGCTGTTGATAAGGCTGGTCAAACTCCTTTGATGAATGCTGTGATATGCCACAACAAAGAGGGTTTTGATTCCATTAATCTTTTAAAGATGCATTCAATTTAATTTAATTTAATTTTTGATTAAGTTATTGAACTTGCCACTGTCAAGAAATTGTTTGCTATGGTCATAGCTGCTTGAATTTTTTTCCCCCTTCCATTATGTGTATGTCTGTCCATGTTTCTCTTGGAATTAAGTTAAATTTTGGGAGTTACTGTTGGAACTATTATGTCTTGATTTGATTAAGTTTCCGCAATGCTTGTTAAATCCGGGATTTTGTCTGATGGATTGATTACAACACGTGTGTGTTGCTTCATTTGCTTCGATATGTATCCCAAATCTTGGAAAGTAAATGTGGTGACACTGTTTGAGGCTATATGTTTATCTGACAACTGTCTTATCTGTTATTTTAGTTTTAAAACAATGGAAAAGGGTTGTCCTATCCTGTAAGACATTCATCTAACTTGCATAGTATGAAGCATTTTGACCTGGTCTATTCAGCCTTTCGTAAATATGGATGGTCGAGTATTGGTTCTTAACATGGTTAGGAATTAATATAATGCAAATGTGATGATGCCTAATATGAGGTGGAAAATGATTGCCATTTTAGGATACTTTTAAGTTAACCAATTAGCTAAAATATTTTCTAACACCAAGATCTCTACCATTGTTCTCATTTTCTTATTCCACATATTCTGTAGAAATACAGTGTGACTAGATGGCAATCTTGAAATATTAGTCTCACATTATTCAAAACATTCTTACCTGTTCTTGTGGTTGAAATAAGGACTAGATCATTATATTCTTAAAGTTTCATTTGTTGATGGTTGGTTTGTAGATAGCTCATCTTTTGATTAGGCATAGGGCAGATTGAGAAAAGCTTTCCGCAAGATACATCTTAAGCTGGTCAGGGAACTCAAGAAGAAATTCAGTGGAAAGGTGAGGACAGACCCTTTTGCCTTATTTAATTACCCTGTTTGATACTTTGGTTAGCATGAAGTTCAATGAAACTCATTATTATGTATTTGACTGATTGAGACAAAAATGTTATTTGAATCTTCACGAAAAATTTTTCAACATGTTATTTATTTTCTTGTATGCTGAGATACCGATTTAGTCTACAGTCTCTGAATAGAAATGTCATTTGTTTTATGCAGCTTATCATGCTCATTTATTAATTTTTATACTTCAATTTTTTTTAGTCCTTGCTATTTTAGGAGAAATAGGTGAAGTAATAAATGGAAGAAAAATTAAGATCATGTGTATTCAAGAAACTAAATAGGTCAGAGAGAAAACTAGAGTAATAGAATCTTATGATCATAAGATTTGATACACAAATAAAGATAGAACTAAAAATAAGATAGAAGTAATTGTACATAAAAACCTATTAGGAGACGTAATAGAGATAAGAAGAAAATGAGATAGAATTATATTCGTCAAGTTAGTAAATGGAGAAAACATAATTAATATTGTTAGTGTCTACGCACCACAAATGGGTATAGATGCAATTAGTAAGAAATAATTTTGAGATGATCTGGATGAATTAATACAATCCATACCAAGTAGCGAGAAGTTATTTATTGGAGGAGATCTAAATGGACATGTAGGGTAGAAAAATGAGTGATTTGAAATCGTACATGAAAATTTTGGTTTTGGTTGTAGAACGAGGTGGGAAATATCATAGCATTTGATTTGGCACTAGTAAACACGTTCTTTAAGAAAAAAGAGTCGCACATAGTTACCTATATAAGCGGATCAAATGTTAGTCAGATAGATTTCTTTTTCATTAGAAGGGGTGATAGAACAACGTATAAGGATTGTAAGGTCATACCGGGGGAGAGTGTGACGACTCAGCATGACTTTTAGTTTTAGACGTACGAGTGCCTAGACGACAAAAACAATGTCAACCATATATAGAGCCAAGAATTAAGTGGTGGAATCTAAAAAATGAAAATGTGAAGACTTTTAGGAACAAAGTAATTAAAGTAACAAATTGATCCGTTAATTATAATTCAGAAACAATGTGGAAAGATATATCTAATAATATTAAAAGCATAGGTAAAGAGGTTCTTGGAGTATCCAAGGGTGGGGCTCCAAGAGGTAAAGAGTCATGGTAGTGGAATGAAGAAATACAAATCACTATCCAAATTAAAAGAGTGTTATGGAATCTTAAAAGTGGTAGTAGTAGTAAGACTTATGAAAAATATAAAAATACAAAAAAAGACATAAAAAAGATTATATATGAATCGAAAAGTAAAGTGTATAACGAATTGTACAAAATATTGGAGACGTGCGATAGGGAAAGAGAGATCTATAGAATTGCCAGACTAAGGGAGAGGAAAAGAAAATATTTAAATGAGATTAGATATATTAAAAGTGAAACAAATAGAATACTTGTAAGAAATGAGGATATAAGAAAACGGTGGAGGAAGTATTTTAATAACATGTTTAATATTGAGAGTACAATAAGTATAGAAAATATAGAGATACTTATAAAAGAGATTAATATAGATTTTAAACTTAAAATTTGTCCCTATGAAGTAAATGAGGCCATAAAGAAAATAAAAAATAACAAAATTATAGGACCTGATGGCATTTCTATTGATGTTTTGGAATGTTTGGGAGAATTCAAAATAATAATATTAACAGCTCTTTTTAATAAAATTAGGTAAACAAAGACAATGTCTCACACATGGAGAGAGAGCACACTTATCCCGCTATATAAGAATAAAGGAGACATACAAGATTGTTCTAATTATAGATGAATTAAATTCATGAGCCATACGATGAACCTATGAGAGAGAGTGATAGAGCATAAATTGATGTGAGAGATAACTGTATTTCAGAACTAATTTGGATTTATGCCCGAACGATCCACCACTGAAACAATTCACTTGCTAAGACAGTTGATGGAGACATTTAGAGTGCAAAAGAGATACATATATATAGTATTCATTGATCTTGAGAAAGCATATGATAGGGTCCCAAGAGACATGTTGTGGTAGGCGCTGATGAAAAAATGGATCTTTTTTAAATACATTAACCTTATTAGAGATATGTATGAAGGAGTTGTGACCAATATAAGGACTTGCGATTGGCTGAGCGATAGCTTCTGTAACACCGACACAGTGGTGTCCGTACAAGTATACTGTTCATGAAATTAAATAAAATATTTCTCCGTTTACATATAGAGAGAGAAAATTTTAAATTATATGGATTTTCGATTTTGAGATATGTAATTTGAAATTTTTGGGATATTTAAAATATCCGTATTTTCGATTTGTAAAATAAAGTGAGTATAAAAAATATATAGATGATTTATTTATTTATTTATTCATTTATTTATTTATACATTACTCATTTAATTTTTTTTTAAATTTATTTACAAAAAGAAATATAATAATAATAATAATAATAATAATAATAATAATAATAATAATAATTATAAATATAAAAAAAAAGAAAAAAAAAAGAAAGGAAAAACGAAATTAGGGCTTAAAGCCCTAATCTCTCACTTTCTCTTTCACTCTCTCACCGCCTCTCCATCTCCCCACTCGCACCAGCCACCGCCGCCGCGGCTTCCTCCTCCGCCGTGCCATCACCGCCACCTCGGCCCCACACCGCCTTCTCTCTCTCTATCCTCTCTCTATTTTGCTCACTCTCTCTCTCCTTTTCTCTCTCTCGGCTTCTCCTCACCCGCGAGTTTTCTCTCTCCTCACGGATTCGCCACCGCTGCAACCATCTTTCTCCACCACCGCGGCGCTCCACCGTGCTCCGCCACCCAGCCGCCTGTCTCTCTCCCTACTCGCGCGCACAACGGGGCTGCTGTCCCATGCGCAAGGGAATATGGCTGCTCACGCGAGGCAGCCCCTCAGCGCGCGTCTGTTCGCGCAACAGCCTTGCCCCAACGCGCGCCAGCCCTGTCCCAGCGTGCGAGACTGCCCGGCACGCCGACTGCAGCGTGCGACAGCTTCTGTGCACGCGGCTGCAGCTCCTTCCCTGCTCGCGTGCCTTCTGCCACTCTTGCAGAGCCCTAATCGACAGTCTCTGTCAGAAACCCTAGGCTGAGCTACGATTTCGTCTGTGTGCAGGTAAGGGATGTGTTTCGATAATAGTTCTAGGGTTTTGATTTCCATAAGTGATTAAGACTAATTGTAAAAATTTGCTTCAATTTGGAGACATTGCAGGTCTTGGAATGAATCGAATGGCGCACGGACGCTAGAGTTGAAAATTGTGAAATCCTAGGTGAGGGAAATGCAATCCTTTCTATATTTGAGTTATTTTATTGAATTTAGGATTGAAATTAGAATTAGAAATTTTATGTATGCTTTGAAATAAGTTAGATTAAAAGGAAATGTACTTTCCTGCAAATTCATATGAAATTATTTATGTTAAGCTTAATAGAATGTGTTAGATAATGATATAGGGTTGTTTGATTCGGTTGTATAGCTTTAGTTGAAAATTGATTGGAATATGCCTAAATGTGAGAATTAAGTTTAAAAATTTACGCAAATTAGATTGCTTAGTATGGAAGAAGCATATTAAAGGATGATGAGATCGAGTTGAATTGATTTGAATACTTTCCTTTAGAGTTTAATTTGACATATATATGAAAACAGTTAAAATTTGGGATTTTAGCCTAAGGATGGATACGTTGTTTTACATTATTGTTGATGTTGCATATAGGTAAGTTAAATACAAACTCTATATTATGAAAATATGTTTCAATACCTTTAAAATGACCTATGGTTTGAAGAAATTGGATGAGAATTGAAAAGTGTATGATTTTTCAAAGATTTTCCAGTTCGTAGGAAACTTAGTTATGTTAAGCGTACGTCCAATTTTGATTGGTTTTAGAATTGAATCAGACTTGATTTTGATTTGATTAATTGTTTATACATGGAATGAAAGTGATGAAATGGGAATCTAGGAAGGTAATTGTGTAAATAATTGATTTAAGTCTTAAATGAGCACATATTGAGGGGAGAAACCCTAAGGAAACATGTACAGGAAAATGTAGAACTTTGAATATGAAATTTGATGGGTTTTAATGTAATTTTGAGTGTTAAAATGTGGATTTGATGTACTTGTGTTATTGGCTATGTATATGTGAAATTGAGGCCAAAAGTGTGAGGAATTATGCATGCTGAATTTTGGATAGAGGTTAGTGAGTATGTGGATGTAAAATTGTATTGATCGAATCCATTGGAGAGATTTAGAATGACTCTAGTAAGCAAGATGGAGGTTTATATGTGTATGTAATGAGGTATAGAAAGTGTGTGCATATATATAGTGATATTGGTGTGTTAAACTGATATGAAAATGTGCGGCGAGAGATTGGATTGGTGTGAGCTTTGTGTAGGATTGATTGAGTAATATCACTTGAGTCTTATGGATATGTTGTAAGCATACTTTTCTCTACACAGCTCCGAATGACTTGAGGTTGTCTGCCTTAGACACTAGACATCCTTAGTTTTAAAAATGAAATAAGAAACCCCTTGATTTGTAAAGGTGTATCAGAAGTTATAGCCTATTTTCTACAACTGCGCAGGTTTGAAACTTGCCGATTTTATTCATGCGTCAGTTGGATGTATTGATCGAGGGGAGCACAGTTTCGACACTTGTTGTGCATTTTAGGGAGTGATTGACCCTCCCGTATACAGTGAGTGAATTTTATTTCAATGTTTTCGTTTAATATGTAAACTCTGATTTTTAACAGTTTGATAAATGAGCATGATTTGTCGCGTGCTTAAAATGTTTTGACTGGTTTTGGAAATGATTTTGTGAACCGATGGAGTGTCCAAAAATGTGGTTGAATTATGAAATATGCATCCATGTGATTGAAATGAAAAATGTGCTATTTTATGAAATATGTTGCATTTGGTTTGTGAACCTGATTTACGGCACATGTTTTGATATGATATTGATATTGGCCTTGAGGGCTGTGATTTGTACTGTGATATTGATATTGGCCTTGAGGGCTGTGATATGTATTGTTCCGTAGCTACGAAGGACACTGTGAGAGGTGCTTTGGTGGCGTCCGGATATGCCTAGGCCTGGGGTATCCCACGAGTGGTCGAGATGATATTTACGACACGGTACTAGGCAGGTTGAACCCGAAAGGGGGAGGATTTGGATACACTCTCCAAGTCTAGCACCTGGACGAGGTCCGTCGCCAACGCCGGGGTAGAGAGCACTTTAAATAAAATCGCATATAACACCCCCGGTACGCCTGTCATAGGTCGTGGTAGACCTCTGCCGGGAGTTTTACTCCGTGACTCTATGATTTTGATGAAAGTATTTTGGATGCATATTTGATTTGCTGATGCGTGTAAATGATCTATTGTTGAAATGAAAAGCATGATGATTGAAATATGATTTGTATACTTATGTTTTGACACTCTAGTTTCACATCCCATATTACACAATTACATTGACCCACTCACTCACTGAGTATTCTTCCCTGAGTACTCACCCCTCCTCTTTCCCTCCCCAGACAGGATTTGGCGATGTATTTGGCTCGAGGGCTTGATAGCTCGTTGGCGGATTTGGGTGATTATTGACGGTGAGATTAAGTTTTAATTGAAAAGATGAATTTCATAATTTATTGTCGACCCTGCGTGGTCTTGTTGAGGTCCGTAGTTGACCTGTACATATTTTGGGATAACTGTAAAATTTTTGGACTTCTGTTTGCTAAACTCTCATTTCACTTGCATTGAGGCATTTGTAAATTTTTAAAGTGTCAACTTGGGAATTTGTAATATATTTGTATAAATTTAGGCCCGCTCGGTGTGGCGGCTGTTCATGCTCTAGTTGAGCATGACAGTAGAGGTCTGTGATTAGGACTGTTGGTGGTTTGTTAGCCTTGCGTTGTCTGGATGCCGGTTGTGAGATTGGTGGATGGTTTTGAGGCCGGGATGACCATTTGTTTTATTTGCAGGATTGTTTTTGAATGTATACAGGTATACAGGTTTGATTGTACATGGGAGACCTCCGATTTATGGGGAGGTTTTGCCCGATTTTCTGTAGAAATACAGCTGGTATCCAGGTCAACGGGCGGCTATTCACGATTCCCGGTTCGGGGCGTGACAGTTCGGGTGGTATCAGAGCTCTAGGTTGAGAGCTATGTAGGAAAAGAGTCTTGAAAACATTCCCAAGTGTGTTGTGCTTAAAGTCCTCAATGCATGAGAGTTTCATACAGTCATGAGATCCCAGTACAACGGTTTTAGGCATATGAGTTATTCTTTTTAGGGGGTTAGATACGGTGCGTATCTAACCTAGCATATCATTTCCATCGGTTTTTAAACCGGTAACTCTATTCATTTTTAGGGGGTTAGTTATTTCGCAACTAACCCTAATCTTTGAAACATATCTGATTTGAGTTCTTCGTTTGTAAGATTATGATTACTAGACGAGGTACTAGATTTGTACCTGAGACATCTAGAATACACGAGGATGCTTCCTCGTCAGGTGTACCCTTTTTGCATGTTCTCAGCCGGCTATTATAGCCACGGTTCCATTACCATCATTTGAGGCATTTATACAGATGTATGAGTGATACACCTCTCATTGGATTCAAATACCTTGATTCATAATTTGAATTCTATTTTAGGGGGTTAGTTTCCCAGTAACTAACCCTAATCCTTGATTTCCACTTAATGAAAGAGTGCTCTGTTTGCATAACTATGCTGCCTAGATGTAGTAGGCGCAGTGCACCACTAGAGTCTATCAGTGTCTGATACACTTGTGGCACTCGAGACTTCACGAGTACCAGAGGATGCTTCCTCTACTCACGCACCTTCACTAGTGCCATCCTCGGCACCTCCACCGGCTGTTATAGCTGAGATTCCTCCACCATCACTTGACGCCTTGATACAGTGGTAAGAGTGGTACAGTAGATATGGGGTGCAGATGCCCCCACCTCCACTACAGACTCCAGCGACCGCACCTGCGGCCATACCTATTCCTACGACACCGATTCCTCCTTCGATGACCTGTTCTTCCATTTCTAGTCCAACCGATGAGACGTCGGTTACCTTGAGGTGCATCCATGAGCTTACTCAGTTGGTGACAGAGTTACGATAGCTCAGATATACAGACTTTTCAGGATCTAGTGATGTCGTAGCGGCGAAGCACTGGATCTATAGGATTCGCAGGATCCTTACTGATGTGGGATTGTCTGAGGAGTTCTGATTGAGAGTTGTTGAGAGACTCCTCATCGGTGATGCCCTCACTTGGTGAGAGGCTATTTGTGACGAGACTATTGACTCACTGCGGTAGGAGGACTTCTTGAGGGAGTTCGACCGCAGATATTTTACGGAGTCCTAGTAGGACCATAGAGGGTTGAGACCCAGACGAGCCAGAGCTCGAAGTGGGATAAGACTTCTAACTTTTAGGGAAGCCCTCTCACTTTACATCAACACAGGTTGGACAGGGACCACGTCCCTAGAGTTTTAGAGTACAGGCCTCTAGTGCCTCTAGTTATTCCACAGTACAACATCATTCTATTTGCCGCAACTGCGGCTGATGTCATTTTGGAGCTTGCGGAGCCCCCTTTGGATGCTTCTAATATGGGAAGCAAGGACATATTTATAGCTCTTGTCCTGACCTAGGTTCAGAGGTCAGGTGTTACAGACACACATGGGTGGACCATGGACATGTCAGCAGGGAGTACCTGCACATTCAGTACACACCGCTCCATGGACTGCCGGAGCACATCGTACTAGGCTCTTCACTATAGGAGCCGAGGGCATAGGCCCACGTGTATGTTACGACTCAGGAGGACGCTTAGGTGAACTCAGATGTGATGGGTGATACTTCCACGGATTCTATTATTTAGGAGCCTTTATGTGCTCTTCTTTTTGAAATCATGTATATCATGATACCTATGTACCGTTTTGATTAGTTAAAGCTCTAGAAGCTTAACTATTGTGATCCTCTTTTGAAACCATGCATCTCATGATGATATGTACGGTTATGACTGGTTAAAGCTTTAGAGGCTTGACTACTTGATATATATATACGTATATCTTTTGCGTATCCTATATTGGATCCTTTTTCAATTTCTCGCATCATGAGTGCCATGAAAATATTCAGAGTCGATGCCCGTGTTCTTATTGACACTGGTTTAGATTATTCTTACGTGAGAGTATTATTTCGCTCGACAGTTGAGTAGACTGTTATCATCGCTAGATGAGGAGCTATTGATTTTCACTCCTCTTAGTGAGCAGTCGATTTGAAATTTAGTATATAGAGAGTGCTTTGAAATTTAGTATATATGAGATATAAGTTTGGTGACAACTATCAGGATAATAAAGAAATGATTAGATTAGAAGGAAGAGAAGTCCCAAAGAGCGAACGATTTAAATATTTTGATTCCATTATCCAGAATGATGGCAATATAGATAGGGATGTAAATAATAGAATTCAAGCGGGTTAGATGAAATGGAGAAAAGCATTTAGAGTTATCTATAATCGCACGATGTCATTACATTTAAAGTGAAAATTTTATAGAATCGCAGTAAAACCTGCTTTATTATATGGTATCGAGTGTTGAACCATCAAACAGTAACAAGAGCAAAAAATAGTTGTAACTGAAATAAGAATACTTAGGTGGATGTATGGAAAAATTAGAAATGATAGAATTAGAAACGACGAGATACGTAATAAATTGGGACTTAACTCAATTGTAGATAAGATAACAGAGTACCATCTCAGATGGTTTAGACATGTACAGCGAAGGCCTAAGAACACACTTGTTAGGAAAGTAGATAACTTAAATATATGAGATTTAATAAAACGTATGGGTAGGCCGTTAAAAACTTGGGTGCAATATATTCGTAAATATATGATAGTAATGGATTTAGTTGAGGAGATGGTCTTAGATAGGAATGAGTGGCGTAGGAGAATCTGCACAAACTAAATCTTTTTTTTATTTCAATATTTGTCTCTCATATGACCAACCACAAAATTTGAGATAGAAGATCTAGATTGTTGTTGTTGTTGATTTTATTAGTCCTTGCAATACTTTATAGTCAGCAAGAGGGTTCTTATGCTGTACACTTTATATTTTTTACTTGTTAAGAAATGCCACAGTTCCTGAATATTTGGAGTGTATGAAATTGATGTTTGAAGAATCCAATATTAATTTGTTGCAAAAGCAAAACAGTCGTAAGACCCAACTCTTTGGAGTGGAGACTCCTTTGTTTGGATGATGGAGCACTCTCACACCCCATCACCTTGAAGAGTACAACCTTGTTGCGGTAAACTGTTGCAACTTGTATCTCCTGAAGCAAGATTATTTCAAAATTGAATGGGTTTATTGGTTTACTTATTTTTTCAAGGTAGGATGTTTCTTGGATGCTAATGAAATATCGAAAGATGCTCCAGGAATACTTGTTTGTTTCAATTATATTGACTAGCAGCATGTGTGAATTTATTTTTACCTATTTATTGATGTTGCAATAATAAAGAAATTGCCATCTCAGCAAAACTCAGATCTAAGAGGTTTAAATTGTCCATAATTTAGAAAATTATGATATTCTCTCATTGGACATGTATTAATGCCATTGTTCTAAAGTTGTGTTGCTGCTTTGGTATTGAATGCACTGATGCAACCACAAATACATAATACTAAAGGCATTGGTCAAACTGGTTCAATTTCTATGGATGCTTTTGTTTAGTTCTATATCCTTCATGCCTGACATTTAGGTAATTATGGTAACAATAAATGGTTGGAATTGTATTACCGGAATTAAACTCTTTGGCACTGTTGGCTTATAGGATGTGGCCCTGATTGCCCCAAGGAGGATATTGAGGCCCGTAAAGAAAGGCTCTGCTGTTCATAAGCCCCGCACCTGTACTTGTACAGCTATGCATGAGGCCATGCTGGAGGACATAGTATGCCCTGCTGAAATTATTGGGAAACGTGTTAGATAACGTCATGATGGATCCAAGATTATGAAGGTAACAGTTTCACCTTGATTTCCATAGTTCATAGAGGGACAGAGAGATAAAAGAGGCCGGGGTAGAGGAGGGAGGATAAAGTCGATGTGCTTGTTTAAATCATTTATGCTAATCCCTTTCCTGTATTGTAACTTTGTCATGGCTTGTTTAAATCATTTATGCTAACCCCCTTCTTGTATTGCTTTTATTGCTTTTACACTTTATTGTAGGTAAAACGAAGCCCTGCTAATTTCTTTCTGTTGTGGCAATGTTAACTGCGAATTGCTTGGGGGTGAGGTAAGCCGTTTAAACTTGTTTGCTAATATAAATTTCTTCTCAATCTTAACTAATTTGTGGAATTCTTTTGATGGATAAACACATGTAATTACCTTCCATATTTTGACATGAATATTTGTAGTTGTTATGGTTAACTGTATCCCTCATGTTGTCACTCTGCCACATACTTATAGAAGTGGGTAGATATTTTGGTTGACATTGATAGCAGTGGACGACTGAGCAGAAGTCAAACATATATTCTGACACATCTCTCAGTGTATAAGAAACATTCAGACCTATTTTTATAATGCTTTGATTAAGGCAAAATTTCTCCTAGAATTTGCTAATAATTTTTCTCTTTTGAGATTGGTGAGAATAGGTGAATCTCACATATATCTATTTAATTAAGGAGTATGCAAATTGCTATTCTTTCAAATGATATTTTTAGAGAAAGATTAGTATTCATTCTTCCTGTTTACATGACAAGAATGCAATTCTAGTGTTATTGAGCTTTTTTTTAGTAAAAGATTTACTTAATTTGTTATGTGCAGTGAAGGGCTTGGCAAGGGATATGATGGAGATATTGCTTTTGCAAGTGCCTTAGAAACATTTGATAGAGGGCACAATGATCCTATTAGTCTGGCCTTTGGAGGTATGTGCATATAATGGGCTATATTTTTTGGTTTATGTATATTGCATGTGGGAGAATTTTAAGATTTTATGTGCTAATTTAGTTCTGCTATTGATTTAGTATCAATATTCACATTGAGAATGCCAATGCATTTTCTTGTGTTCCTAGAATTTTGATCTTCTTCATTCCCCTTGCCAAACCATAACTCACTTGATTTCTGGAAAATCAGTTTTTACCATTATACCGTAGCATCCCAAGGAAAACATATTTGGGTCAGTGAGTGAAAAGTTGTATTTTTATAAGTATCTACAAAATCAAAATGAAGCATGACATTCTTTTGATTAACTCTGGGTATTTATAATAACAATAACAATCTAAATTTTCTATCCAAAAATTTAGAGTCGGTCATATAAGAGACAAATACCGAAATTGGAAAAAAAAAAGAGATTTAGCTTGTGTGGATTCTCCTACGCCACTCATTCTTATCGAAGACCGTATTTTCAACTAAATCCATAACTATCATGTCTTTACGAATGCATTGCATCCAAATTTTCAACGGCCTACATTTACATTTTATTAGATCTCCTATATTTAAGTTCTCGGTCTTCCTAACAGGTGCGTCCTTAAGTCTCTGCTTCACATGCCTGAACCATCTCAAACGGCTCTCTCGTATCTTATCTAAAATTGAACTGAACTAACTCTTAATTTATTACGTATCTTGTCGTTTCTAATTCTATATTTTATAGTTTTGCAACACATCCACCTGAACATTTTCATTTCAGCTACAGCCATTTTCTGCTCTTGTTGTTATTTAATGGCCCAACATTTAGTGTCATATAATAGAACAGATCTTACTGCGATTCTATAGAATTTTTTCTTTAGATATAATGGCATCGTGTGATCATAGAACACTCTGGATGCGTTTCTCCATTTCATCCAATCCGTTTGAATTCTATTATTCACATCCCTATCTATATTATCATCATTTTGGATGATGGAACCAAGATATCTAAATCGTTTGCTCTTTGAGACTTCTCTTCCTTTTAATCTAATCGTTTCTTCCTTAGCATGATGGTTGTCACTAAACTTATATCTCATATACTCAGTTTTAGATCGACTCAATCTAAATCCTTTAGATTCTAATGTGTCCCTCCCTAACCCTAATTTGGTACTGATATCATCTCTAGTCTCATCAACCAAAACTATATCATTTGCGAAAACCATACACCATGGTATTTCATTTTAAATATTTTTTACGATTTCATCTATCATTATTGCAAACAGTATGGGATTCAATGCCGAATCTTGATGGAACCTATTATTAATAGGAAAGCTATCGCTCAGCCCTCCACAAGTCCTTATATTGGTCACAATTCCTTCATACATATCCCTAATAAGATTAATATATTTCAAATTATCCATTTCTTCATCAGCGCCCACCACAAAACGTCTGTTGGGACCTTATCATATACTTTTTCAAGGTCAATGAATACCATATGTAAGTCTCTCTTCTGTACTCTAAATGTTTCTATCAATTGTCTTAGAAAGTGAATTGTTTTAGTGGTGGATTGTTCTGACATAAATCCAAATTGGTTCTAAAACACACTTATCTCTCGTCTCGATCTATACTCTATCACTTTCTCCCATAACTTTATTGTATGGCTCATGAGTTTAATTCCTCTATAGTTGAAACAATCTTATATGTCCCTCTTATTCTTATACAGCGGGATAAATGTGCCCTCTCTCCATGTTTGGGGCATTTTCTTTGTTTACCAAATTTTGTTGAAAAGAACCGTTAACATTGTTATGCCGAATTCACTCAAACATTTCCATACCTCAATAGAGATGCCATCAGACCCTATGGCTTTGTTATTTTTCATTTTCTTTATAGTCTCATTTACTTCATAGGAACGAATTTTACGTTTAAAATCTCTATTAATCTCTTCTACAGGTATCTCTATATTTTCTATACTTATTGTACTCTTAACATTGAACAAATTATTAAAATACTCCCTTCACCTCTTTCTTATATTCTCATTTCTTACAAGTGTATTATTGGTTTCATTTTTAATACATCTAATCTCGTTGAAATCTTTTCCCTTCATCTCCCTTAGTCTGGTAATTCTATCTATCTCTTTTTCCTCATCTCGAGTCTATAGTCTCTTATACAATTCATTATACACTTTACTCTTTAATTCATGAATAGTCTTTTTTACATCTTTTTTTGTATTTTTATATTTTTCATAAGTTTCACTACTATGATCACTTTTAAGGTTCCTATAACACTCTCTTTTGATTCGGATAGTAGTCTGTATTTTTTCGTTCCACCACCATGACTCCTTGCCTCTTGGAGCCATGTCTTTGGATACTCCAAGCACCTCTCTTTCTATACTTTTAATATTATTAGACATATCGTTCCACATTATTTCTGCATCATCACTAACTAATCAATTTGTTACTTCAATTACTTTGTCCCTAAAAGTCGTCACATTTTCCCCTTTTAGATTCCACCACTTAATTCTTGGCTCCATATATGGTTGACATTGTTTTTGTCGTATATGCACGCGTATGTCTAAAACTAAAAGTTTGTGTTACGTTGTTATGTTCTCCCCCAATATGACCTTACAATTCTTACAAGTCATTCTATCATCTCTTCTAGTGAGAAAAAAATCTGACTAACATTTGATCCATTTCTATGTACGGTTTCAAATCCCTCATTTTTCTCCCTTATATCTCTATTTAGGTCTGCTCCAATAATTAACTTCTCACTATTTGGTATAGTTTATATAAATTCATCTATATCTTCCCAAAATTATTTCTTAGTAATTGCATCTACACCTATTTGGGACGCGTATACACTAACTATATTAATTTTGTTTTCTCCATTTACTAACTTGACAAGCATAATTCTATCTCCCTTTCTTTTTATCTCTACTAGATCTCCTAGTAGATCTTTATGCACAATTAAAAAATATCTATAATATAAAAATATGAAACAAATTAAAAATGTTTTTTTAAGTGTTTTTTAAAAAAAAAATTAGGAAATGATTTTAAAAGTATTAAAGACATTTTAAACTATTTTTTAAATAGATCTGTGATATTTTTAAAAAAATAACAAAAAGTATAAATAATTTTCTTAAATCTCTTGTTAAAATATCAAAATATCAAAAAATATTATTTGTAATTAAAAAATATCTAGCAGATAAAAATATCATTCAAAATTAAAAATGTTCTTTTAAAATGTTTTTTAAAAATATTAAAAATTTCTTAAAATGTTTTTTCAAAATACTAAATAATTTTTAAAACTATTTTTTGAAAACATCAATGATATATATTTTTTTAAAATATCAAAAAATATAAATAAAAATGTTTTTTAAATTCTTTCATTAAAAATATTGAAATATTAAAGAATATTCTTTATAATAAAAAAATATCTATAATATAAATAATAATTAAAAAATATCTCATTATTTTCATATATTTTTACTTAATATTTTTATTATTTTGTGATAATTTGTAATATGATAATTTGTTTTCTTTTACAATGTGATACTATAAAAGTATTTTGATAAATATTGAACTGTGTGAATTTTATTGAAAATTTTTTTGATTATATTAAAAATAGTAAAAATATTTGAAATAGAAGATCTGTGGTAAAAATATTATAATATTATGATACTGTAAAAATTATAATAATAAAAATATTAGGCAAAGAAAATATTTTAAAATACTTTTTTATTAAAAAAATCAAATGATAATTTTATTATAAAATTTTACAATTATAGTAAAAATAATAAAATATTTTATATGATGATTTTATTGTATGCAATGTCATTTTCTTAATATTTTTATTATCATAATTTGTATAGTATTATAATATTATGTTATTTTTACTATATGCAAAAATATTTTTTGAGTATAAAAATTATTTTCAAATATTTTTTTACTTAATATTTTTATTATTATAATTTTTACAGTATTAGAATATTATAATATTTTTTTGGAGTATTTTTAGTATAATCATAATTTTTTTTTAGCTTTTCCAAGCCATAATTTTTTTTTTTTTTTTAATTTTCAATTTATTGCTTACCAAATAAGTTAACACAAGTTCACACATAGTTTTTATCCAAATGTAAATTAAAGCTTTTGATAAATATAACAAATATTTCAAAAAATACCATTCGATACAAGTCAAACCTTTATGCTTATTTATTGTAAATAATCATAATTTTTTAATCTTATAAATTCAAATTTAAATTAACATTTTAATATTTTTTTAACGAGGGCATATTATCCAATATTTAATAACGAAATTCAAACTTCACACCGTGTGTATGCATATTGATCACCACCTAGTTCATTTATCATCTGTCTCTTGATTTTTGTCTTTTTTTTTACCTTACACATTAAAAAATTATACTGAAAAAAATATGTATTAATAGCTAATGTAAAAACATTAACTAATGAACTATGTCTCGTGAAAAATGCATATTATATAATTAATTACTACGATTCAAGTAGTCGTACTTTTTTACTTCTCTTTTAATATTATTCATTTATTATTTTGTTTTTAAATACATAATAAATTAATATCATCAATATAATATCTAATAGTCAATACTTAAATACTATATATAAATAGTATATATATTAAAAAAAAAAGCTAACCAAATTATCAAATATTTAATAAAGAGATAATCTATTTTACAGATCATAGGCCTCATTAACAACTACTCGATTTTCTTCTTCAAGCACACGCATCGCATCATCTTGCAACGAGAACTTCATCATCTAAATCTAGCACAACTAGAAAGTATTTGGATTTTTTTTTTTTTGAAATAATAATAGAAATCTTCTAAATGAATAATAAAACAATAAAAAATAACCTTTTAAATTATTTCGCATGAAGAACAATTTAGATTTTCGCGCAAAACCTTACATTTGCTCCTTCCCACTTATTCCTAAGCATTGCCATATACATCCAATGTGGTCGTTGAGGATATTAAAGCAAATCCTGAAGGTAATTTGTGTTGCTCATTGAGATTGTGAAAATAATAATAATAATAATAATAATAATAATAATAAAAAGACACGTCAGTCCAACCACCGACAATATATTGATTTTGTCTAACCGTTTTCTCAAAATAGTATATTTCAAATTTTTGTAATATTAAAATTTTTGATATGCAGTTTTTATCATTCATCTAAAATGTTTCCATATAAATATTAATTTTAAAATTTATTTTAAAAATAGGGATAATTAAGATTTTCTATATTTATAAAGAAAAGAAGAAGAGTCTTCAGGGGACAATCTATTGATTATAATTTTCTCCTTTAATCGCATGACTTAGGTTTAAATATCATGTAACAAACAAATTGTAGTCTATCTTTCTCGGCCTTTTGGCTAAGATCAAATGTAGTATCTGTTCTTATTAATATAATATTTGATAGATGAATCATTGGCTCACAGGATATTAAATTAATTTTTTTTTATGGGGAAGGCCCATTAAAGTAACTTGCTACTTGGGCCTTCACTTGTCGCCCTTGGGCTGCACCCACCACAAAACAAAAACAACAAATTGTAGTCTGGGCTTCGGTACTGAGCCCATTATATAAGTAGTCCACTCAAAGCCCATCGCTTGGATCGCAGAACAAGCGGTGAAATTGCTGTTGCTTGTTAGGTTTCTTCCTAAACGTTCCCCCTTCAATTCCAACATCTCTCTCTCTCTCTCCCCTCCTACGCGTGAAAATGGCGAAGCGGGAGCCGGAGCCGGTCGTGGCCGATTCACGCAGCAACAGAGTGGCGGTTCAAGCGACCAACGACGACGCTTCTGCCAGTAAATTGTACGAAACCCTTACCAGTACAATCTCTGTTGTTGTTTACCAAAACATATTCGATCTTTAAATCCTGGAACTTGAGTGATGGTAATCACCAACTTGTTGGTCTCACCAACTAAGTTCACATGCATAATATTTCCTGATCAATTTATGTGGTTGAATACTTATAACCTACGAAGACATAGACATACTCTGACACAGACACTGTGATACAACAAAATTATAAAAATTTTACGCTCACTCGAATCATGAGGTGTGGTATCATGTGTTGTGTTTAATGGGTCTGTCAGTACCTAGTCATTCCTGGAAGTGTCTGCCTCAATGTATTGTGCATTACGCAGACACAGTGATGTGTCAAAAATTGAAAAATTCTACGCCGATGTGAATCATAAGGTGTGGTATCATGTGTTGTGCTTAATGGGTACGCATATACTCATTTCACGCGATACAGAAATAGTGACACGACATAGATAAATTTAATGCCCTTGTGAATCATAGGGTGGGATATCATGTGTTTTGTTTTGATGGGTTTTATCTGCATATACTTATTTCTAGAAGTGTGCGTGCAATGCAGCACCTGACATAAACCATAGTGACACAACTATATTATAAAACTTTTATGCTGATTTGAGACATAAAGTGTTCATTTCTAGAATTGTTTGTTTAACATAGCACATGATGTTCTTTGATTGTTCAAAGGGCTATGAAGATTCGGATGTTGTTCATAATAGTCTTTAGTTTGCAATAGTTTGAAGTTCAATTTCAGCCATTAGTTGAGTTCAGTTCAGACTATGCAACAAGTTTTGAATGGTTTGTGTTTCAAACAGTAGAACTAAGGGTGTTCATGTTTCTAATTCTTAAGGACAAGACTTTTGAATACTAACTTTCAACCTTAACTTTTTGGGTAATATTGCATGGAGGGATTGGTGAGGTAATCCCCTCGATGAATACCATGAATTTGTTCTGATCAGCTATTCTAAAATATTAAGTTCTACCCATATACAGGCATGTTCATATATCAAGTGAAACAAAGGAAGGTCTTGGTATACAGAAGAAATTATTTTTGTGTGGACTAAAGCAAGGATAATAAACCTTGGAGTTGGAGTTTGGTTGTGGAAACCTAGAACTTTACGTGCATTGTGAAGTAGAGTTTTGTTAGTCAGAGGGATCATTGAAAAAGGAGATGAAGAAAGGTAAAGAAGTTCGGGTGAACAAATTTTGAGCAAATAGATGTGTTCATTATCATTTGGTTGAGAAAGGCAATTTGCTTACAGTCACATAACCTGGATCACTGATGCCCTTGTTTAAGTTACATAATTCTACCTCAAAATTATTGTTTTTTTCCTTCTCTTTTGCACTCCCTGGATTAATTTCTCTCATGTTATCCTTTTGTTGGTAGCAATGTTCTTGTTATGAATTATAAGTAACATGATCATTATGTTATTCGGTGGATGACGCTAACAATGTACTATGGCTAAAAGGTCCTGCGTCAAAAAGGGTTACATGAAAGATGACTACATCCATTTGTTTGTTAGGAGACCAGTGAGAAGATCGCCTATAATAAACAGAGGTAATTTGACTTATGAAAGATAATTTTTTTTGGATATATTAAGAATTTGGCCCCCTCATTTCAGAGTCTTGACTGTCACTTTTGGTTCTGAATATGCTATTTTAAGGTTATTTTGCTCGTTGGGCTGCTCTACGAAAGCTTCTCTTTCAGTTTCTTAATTGCGAGGGGAAGAATGATGGAGAAAGTCCAATTAAGAAACAGATATTGTCACTTGGAGCAGGTTATGACACAACATTTTTTCAGTTGCAGGTGCATGAGTTTCCTTGTGAGTTCTACATTTCATACATAAGCTAAGGTTCAAAGTGATGGATGGCAATGTTTATCACAATCACATCAATAAAATTTCTAGCTTCAGTGATATAATCTATTTGTTCCTTGTGTTTTTCTTACTCCATTTACAACAACATTGCACTTTATATTTGCTAACATAATAATTAATTTCTTTCATTGTTGTGGGAATATGTGGGTGATTGATTATTGTTCTGCTCATTGTGGTTGCTCTGATAGGATGAAGGGAAAGCTCCGTACTTGTATGTCGAACTGGACTTTAAGGAGGTGCAATTTTGAAAGCTTTATTTTGACTTCATGCTTTAGTGCCAATCTACTTTATAATCATTTATTTATTTCAAAGGAGCTCAGGAGGATTCTTTTGCTTATTGCATTCATTAATGAAAATAAAGTTCCACAGCACTTTTTTGCCAGGTTACTAGTAAGAAGGCCGCCCTTATTGAAAACAGCAGTCAATTGAGGGACAAAATTGGTGAGACGGCAACCATTTCAAGGGGTGAGTTCCTGAAGCTATTTTACATTGGTTTGCTTCTTTTCAAATGGGAGCATCTAATTGGAGATCTCACATACTTCCTCAAATACATTGGGGATGGGTGCAAGTGAATTGTACCAGTGACAGTTATTGTTGTTGTTGTTGTTTTATAAATTTCTATAGTTAGTTTATTTTTACTTCTCTCCTTTCATTATTTTTGTTGTTCATTTTTTAGTATTATTTTATCTATTTTTGCTTTCAAACTTTAATTTTATGTTTAATTTTTATTTATTTATTTATTTATTTTTTCCTCTTTCCTTATTGATCTCTCAAACGACCGATTCTAAAATTTGGTATTAAAGCACAATTTGCTGTTGTTATTTCCAAAAATTAAAACAATATGGATGTTATTGGGATCTGTGAAAAAAAAAAGGAAAGGTGGAGTTCTTTCTATATGTGATGTCTAGTGTTTCTCAGCACTGTTGACGTTTTTTTTTGGGGGGGGGGCATGTGGATCTGGACTTAAGGGTGATGAAAGTCCCAGTCAATGTTGTTATTAATTTTCTGAAATCTTTTGTGTATTTTGGCAACTAAGACTAATTATTGCTTTTGCCCTAATGGATGATCTTGCATATGGCAGAGAAAGGGGAGGTACATGGTGATCATTACAGACTACTACCTGTCGATTTGCATGATATACAAAAGTTAGATGAGATTATCTCTTGTGCAAATATGGATCCCAGGTACTTGCAGCCCCCTTCCTGGAAGAAGGTCAATCTGTAATATGTCTATGAATATATGAATATATTGATGATTTTGTTGGCAGTTAGTGCCCTATCTATCTGAGCTTTTATTTAATTTATAAAATAGTTATTGTTCTTGATAAGTGAGGCTATTTAATTAGGAAATGAAAACTATATGTCAAAAACTTTTCATTTACAGCCTCCTGTCCTTTGTTGTGGCTAATTGAAGCTTTGTTTCAATGTTGTGTTACTTTTTGCCTTAGTGCTGTTACTATGTTGAACAAATAAGTACCCTTTATATGTTTAACCTTTCATAAATACCTTCAAGTTTTAAATGACACAACTGGTCTCTCTCTCTCTCTCTCTCTTCATATTACCTTTCCGTCTTCATACAGCAGTGTGAAGCCTTTGATGGATGTCATGAGTCTTATTCATGCTTAGAGTTGTTCACGTTGCTTCATCCTGATGCTGTTATCAGCTTGCCAACATTTATAATTGCAGAATGCGTTCTAATATACTTGGACCCTGAATCAAGCCGTTCTATAGTTGGTTGGTGTGCAAAGACATTTTCTACGGCTGTATTTTTCTTATATGAGCAGGTTTTCTACCTTTGGTCTATTTGCTTTTTGCTTCTGTTGGTTTATTGTATCATTTTCCCTTTTAGTCAATTTTTGTTTTTCTTGTTCTCTTATTTCTCTCTTGTGTTGAATTTGTTGTTCAACAGATACATCCAGATGATGCATTTGGACAGCAAATGATAAGAAACTTGGAGGTTGGATCTTACTTTTGGCTATCATGTTTGATCAGTTGTTGATACCAAATTGTTTCCATTACTTTTTTGATATGCATGTTCTTATGGAGAACTGATTTCAGAATATTGATAGGTTTTGTTTCAAAAAAAGTAATATGATCAGAAGGAAAAAATGTGGTTGTGCATCTCTCAAAGATTGGTGAAGAATTGTTCTCATACTTAGCTGAAGTTTTAAGGATGTAGTTGCTGTGGGTCAGGGTGGGGCCAGACTTTGCGATCTTGCCCGACTTGCTTTGCAAAGCAACTATTCTTCCTGCTTTTTGCACTTTTAGGGAAACGATTTCATCCCCGTCTCCATTCCCCAAAATAAAAAATAAAAAATAAAAAAATCATATTGCTTTTGCCACGCAATCTATTTTCTTTTCCTTTTTTGCCTATACTTGACGAGGGGCATAAGATTAACTATTGCAACTAATTTTCTAGAAAATCTTATGATACCACTAACAACAAATGCTTGCCCAGACTCTGGTATATGGTCATGTTGTGGACAAGAGAAACCAATTAAATGGGACATATTAGTACAATTAAATATAGGAAAGGAGTTCAATTGTCATTTGAAGGAATGCTTACTTGTAAAAAGGAGTTGATAGCTGCATTAGCAGGTTCTTGGATATCACACTCAGAATTACTTAAATCAAGAACAAGGGCAGTTTATTTTGTCAGCTTATCTAATAATATTATCACAAAAATTGGCATCAATCGGATAATGTGTTGTTCGAATGAAAGTTGAAATCTAAGCCAGGAAACAAAATTTATATGGGGGGAGTTCCATAGTTGATAGCGGTATCTGTGTTGGCCCTTGGTTATTGCATCCCCCCTACCTGCCTCATGGAGTGGCTTATCCAGTTGTCTTTCACTTGCATCCTTAATGAAGTTGTTGTGGCATAGGCCTTCCCGTGTATATATGTATCCACACACACACACACACACACACACGTATATATATAGGCTTGAATTTCAACTTTCATTTGAACAGCATATGTTATTATGTGATTAAGAGTGGGATATCCAAGTATCTGCTGATTTAGTCCTTTGCAATGATGTTGATCTTTTGGAGGTGTAAATTTTAGTGTACTATTTTCACCATTATTATTAATAGTTTCTTGTGAGGTCCAAGTGCCTAGGTGTTAGCTAAGGGTGCCATAATTCTCATGTTTTGCAAGTTCTTTCCATGACAATGCCATTACACATGAGAATGCATTTTTTTTTTCATGGTTTCAGAGTCGAGGCTGTGCACTCTTGGGCATATATGCTACACCAACTTTACGTGCAAAAGAACTACTTTTTCTTAATCAGGGATGGCAGGTATTGCATTTGGCTGTAATATGATCTCAATTTGAGAAACCTTAAGATAATTGAGTAACATTTCGATGTGGATATATAATGATTGTAATCCAGTGGTTTAAAAAAAGGGATAGTCGTTGCCCTTGACTGAATCCATCTCTTTTGTCTCCTCAACAGCTGCTTCGCAGAGATCTATCCACTTGATAACCCTTCCCATAAATAAGTTGTTGATGTGTTGTTCATTTAGGCGACTCCTTTGCTTGTTGAGGGTTTGGTACAAACATTTTGGCATGTAGTGCAGGTTAATCTTTTCAAATAGATTATTACTAAATATAATATGATCTTTTCACGCCAATCTTGCAAATGTCAAGCTACTTGAAAAAAAAAATGGAGGCAACTAACTTGACGCTAATGCTATGAGAGCATTTTTTAATATCCTTAGAATTTTCTTTTGTCATGCCCAATATGTATATATCTCGAGTACGTAAGGAAACTGACAATAATGCCCTTTAAGGGCCTTAGACAAATACAACAACAATGATAAACAATATAATTCAAACAAACCTGTCACTCTTCATAAGTTTATTCTCTTCTCTGTGATATATTATGGCATTGGGAGTTGAAGATATAATTTCCATTCTATTTTACTTGGATAATAATAAAATAAGAAATCTTCTTCCATTGTATGCGTCCTGATTCTTAGGTTCCCTGTTTCCTGTTAGGTTGTTCTTGTGTCAATATTCTACTTATGCTTGGCAATGTCTGATCTCTTTGAATGCAGAAATCCGTTGCCTGGGATATGCTGAGAGTTTATGGTGAATTTATTGAAACTCATGAAAGACGCAGGTATGTGCTCCTTCCATTTTGCTTTGCCCCAACATCCCCTCTTCCCATATTTCATTTTTTTCATGCCTCACATGGCCCATGTTTCTGGAGTTGTTAATACCATGCATTAGCACAGTTGTTAAATCTACTTTTTCCCACTCAGTGTCATAAAAGATCTTTTATACTATTATTTGCATGCCTTTGTTGATTGTATGTTGTGATGTTGTTTGTACTTCCTGACTACATTCTAGTTAAATCTCACTTGCTCATGCTTTTAGAGAAATTCGTTATCTGGATATGAGATTGAAATATCCACTATGCTTTGGCTTTTCTTTCCTTTACATGCAACATGTTGCCTGTATGACTGACCTGACCTTTTTTTGTTACACAGCCATCTGAGATGCTATAATATGGTAGAACTTCAGTACAAAATGAATTACTTGATCATTCAACCTTCAGATTTGCTAGTTGGACTAACTTTGGTTGATGAAAACAATGAATTAAGAACAAGTAGTATTTCAATTCTATATATTTATGTTGGATTAAACTGCCAAACTAGCAGGCTGCACTTGTGATTGGATTTGTGGTTTTTCATTTGTTGCTTGTGTCCCTTGCATAAATCATTCTTATAAATCTAATAAACAAAAAGAAAGTTAACTCTTCAGCCATTCAGGAGCTGTTTATATAGGAGTAGGATAGACCATCTGCTGACTGAAACATGCTAGTGTACAAAATATGAGTGTGAGGTAGTGGTAACTGCCCGCTTGTCCCCCCCTCTCTCACATGCACTTGCACACATTAATGTTTTACCTCTGCTTGAATTTGACTAATGGTTTTGTCAAATTCAAATTTAGAGTTTTCATTAATAAATCAGTTTAGAGGTCAGAGATGGTGGATCTATGCAATTTATAACTTACTCATCGAATATGGAATTTGTCCCTATTTTAAATACCGAAAATTTTGGAATTTGATATGTGGAAATAAAACTCAATGGGCATGTTCATTATTCACTGAGTTTACTTTTCGAATTGAAAAGCCTGATTGAACCTTGCTACCATGTCTATCCTATCTCCATGCAGCCAAAATTCATCGTGCTATGTACACTTTATGTTTCTTTGTGCATACTCTACTTGTCCATGAGTGGAGCAGGAGCATTTGATGTTTTGCAGAAATGAGAATCCCTTGATTACCTTTCAAGAAAAGGAAAATTCCTTGTTTTCATCTCCGAAAGATACCAAGATCTCTTGGTTGTTATAAATTTGACTGCCAGTTCTTTTTAAGATTCTAATGTGTCTTGTTTGCAGATATAAAGAATGATTCTTTCCTGATATTCCTGTCGATTCTGTTGCGCTTTTCTTATCTACTTTGTAGTGGGCAACTCTCAGTTGTCTTTTTCTTGCATTATTCTCTGAAGTCCTTATCTGTATTATGTTGTGAATCAGGATTGAACGGCTGGAATTGTTTGATGAGTTTGAAGAGTGGCACATGATGCAGGCAAGTTAATTTTGCTAATTACTTGAACAGAAATAATGAATGACATTCTCGTTTTATGTAGAAAGATATATATGAATGATATGTCACTCCAATGAACATAAAAACTTATTTTTTGGGGTATGGAGTTATCTCGGTTAATTGAGATGACTTGACATGCATTTTAGTAAGAGATTGGAGAGGAAATTTTGGTCATGTGGTGCTTCTGTGAGATCTTTTGGTAGTAATGTAGGCCCTCTAAAACCTTTTGCCATAATTGATGAGCTGGCACACATGGATAACACTTGGCCCAGTACCTTGCATTAAAGATCATTTCATCCCGTGTTAGAGCCCCAAGATGTCATGATGTATGGATGAACATAAAACACAAGATCAAAAAATGTTGAACTTCCTGTATCACCTGTTGGCACTGAGTTACCCACACTGCCTTGTGGGAAACAAAAGAACTCTTAGCACGTATTCATCATCATGGCTCATTATTGAATGGTAGAATCACAAACCGGATATCTAGTTGCTGTTATATTGGGCACCACTTTAATTAAAGGGGTGATTTGAATTGCTTATATCTGCTGACTCCGAAAAGATTAAGTACCTTTTTATTTTGTTTGTCCTTTTCAGACCCTGCCTTTTTTTTTTGGGTAGGCATTCTCTGACCCCATTTTTGTCAATGGGATGGTCTGTATTTTACAAGTTTATGAAACAAGTTCTCTTGGGCTAGTAATTTTTCCCGAGACATTAAAAAGCGAAACACCCATTGGCACATTTTTCTGGGTAGTAGATGCAAGAGTATAAAATGGCTGTAGCTGAAATAAGAATGTTTAGATAGATATGTGACAAAATTAGAAAAGATAAAATTAGAAACAAAGAGTTACGTAATAAGTTGAGAGTTACTTCAATTGTAGATAATATGCGAAAATACCGTCCAAGATGGTTTGGGCGTATGCAATGAAAATCAAAAGACGTACCTATTAGGAGGATCGAGAATTTAAATACGAGAGATTTAGTAAAATATAGAGATTGATTATTGAAAACTTGAATGCAAATTATCTATAAAGATATAATAGTTATGGATTTAGTTGAGCAAATGATTTTAGATAGAAATAAGTGATGTATGAGAATCTGGACAAATTAAATCAATACTTTTTTTTTTTTTTCAATATTTGTCACTCAAATGGTCAATCTCAAATTTTGAAATAGAAGACTTAGGTTGTGGTTGTTGTTGTTGTACTAGATGCAATATTTACATCAACTGTACACCTCAGGAAGGTTCTCACACTATTTTAATGTCTGTACTTCTGGTTTTCAGGAACATTATTGTGTGGCTTATGCTATCAATGATGCCATGGTACGTCCTATCACCAAAGTTCTGGATCTATCTCATTTTCAGTTAATGCTTTTGTCATGCCCACATTGACACAAATGAGTGTGACTCACCAACTGATGAGCTTTGTCTACTCGCTCGGTCTAGTCAAGTAAATCTGCCTTTCTCAGAATGAGCTTACCTACTTATGCTACTTCTTTTACGCCCCATGATTGTCTCAAATAATATTTGGGTTTTACTATTATCCTCAATCTGGGAATTTTTCCCCCCTTAATATGGTTAATGATACCTATGGGATTACAGGATTGGTGGCAAATGGATGTTTGATCCCATTCTAATGACCACCATTCTTAGTGTGACACGATGGTAAAATGATTAATGGTCATTGGAAGGCGATTCAATTTCCAATGGTCAGCTACCTCATAGGGGGATTGTAGAAAATCTCTAGATATGTTGATTCTAGTGAAATTCATTTGTGAACTAGGACTCATCCTTAAGTGGCAAAAGTGTTAATGACTAATTTTGTCAGATGCGAGGGTTCAGTAGTTAGAACTTACCACTTACCATTCTGGTATTGAATCTATGATTCAGGGCATGTTTCATCACTATGGCTTTCCTAACAATGAGCACGTGCCCGGCATCCCCTCAACGGCAGCATCACCTTGAAAGCCTGTGAGTTCATATTGATATTTGTAATTTTTAATAATGTGAGGTCTGGTTAACTAAGTTAATGTAGAAGCCTGCCTGTGCCTGACACCTGCGGGTTCAGCAGGTGGGTGTCAGGTAAAAGGGGCCTCTCATCTAGTAGTTAATAGTGTTGGCCAGAATCCAAGATGATGTTGATTTGTGTGGATGCGTTTATGTATGTTGCTTGACTCTTGTTGGGAGGAGATCCTCTTTTTCCTCTGTTCTAGCTGTTTGGCAAGAAAACGTGGTGGGACCCTTACAGCACAAATTGTTTCCCTTTGTTGGCTAGTGGGGTCCTTTTTTTATGAAAAAGTACTTGCAATGTTGGTCCCCTTTCTAATTTATTATTCACTCTTACATCTTTTTGTTTCATTCCTCATGTCAATCTTTCTGCTTTAGAAACTTTGTGCTTGGGGTTTTGATAGTAGATCTTTTGAAATCAAACTTTCATTATTGCCAGCAGTAAATTGTTGTTTTGGTGGGACTTCTCATTAAATGTAATTTGGGACCGGCCATTTTCAAGATCTGTGACTGTTGCATCTTTTGAGGGAAAATTGGCAAGGTAATGGTTAAAAGTTGTCCTAAAACTGAACCATGACTTATGCTTGTATATGAAATTCTGGTTTAGGACCTCTCCTAGTGGTATCGCGGTCTCTTGCCCTCCCCTGTAATGACGGTTTAAACCCCCTTACTCTGCGTTCCCTAGTTGTACAAAAGGGCATGGCCTTCAACCGGGGGAAGAAAAAATCCAATGCCATTCCTCATAATTGATACAAAATTACTTTGTGAATTTTGGATTATAATGTTTCTCACAATTTATACAGACAAACACATTAACAAAATAAAAACTTAAAGCTTGAAAGTGAAGGGGATCATTCCCATATATTTTATAAGTGTTTTTTTTCCCAGTTGATTATAGGTATGATTTGTTGTAGGGTGAAGTGGGATAGATTTGACTAGATTTTAGACTTCCTATGCTTATTCTAATTCTTTATAAAATAGGGTGTTTCAAGATCTTCTGCATGTTCAATGTCATTGGAGGTAGTCCATGGAAAAATCAAAGACTTTTTGGCCCACTGCCCTAAAAAGGTCTTGAGGAAGAATTGGATGACTGGGATGATATGATCTTTTTGAATATTGAATTCATTTGAGGTAGGACAAAGGGGAAAAATGGTCCCTCTAGGGTTTGTAATTTGCTTGTGGATCGGTTCCTACTCCCTACTATTATTAGGTCTGTCAAAACTCTTCCTTCCCCAAATTTAGGAAAATATAATAAAAACTAAAATGATAAATGAGAAAATTGTTGTGCTTCAGAAGATATTGGTTAAATAACCTATTTTGTCATTTAGTTCTCCAGCAGGTATCGTACTGGCTGTACCCAATTTTGTCTGATGAGTAATTGCTCTCGGCGGTCAAACTTTGTTGCTCTAGGCTACTTTTGCCAAATATTTTTTATTAAATTAATTAATATTTATATTAAAATTTTATATTTTTATATTTACAGATTTTCTCATTTTTAATAAATTATTTATTTATTTAATTACAATTTTTTATTTTAAATTTTTATTGTAAAAGTTAACTATTTTATTATTTTCATTAAGTAATTAATATCTTCATAAAAAATTTTTATATTTTTTATAATTATGCATTTTTATATTTTTTCTTATTATTTGTTTCTGTTTCTTTGCAATTTGGTGGTGACTGTTTTGATCAAATGTCTCTTTAGGGTTCTCAAAATTGGACCTATGGTTTTTTTTTTTTTTCTTTTCTTTTGCTTCTGTGAATTAAGTGGAAAGGAATTACTAGTATAAACTTCTCTTCTAGGCAAGGGCAATGCAATAATTTTATAGGTGAAATATAACATACATTTGAAATTATAATTTATAGGGTATGATTTAGTTTTTTTTTCCCCTAAATATTCGAAATTAAAATTGTATTGGGTTTTAAGCTTTAATTAAAAGTTCTTATCTGCAGTGAAATTCTAATTTTAAGCTTTAATTATTATAATTTATGGGTTTTACCATGTCAAAGATAAATTACCCTCCAAATTACCCAAAGCATAGCATAAATCATTTTGTGGAGATCCGGACCATGGCAAATGTATGGGCCCTCTAGGGTCGGTTTTGGTTATGATGCATTGATGGACTGGATGTTGAAGAAAGTGATTGATGGTTCTTGGTTTATGTTCTGCAAAGTTTGATCAACACGGTGTTTCGATGGCTCAGTGATGTAGCTTGCCATTGATGTTTTGTTCCTCGTGCTCTATCATCAACCAAGATTTTTCTTTTGATTTTGCTAGTTTTCATCTGCCCCTTATTTTGGAACTTAGGTTGTTTCTAGTTTCTATTATATATATATATATGATGAAGAAATTCTGGAATAGGTTACTCATTGGTTCAAAAATGAATTGAATGGGTTAAAATTGTAGGAATCCCAAACAGGTGGGGGTGCGGGTACAACGGGTGATTTGGTAGTATTTTCCGTCACTCCATTGTAAGGCGCCCCCACATCACGTGTTAGGGTGTTTTCTTTCGCAGTTGTACGGCCTTCTGTTTCAAGACGACTCTGTTTTTAATATTGCTTGCTTACTGTTGGTATTCATTTTAAGTTTATTAAAATTAAAATAGCTTTAAATTAATTAAAAATATTTTTCATTGAAGAAAAACAATTCAAAATATGTTAAAAGTAGACCATCAAGTAAAATTTATTTATTTATTTATACTTATTTAATCTGTTTAACATTATTTAATTGCTAAATATATAATAAATGAATTCAAATCTAAAAGCAATTTTATTGCTAAGATGAGAATCTTTTCATTCATCCCAGAGGGTGAGGGAGGGAGATAAGCTAAAAAAAAAATTAGATTTAAAAAAATGAGTTTTTTTTTTTTTTTCCAAAATATTATGCATGAGCTATTATCTTAGTCATCATCATTATTATTCTTATTATATTCACATGGTGAGTTTTGTTCAAATCAAAATTGAATAAATTAAAATCTCTATTCTCATATCTCTTCTTTTAGTTCTCTCGCCTGAAGATACATAATTCATTAGAGCGAAATTGTTCGATGATTTTTTTTTTAAAAAAAGGAAAAATAAATCGATTAAATGCAAAAGGAAGAGAAATTGACAAAGGAATTCATTGAAAATCCAAGATTGAAGTTGAAATCAATCATCACATTGAGAGGTTAAAGGTAATGGACGATGCCAGATAGATACTTGATGGATTGTTAAATTCTTTAATTGAGTTTCGAGTCCACAATGCTGGGAGAGTTATTCTTTAAATAGAATCTCATGCTCATATTGGATCAATTGGATATCTGTGGTGGAAAAAAATGATCGACAACCAATCTTAACTTTAATCTATAGTTCTTTGGTCGAGTTTTGCTTCAATTTCAAATCTTTTAATCTCCCAAGGAACGATTTTTTTTTTCCTCCCTCTTTTTTGGGTTAAAACTAGAATGGAAGACAGGTTAAAGGGAATTACGTTGATGATGATGACTAGACTCTGGCTCCTGTTGGGGATATGGTAATGGATTACCGTGGATTTTGGATTGAAAAGCTGGTGGGTGCCTTACCAATTTCCTCCATGACGAAAGAGGAACTCAAATATCCTAGTCACTTCTCATACCAAAAAATAAATAAATAAAAAAAAGAATCCAATCACTGCATTCCTACACTACTCTCTCTGAGTAGGCATAAAATGCCCAAAAGTCTCCATGTTTACCTCTTGGTCTCTTAGTGGGGGAGAAAAGGCCAATGTAATGGTGAAAAAAAAAAGGGATACGCTTTTTATGAATATTTAATGTTTTACTCAATGACCAAACTTTTGAATTTTAGTTTTTACAATTTTTCATTTTCTTCAAGGTTAGAAATTACCAATCATGGACTACTAGTTGGCAAAGGTTGAGCAATGAGCATGTGAGAGGTGGGGTTGGCTACAGAGCCCGGAGAGAAGACCTTGTGTGAAAGGTGAGAGAGAGACACACACCTTTCACTATTTTCAATCTCTATCTTTTTTTGCTCTCACCTTCCCTTTCCCTATCCTTTTCTAACCATTGCTCTTCCCCAAAAGTAGTCCCTTATTAGGGTTCTTTTTTTGAGAGATAAGCCCATCCTCTATACCCCTTAACTCTTCTGGGAATCCACTGTTTTATCTCAGCAACTAGATTCTTGGTCCCTTGAAACTCTAATATTTTATTTAATTTCTAAAAAGTTTTTGAGTGATGAATAGATCATAATACTTTTGCTACCCCCTAATCCCCCCCAAAAAAAAAAAAAACTAATATTAATCGCAGAAAAAACAATATGATCAATTAAATTACCTTATAAAAGTTAACTTAAAATATCAACAATGTCCGTGTTTAATGGCAAAACATTATACTCTATTAACAATGTCCGATTTGAGTTTTGGAAATGGAAATATAGATATTAGGAGAGTCAACCCAAACTGTTCGAATCAGATTTATCGGATTTCTGAATACCAATGGTGAAGTATAAAAAAAATAAAAAATAACTTAAAATTCGAAATTAAAATTTTTAATTTAAATATTAGTTTACTTCATAAAATTATAACTTTAATATATATATTTTAGTCATAATATAAAATTTTGAATTTAGTCTTGATTTTCATCGCCAAAACACTTGGGCAATTAAGAATAATTTACATATTTTAAGTGGAATACTATAAACAAAAGTAAACATAAAATATAGGGAAAAGAATGATAGCCTTCACATCAAAATTAAATACTAATTAAATCCAACTAATAAGCATTTAAATAATCTGCATTACCATACACAGCCAGAGACCATTTTTAGACTGATTATCCCAGCACCAGCGGTGGACCCAGATCACCTTTTGTCAAGATCCACCCACCCCACCATCTCATTATCCCATCATGATTCAACCCAAGGAAAAAAAAAAAATCATGAAAATATTTAATTTAATATATAAAAATAAAAATACAAAAAAAAGAGCAATTAGCACAATAAATATCTTTAGGCAATGGGTATATGAAAGCCATTCTTTTAAGTGTGAATTAAACACAATGTTAAGATATTGGGATTTATATGCAGATGTGAATTTAAATTATGAAATATTATACAATACTGATGTGAATTTTGTTTAATTTGATTTAGTTTCAATATATATATATATATATATAATATTATAAGAAATTTTAGGATTTCAAATGATAGTAGAAATATTGGAATTTTGATCAAAGATATGTTGTTTTGCACGTGTATGTCTATTGGTATTCGATTTATATTTATTATATTTATTTTTTATATAAAAGAATGTCTTCTCTTTCATTCATAATTTTCACCTTAATTTAAGGATTTTTTTTCTATTTTTCTTTTTGTTTTTCTTTTCTTGTTCATTTTATAAGATAAATGAAATTTAAAAAATCTCCAAATGTCATTATTATTATTATTATTATTAATAAAGTTTGGGATCATTTAATTGCAATGAGATATTGTCCTCCTCCAAAGCAAAAACAAGCAGAAAGACGAAGAAGCGGAACTCAAAACGCGAATAGTAAAACTCACTCTCGCTGAGACATCTCTGGTCTTGAGTCAATGAGCACGACACCTCAAAACAACACACCCCGCCCCTCTCTCTCTAACTCTCAAATGATCAAATCAAGCGGGAGCAGCTAAAAACGCGCCACTCTAACAGCTTCTTTGCTCGCTCTCTCTCTCTCTCCCCCCAGCTGAGCTATGGGCTGCGCAGCGTCGAAACTACACAACGAAGACACGGTGAGAAGATGCAAAGAACGACGCCGTTTAATGAAAGAAGCCGTTTACGCCCGCCACCACTTCGCTTCAGCTCACGCCGACTACTGCCGGTCTCTCCACCTAACCGGAGTCGCCCTCTTGGACTTCGCCGCCGTTGAACCTCTCTCCGTCTCCGACCAAACCCCCGCCGTCTTCCTACGCTCTATCTCCTCTGTTTCTTCTCATCCTCCTCCTCCGCCGAAACCTCCTCAGCCTCCGTCACATTCACCGTCGTCTCTCCGGCCACCAACTCCTCCGACGTATATTCCGTCGCCGTCGCCGACGATTACGAGCTCGAAAGTACCTCACATTCTCTCCGCCTCGTCTTTAGCTTCCAAAAAGCGAAGACAGCACAAGCTTCCTCACATTTTGAGCGAATCGAGCCCTTCGTCGTCTCCGAAATCGCTCAATAACTTCAATTACTCTGCGAATTTCGCTCCGAAGGCTTATTCGTCGTACTCGAATACTCCGTCGCAGGCTTCGTCGGCGTGGAATTGGGAGAATTTTTATCCTCCATCGCCTCCAGGTTCAGATTTCTTCGACAAGAAAAGAAGCGACCAGAATTCGATTCACTCGTCGAAGTACGATCGAAGAAGCGATTTCGAACACGATGATGAAGATGAAGAAGAAGAAGAAGAAGAAGAAGAAGAAAGTACGGAGAGAGAAGAAGTACACTGTAGCGAGTGGGGAGATCACTACAGCACAACGAGTTCTGATTCTGAAAGGGAAGTGGATCGAGAAACTAGATCTGAAATCGATGCCAAGTCGAGTTTCAAATCGACGGTTAAAAACGAAGATGAAGATGAAGGAGAGAAGATTTCACAAATGTATAAAGCGAATAGTTTTGTGAACAAATCTGAGAAATCGGACGATGCAGGATCGTCGTTTGGAGGAACGACGGAGATTTCAGATCTAAAACTTGTTGTAAGGCACAAGGATTTGGCGGAGATTTTTTCTGCCATCAGAGAGTACTTCGACAAAGCTGCGGAAGCTGGAGAGCAAGTTTCAGAGATGCTCGAGACTAGTCGAGCTCAGCTCGATCGCAGTTTCAGACAATTGAAGAGTAAGTTCTACTTATTTTTGGTTTTGATTTTGAATTTAAATTTGCGATTGGAGTTTAATGTTTATTGTGTTTATGCAGAGACTGTGTATCATTCAAGTAGTGTATTGAATAATTTGAGCTCAAGCTGGACATCCAAGCCACCATTGGCAGTTAAGTACAGGCTTGATGCAGCTGCATTGGAGGAACCAGGGGGTCACAAGAGTCTTTGCTCCACTTTGGAGAGGCTTTTAGCTTGGGAGAAGAAGCTCTATGAGGAAGTCAAGGTAATTCATTTCCCTTAATTTTTAGTTAATTCATCATAATGTGTAAGTCGGGTAATTTGAACTTTTCTGGGTGTCAATTAGTTCAGTTGATAAAGTTCGATTCTATGATACTAGAGATTTGAGTTTGAATTCTAGCCTAAACAACGTTTGGATAAATGATCTGTTCGACTTTTAATGGTGTAAAGCTAAAATGAAGATGCCAAAATTCTCTTAAAGCTTGAAAAGGAAATCGGGTGATTTATTAGAAAGTCTGGATGTGAATATTTCTCATTTGCTTTCCAATGGATTCTTCAATAAAATTGGTATCTGGGTTGTATATATTAGGTTGAATGCTGAAATGTATACCAACTTTAACTTTTGAGATGATGGAATGAAATGGAAAGAATATCCTTTGATGCTAATTGTGTAGGTTTACTGGGACGATGGGGCGGTGCCAGTGCTTTTCCTTCTTCCTTTTTTTATTCGCTATGTTGGGTTTTGTTATTGCTAATATTGATGGAAACGTTCTTGTTGGGTAATTGAAAGATACTTCAATTACCCTTCTAATTGTAATGCTGCGGATATCGAACTGATTTGGAAAGTTTTATTGACCCAACAATTGTATCTTTTGGTAGAGATAGGCCATTGTTGAAGCCAAAACACCTCACCTTACTGGTCTCTGATGTCCGCCACATACAAAAAAGTAATGTGGAAATAGCATAAAGTCATGTGAAGAACAAAAATATAAGGGTCATGTGCCAGTCACGTGATTTTTTATTTTTTAAGTAGTTGCAACTAACTAATTTAATCATTCAAAATTTTACCTACTTCTAGATTAGTAAGCAAAAGCATCCATGATAAGGACTTTCTTTGTTTGAATAATATCTGCTCATGACTGAGATACCAAACAGAGTATCTAAACTGGCAGGGACAACATATTATTTACGTAAATCTTATACTGGAATTTGCATATGGGTCTACCTATCCAACTAATTTATTTTGCTTAACCCTTCAAATTAGCTTGAGATACCTACCCCAGCAGAAATCCATTAGTGATTACTCCTTTTCATTTACGTGGCAACAGCATAGCAGCAGCGCTAATTGAAATATTTCTTTTCATGCAAATTTGTTAGATCTCTTGAATCTCATTAGTAGGTTTGAGGGTGATTTGGAATGAAAGTATGGCTCTTATGATGCATGTGTATCGTTGCTTTTCTCATGCAATTATTGGATTGTTTTCTTAAAAAAATTTATAATTCAATAATATATGTGAATTTCCTGATAATGGTATCTTTTTTCTGCTCCATCTCATGGTGCTGACCTTGTTGCCTGTTTTGTATTTGCTAGGGTTTTTGTTGACTCTAGGCTTTGAGTAGCTATGCTGTCCATGCCTTGCTGTTTCAACTTTGATATACTTCACTCATGAAAGTCCTGTTCTGTTTGATTATTTCTGAAACCAATTATAACTTTATCTTAGGCGACAGGGTTGTGTTTTGAGGAGTTATGCTTGCCCTTCATATTGATGAAGTTTGTGTTGTCCATGGACTTTTGTTGGGTTGCAGGCTAGAGAAGGTGTGAAGATAGAGCATGAAAAGAAGTTGTCTACATTGCAGAGTCAAGAGTATCGCGGAGATGATGAAGCCAAGTTGGACAAGACTAAGGCTTCGATAAAAAGGCTGCAGTCACTGATTATTGTTACATCTCAGGCAGTGTCTGCGACATCCTCTTCCATCATTGGTCTTAGAGACAGTGATCTTGTCCCCCAGCTTGTTCAACTGTGTCATGGGTAAGCAACTAATATTTGTTTGATCTAAATTTGTGTTATTGTCATTTCTTTTTCTTTTCTTTTCTTCTCTCTCTCTCTCTCTTTTTTTTTTTTTTTTTTTTTTTTTTATAAATAACTAAATGAGCATAGTTAAAGGCTAGCTTGCAAAGCTTCATATTATTACCTGCAAAGACTAGAAACAGGTCAAGTGGCTTTCAGACTTAGAGAAAACAATTCTGGTTATTTAAGATGCATGCCAAAAGCCTCTTAAAACAATCTGGGCAACAAGTTGCTGATTTCATGCAATTTGTTGCAGAATTTTCAAACTATGGTAATAGCCAGCCTAGGAATTTTTATTTATGATTTCCCCAATGACTCTATTGTTGGAAATTTTGTGCTTCTAACATTTAAAGGATGTGCAATCCCATCTTTTCATTAAGAGTAGGTAGCATACTAAATCCAGTTGCTGGAGAACTTATTTCTTGTGGATAATGATACTTATTCCTAATCTTCCATTTTAAATGCAACGGTAGCAAAGATAGCTTTCACTAGGGTGAATGGGAATTATGATGTGAAGAAATTCTAAGTCATTCATGTGTTGAGATTAGAGCAGTTGATTAACCATTCGGTGATAAATGTGGTGGAAATTGACAAAATATTTGTGAACTTATTTAGGTTGTGGCAATGAGTGTTTTTTTTTTCCCTGGTTACTTCCTCTGTATTTCGTTTGCATTCTGGCTGTTGTCAACGTCAGTCATGGGAAAACTGTTGCGTTATGTATCGCATTTTGGCTGGGATCTAAGTCTTCCAGAAAAAAGTTGCACTGGCTTGAAGCTTGTTGGACTTTGCATTGGCAAATGCCATCCAATTATGTGAATCAATACTTATTTTATTATTTGAATAATATGTAATTGCATTCAGGTTAATGTACATGTGGAGATCAATGAATCAGTCCCACGAAATTCAGAATCACATTGTGCAGCAAGTGCGTGGCCTTGTGAATCGAGCAGCCAAAGGTGATTCAACCTCTGATATGCACCGGCAGGTAACACGTGACTTGGAATCTGCAGTCTCTGCATGGCATTCTAGTTTCTGCCGATTGATAAAGTACCAAAGGGACTTCATTTGTTCACTCCATGGATGGCTTAAACTTACTCTTCACCCCATCAACAATGAGATCATCAATAGCAATAAAGAGCCATCCAGTGTACTTGCTTTCTGTGATGAGTGGAAGCTTGCCCTCGACCGACTTCCTGACACGGTTGCTTCCGAATCTATCAAAAGCTTTGTCAATGTAGTTCATGCAATATCAGTTAGACAAGCCGAGGAGCTCAAGATCAAGAAACGGACAGAAACAGTATCAAAGGAGCTTGAAAGGAAAGCTTCATCACTTAGGAACATTGAAAAGAAGTACTATAATTCATACTCTATGGTTGGTATAGGGCTTCCGGATGGTGGTGCAGATAATGAGCATGCATTGGATGCACGCGACCCACTTGCAGAGAAGAAGTCTGAGCTTGCCACTTGCCAAAGGAAAGTGGAGGATGAGATGATGAGGCATTCAAAGGCAGTGGAGGTCACTAGAGCAATGACTCTGAATCATATACAAACAGGCTTGCCTGGGGTTTTCCAAGCAATGACCAGTTTTTCCGGCTTATTCTCTGAGGCACTTGAAGTGGTATGTACCCGTTCCTACTCCATCAATTAGGTCAAAATTTAAAAAAAAAAAAAAAAAAACCCAAATATATATCTATAAATATATATCGTTTTTGCATCCTTGAGTTGTGTAGAAATTACCTAGAGCTGGGAATTTTGAGTGTTGAGCTCTTGTTTATTATTCCCTTCTGTTTTTTAACATGTGGATATGTTGAATTTCTACTGTTTTATCATCCTTTTTTTTGGGGGGGGGGGGAGAGAGGTAAAATGAGGGGAGAGTCTTTTCTGTACAGGGAAATTTGCTTACATTGTTGTATTTGATGTTCACTTTTTTTCCTGAAGTGAATAAAAGTTATCGTTCTCTCTGTTCTCTGTAACTTTCCTTCAAGGAGTTTGTATTGTACGTACTGGCCTCCAGGGAGAGCATTGTCTTTCATTCTTTTTCAAATTTTCTGTTTCCAGGCTTCTGTATGTCATGTTCTATTACTACAGGACATGAGAGAGAGAGAGAGAGAGAGTGTGTGTGTGTGTGTTGCCTCCTTTTCTTTTTACGTTTTCTGTTTCCAGGCTTCTGTATGTCATATTCTATTACTACAGTGCATGGGGGAGAGAGAGAGCGTATTGCCGTTCCTTTTCAAGTTTTCTGTTTCCAGACCTCTTAAGGTCATGTTCTATTACGACATTACATGGCTTCTGCTTCAATTTTGAAGGTAACTGTGTCCTTTTTCCTCTTACCAGAAGAAAAGTGTTTTCGTCGTGACTGTCATCTGTCGGTTTGTTTGGTTTGGTGTAGGCAGTTGGCACTGGTTAGTATGTAAGTATTTTTTGTGAGTTTGGTTAGTCGTGATGAAGGTCCAAGGATAAGAATAGACCTGATCTTTTAGTTGCATTATCATTGTCCCTGGGCCCAGGCTGACCTACGCTTTGGTTTTTGATAAGAATGATTTTCTAGGTTTTTGTAAGAATGGTTTAGAAACAAAATCTGACCCGATATGTACGTATTTTTTCCTATTTTTTTTCTGTGTGAAAAAAATTTTAGCTTTGCTCTTCATGACATTTAGGAGCCAAAAGATGTTATAACCCAATGCAGTTTTGTAGCAACGGAAGTTGGTTCAATGAGATGAGATATTGGATCCTTTAATCAAGTTTCAAGATCAACTTAAGAATAAAAGAGATTACGTTGAGAGAGTCATCCTCGTAAATAGGGTCTTTACAGATGTTCAAATTGGTATAATTAGAGTATGACTCCAGATATCGGTGGTGACGAAGAGAGAAAAAAAAAAAAAAAAAAGACAGTTTTATCATTTTGGCCCTTCCTTCACGAGGCAAACTCAGAAGCCTCTAATAATCCACCTTGCCCAATTGCATGAAAAATTAACTCTATAACCGCGAGGTCATAGATTTAGTACTCGTTAAAGGAAATTGCTTGTGAAAGGGCACTCCTATTATTTGAGTTGCAGACGGTAAATCTTGATTGGTTGGTATTTTGATTCGAGTTATAATGATGGGTTCATTTTAAGGCTGCAGTTACGGTTCAAACCGGTCATTTCATAGTAGGAACTGATTCTTACGGTTACATGCAAAAGGGGGTAGCAACTCGGTTGTCTCGTCCCTCCATTTTAGTGAGGGAAAAAAAAAAGGAGGCTTCCAGTGGCCTAAGAAATAGAACAAAGGGAAGGAGAAACATCATACACAACTTAAAATGCACAAGACACCGATGAATCGTGACCTGTTAGTGTAATGATCGGATACTAATTTCCTTTAATAAAACTCTTAAATTCAAATCTTGAAAATGAAAATATTCTTTAATAGATTTCACAGTATTTGATTGAACACTAACTCCTTTTAACAAAACTCTCGAATTCAAATCTTGAAAATGAAAAGACTCCTTAATAGATCCCACAGTATTTGATCGGATTAATTAGATTAAATCTAAAAATGTATTGGTGACAAATATCCACTTAAAAAAAAAAAAAAAAGGATACACAAGACAACCTTGCATATAATCATCCTTTAACATGTGCACACTTAGATGTTTGGCACGGAAGCCTTAAATCCGTTGACAATGATCAGTTGTTCTTTTCTCTTAGGCAATGAAAATAGTTTAGGGGCAATGGTACTAAATTATGACAATTTGGGCAAATATAACCACCGAGGGATTCTCCCTCGCAATTTAGGGGATTCAAAGGTAAAGAAAGGAAATAAAATTCTGTAGGCAATTGACTAAACCCTTAGCTCAATCAAAATCACTAAATTATCCTAAAAAAAATTCCTTCTCATTTCAAGCCAAGATCCTACAAGGTAAAGTTCATCATCAGACACTAAAAATAATTTATGGCACTATTATGTAAAAGTTGGATTCTCTCATATGAAATAAGCAGAGAGCAGTGCAGTGGAACTTGATCAAAGGTACTGCAATGTTGGCAGTTTTCCTCTTTTTCCAGACCTAAAAGAACTCAAAGTCTAGATATTTACCACCAGACCTCATGTCTGTCCCTACCATCCTTTTACTGGCACTCCCAACACCAAACGAATCTACAGTGCCAAACTTCCCTGGGAGCTCAGCCTCAACAGGTCTAGGCACGTCTGGTGGAGTGCTGCATCTTATCAGAGCCCAATTAATGCCTTCAAAGAATGGATGCTGCTTAATCTCTGTTGCACCTCTCTTTACACCTAACCGGTGCTGTGGTTCCTTCACCAGCAAACCCCGGATCAGATCCCGGCTTGCATAACTAGTTGCTGGTGAATCTGGGAATCTAAGCTGCTGTCCGACCACATTGAACAACGTCGCACGATTGCCTGAGCCTTTGAATGGGGTCTTACCATACAAGAGTTCATGCAAGAAAATCCCAAATGTCCACCAGTCTACTGCACTGCCATGGCCTTCTCCCTTGATAATTTCAGGGGCTAAATATTCGTGGGTTCCAACAAAGGACATAGATCGAGCTGTCGTGGGTTCAGCTACAAGTTCAGGAAGTGTACTAGATGGTATTCCTGGCTCAGCTCTAGGTCTTCGATTGGTCTTTTTCTTACTCTTTTGAACAAATAATCGGGGTATAAAACACGCTGGCTGGATGCACACAGAGGAAGGCACAATGCAGGCGGGTTGAACACAGAATGCACCACCAGCTGTCCGTCTGGGATCAGAATCAAATGAGGAGGTTTTGATCAATGTCGGCGAAACTGCACATCGCAAGGAAAGGTCAAAGTCTGAGAGCATTATGTGGCCATCATCTCGGACCAATACATTTTCTGGTTTTAAGTCTCTGTAGACAACTCCAAGCATATGGAGATACTCGAGGGCTAACAATACCTCTGCAGCATAAAATCTGGTTGCAAGAAAGAACTGTTTAGTTGTTGAATATCTGATGATGCGGGTGAGGGGGAAAGAGAAGAATGGGACTAACTTGTGACTACAGCAAAATTAAAAAAAATAAAAAATAAAAAATAACTGATTTCTCCAGGATATATTATCAATGCGTCTTGTCATGAATAACATTGCATGTATCTATGTTACCAGTAGAGGAAGCAGCGATCATATTTTAAAATTTATGGGAACATTGAATGTCCACTGTGCTTCAAATGCAGAACAACCATTATATTTTAGCAGCTTGAAATGTTCAGCACTATACTGCAACTAAGGTTTTCCAACATGCATTCATTCTAGCCTCAAAGCCCCATTCATGAATGAAGTTTTGAGCTCTTGAATTTGAATCTGAAACAGAAAGAAATCCAAGCATCCTCGTGCAAAACTTTGACACAGATGGAATGCTAGTACTACGAACCTAATTTGCCATCGCATGATATTGAACAATACGACATAAGATGCATAAACTTAGATCAGGAAAGAAATGACCTAAAAGATGCTTGAAGTAGCATATATGAGAAAGAGGAGAATGTAAGGCTCTATTTCTTTTTAAATGGTTGGTGTCTGTAAGGAGCAAAGCAAATCTTTAGACTAAGAACTACAATGAAAGACACTGTTTTGATTTCATTAACTGGAAGAAAGATCTGGAAAAAGGGTGGCAGAGCTGAATATTTATGATTTTTTTTTCCGAATATTCATTTTTGGATGTTAATGCATTCTAAAGGAAACAAACAACTCTTTGTAGGTTGGCTAGATATTGGATCTAGGAGGCATTTGCTTCGAATAGCAAGTTCAAGAACGAAGCAGGACTCACTTTCTCTCTGTTGAGAGATGAATGGAAGCAGAAATCGATAGCACCAGAATTCTCATACACAAACTGTATTTGATAATGCTTAATGGAATAATAAAAATAAAAGCAAGACTCCTATATGAGAAACTTTCCCAATAAAGAAAAAAATAAATAAACAAATTTGATGATCCATACCTTGCTGCATATTCAGAGAAATGTTTCCCAGGTTGCCGTTGCCTAAGTGTGTGAAGATCACCTCCTGGACAATACTCCATAACCAAACATGAGAACCTATCTGTCTCAAAGTGTGTATATAGAGTAGGTAGAAATGGATGATCAAGCAATTGCAAAATCTCTCTTTCTGTCTGAGCCCTTGTCAACTTTTTCCTGGTTGCAAGTGAAGCCTTGTCCATCACTTTCATCGCGAAGTAACACCGAGTCCCACTGAGCTCCGAAAGATAAACACTTCCTATATCACCACAGCCAAGCCTTTTAAGTAACCTAAAATGACTCATGCCCAATATTCCATCCCGTGCTCTGATTGCAAGAATAGCCTTCCATCTTGGATCATTTCCTTTATGGGGCTTATTAGCACTCCCAGTAATATTACTCCAATTACTGTCATCACTTAGGCCACTGCTATCACTCGCTCTGCTCATGCTGGTTTTTGCACTCTCAAGTGAATCCCCTCGAATGCTCCCTTTTGTACTCTCACAGTTCCTCTCCATACTAAGCATTCCATCACTAGTGACGCCATCGCTCCTATAGGTACTGGTGCAGCTATTAACAATGCTCATAGCTGTGACAACACCAGTACTGTCGATACTACTGTGTGGACTAACATTGCCACTTGGAGGCAAGGATGCATCCCAAACACATTCCTTCTCCTCGGAATCAGGAGGACCGAGAGTGTCTTCTGTATTTTGTGATGCAAGTGGAATGCAAAATGGAGAGGACAATGCACCAAAGTCATTAGGTTCTTCCACCAAGCTTTCAGCAGGTGAAGGAACGGCTGCTTTTGGCTTAACACCCGGAACTCGTATGGATAGATCTTCAATAAAAGGACCCTTCATTGATAAACTCTTCATCAAGCATCCACCATCAGATTTGTTCTGGCTAATAGGTACATAAACTGTTCTCATCAAATCCATATCAATGGGCTCCGCAGGATGACTTGCCCCAGAGAAAGAACTAGGCCCGCCTTCTTCAAATGAATCATCACTTCCTTTAAATGCAACAACTTCACGCATAAGTTCCTCATGCTCTGGAATGGAAAGTTTTCCTTTCCGAGTTTCAACAGGAGAGTTTGAACCGTGAGACTCCAGACCCTCAGATCGACCCACATCTCTCAACAAGGTTGCTTTAGCATTTGATATGTGACTTGCGAGAGGCCTTGAACCAGGAATTCCCTTTGATTCCAGAATGCTTTCCATGTCTGACAGTGACATATCATGACAAAGAACTCTTCAACAGAGAGAGAACACTCTGAAATTAACATACCAGTTTCATTAGAGCTATTCCAAATAGTTGGATCGCATACTTCAAAAGTGAACCAATTTTGCGAAATCAGATTCATTCAAGAAAAGTCGAATGGCCTATCGAGAAAACATACGAGAATCTAGAGACCTAATACTTTTCAAAACAAAAGACCAATCAAAAAAAAAAAAAAAAAAAAAGTTCACGCAAAAATAAACTTCAATATACACAGTGAGAAAGCAAAGAATCTAAGCATTAATTTCTACTCCCTAATCTAAGTTTCCCAAAAAGCAAAAGAAAATTAAAATTAAAATAAACAAAATTAATAAAAGTAGAAACTAAGAGGAAATTCAAAGACGTACAGGGGTGTGATGAATCAAAGCAAAGCGATCTAGGGGTTTTTTCTTCTTTCAACTTGTGAGCATGCCCTCCTACATCTCCAACTCCACCATTGTCCCTTCAATCAAACCACCTCCCCCTCGCAACTCTCTCTCTCTCTCTCTCTCTCTCTCTCTAGAATTAGAGTTTCTCTGGAGACTCAAGCAATGATTTCTTCTCTCTCTTTCTCTCTCTCGAGGAACAGTGAAGTAAAAGGCTGTCGATTTGATATTATGCGCGATCTAGTGATCGAACATTAGATTTCTCTCTCTTCCCCCCCTCTCTCTCTCTCTCTCTCTCCGCAGCTCGAGAGACTGAGCTCTGCTCTCTGGTAGTTATCTCTCTCTCTCCTGCAACTAAAGGTGGTCATTTGTTGGTGTTGATGCTTAAGCCCCTTGCTTTTGCTTTTCTGCTTTTCTTTTTCTTTTGACTTAATATATAATTTCTTTTTTTTTTTCCTTCCGTATAGACAACTTTGGTTGAATGCAGACGGCGGAGTCCATTTGCCTTTAATTTTGGGCATTTTCACAAAAAATAGACTTGGCTGCTCCGACGGGTTACGTACCCTTGAATCCAAAAAATAATAAAAAAAAAAATCATAAAAATATTTAAATTCAATAAATTTTCTGAATTAATAAATTAATTTTTTAAATTAAATTCTTCCATTAAATTTGAATCCAACGCATAACTTTATAACAAATTAGCATCAAACGTTCCATTCAACACAGAAAATAACCACTTGGCTATTGGTACTTGATAAAATCTTAAATGAAAGTTGTCTACCATGAAAGAGTCCAGAATAAGACCCTTCCCGAAGATAGGCAATCTTATGAATTTTACATTAAATCTATAAATAAAATCATAAAAATATTTATGCCTAATAGACTTTTTAATTCAATAAATTGATCTTTTAGTTTGAAAATTTTTATTGAGTTTGAGTTTATGGCATGGACTGAGCTCACCGTCACCCAAGAAATTTATATACTACAATATATATTTCAAATTAAAATAATAAAACTTGTCGTTTTGACATCACAGGTCACGCTACAGTAGAAGTTAAGATAAAATTAAACCTTATTTTATTTTTTTCCCTCACTCAATTAATTTATCTTGAATGAATATAAAGTTCAATTTAAAAGTTGATTTTTTTAATATTTAAACTTGAAATATTAATTAATAAAATTTAAAACTCTATTGCTAAATTTGCAGGACGTTAACAAAATCAAAATAATTTTGAGTAAAGCAAGTTAGGTTAATCGAAACTAGAAACTTATATCAAGTAAAATATAATATATATTTATGATTATAATTTTAAAATATAAACAATTTAATTATTAAAATTATATATATAAATAAATAATTTTTCTCAAAAGAGTATTTGCGTTCTGGGACACATCACTATAATAACAACAATCAAATATTTATTATACTCGCTCAAACCGGTTATATGATTTCTTCATTGTTATTGAATTTTATTTTATATCGCATATTCATTTATAATGATTGTTTTATTTAAATGAAACAACAATCATACTTTTATTTTACTAAAATAGAATCGGTAGTATAGAAAGAATTTCTTCATTCTTACTATTTTAAGGGATACCTGATAACCAATATTTAATAATTGTATTGAATCTTATTAAATTTTATTTGAGTCGTGTTAGACTTTTAAGTGACAAATCTCTTTGTTTTCTTTATATACGAATTCGAATCTGAAATTTTATTTAAGGGGTATTAGTACCCATTTGGTTAATTACGAAACTAAGCAAGCAAGTTTATTTATGTCAAGAAAATAAATTGTTTAAGCAATTACTATGTTAGTTCCAAAAAAATTTATTTCCAAAAAAAAATTAAAAAATGCTAGTTAAGGGAATCACAAAGGTAAAATAGGTTAATTAGGCTGAAAAAAAAAATAAAGATCATTCCAATAAAATTATATACTTTGGATAAAGTGATTATTTATTGTTGAGTAAGGGAATTATGAAAATAAAAGTAAGCTAAATTTGAGAGTTTAAGGGTTTTCTTTTTATTTATCGATTTCTTTGTGCAGTACAGGGAGCTGCGGGTTGGGGCCCACCCGAATATTTTTATAATCCGTTGGGTGGTCCGTGTGTGGGGCCTACTTCTGTGCCCGCTTTGCACGACACATCTTTTCAGGGCCAAGACGAGACGGAGGAGTGCGCCTGCTACATTCGGGTTCGGGTCCGGGTCTTCTCAGCGCCTGGATTTGATTTCTGCCCGGATAAAAAGATTCATAAACCAAGTTAAGGAGAGTGATCAACGTTGTGAACACAGGTCCCATGGAGAAATCAACTGCATGTCAGGTTTGGGCTAATTTTGGTGCTTGCCCTGAGACCACCCACAAGTCCATTTCAATACAAGCAAGGTCACTGTCCCCAGGACATATCCAAATGACCAAAACTACACCTCATGCACGAGGGATGCTCTAATATTGGTCGGACTTGGTGGAGAGGCTAATGTAGACTTCACAGGAAAGGATGTGTGAACGTGCACGGCCTATCGGTGTCTCAACCACTCAAAACCACAAATATTTTGCTTTTACCGATATGTACAGTGCTTTAAACTTGTGAGAGAGAGAACAACAGCTAGCCGAACTAATGAATAAATGTGTTAAATAGCTATACTGTTTTTGAGTTATGAGAAATTGAGGGTTTAATACATAATTGATTTAGTGGATGAAGATATCAGATCATTTATAAAATTTTAAATTTAAAATTTAACAATAAAAAAAAATTATGTTGAGAGAATTGTTTTCTAAACTAGATCTGATAAGTATTTGAATCGAATTAATCAGAATATGAATTTAAATATCAATTGATATATCATCAAATACAGAGAGAGAGAGAGAGTGTGTGTGTGTGTGAGATTTACAACATGGATAGCATGGCGTGGTAAGGGTGGAGGCTCTGGCTTGTCGGAGTTTTTCTTAAAATAGGGTTTTTGGGGACAAAATTCTCGTTGTTTTTTTTTTTTCATTCCCAAAATAGGAAATCTCGATTTCTCAAAATTTTTTTTTTATTTTTTCAATCAAACTTTTATATATAAATATATATATTAAAAAAATCTTAAAAGCGACATTTTGGGTCTCGCTTCCTCCATCTAAGTTTTTTTTTTTTATGTAATATAATTTAATTTTTTAATTAATTTAAATTATAATTAAATATTAATAAATATTATTAATAAAAAATAAAGATTAAATAATATTAACCAATAATTAATAATTAAAAAAATTATTAAAAATTAATTAAAATTATTATTAACCAATATTAAAAATTATTTAAAAATTATCAAAATCTTAATCAATAATTAAAAAATTGTTAAAAATTAAATAAAATTAAAAAATTATTAATTAAAAAAAGAAAATATATAATTAAAAAAAATATTATTATTAATTTTTAATTAAAAACAAAATCTATAAATTTTTATTAATTAAAAATTAATCAATAATTAGAAAAATTAATACAAATTTAATCTATAGTTAAAAATATATAATTAATAAAAAATAAAGATTAACTAATAAAGATCAAACCCATCAACTTTATATCCTAAATTTAACACATTTGCAAATAATGAAATTCACCCCAAAATCAAAAAATCAACCGTAGAAAGGTTCTGAAAGAATTGAGTTTTTGTATCGAAAAAATGGGCCACTGAAAATTTTTATATTTTTGCATCAAAATTAATCTGGAATGTTGCTGTCTGTATGTAAATGTTTTTATATTTTAAAAATTTTAAAAATATAAATATTAAATTATAATTATAATATTATTATAACACCCATACCTCAGGGTGCTATCGTCATTTGCGACAAGGACAACATTAATACCTTGAAGGTGTGCACCGAATCTATTTTCTGGTTTTTATATGGCTGATAGGGATATTCGACATGATTTTTGATCCAAATCTTGTGAAATTTTGAGTCTGTTTTCTAAAAATAAATTATTCAATGAAATATAATTTTTAAAATAGTCTTAAAATCATAAAAAAATGAGTTTCAGATGAAAAAGTTATGAACGGTCAAAGTTGGTCACTTGAAATATAATTAAAAATCTAAATTATTTCAATTTTCGAAACCAAGTTTAAAAATCTATTAGGACAGTTTTTGAATCAGTGGTTTATCTTCTCAATGCAAAAACCTGTCTTTTTCAGAATCCTTTATATGGTTGATTTTTTTATTTTGGAGTGAATTTCATTACTTGTAAATGTGTTAAATTTAGGATATAGAGTTGATGTGTTTGATCTTTATTGGTTAATATTTTCTTTTTATTAATTATATATTTTTCACTATATGTTAATTTTATATTATTTTTTCTATTTATTGATTAATTTTTAATTAATGAAAATTTATAGATTTTCTTTTTTAATTAAAAATTAATAATAATATTTTTTTGTTAATGATATATTTTCTTTTTTTAATTAATAATTTTTTTAATTAATAACTAAACAAATCTTACTATATTTAAAGAGAGAAAATTTAAATTTTATATAAAATGGGCAAATTACAATATGCAATGACTGAGATAAGAGCAATAATTGTCATGCTATCCAATTTTTATGTCTTTATCCCACATCACGGTATTTTTTTTTTAAAAGGTAATATTTTAAAGAATTTTAATAGTATTTTGAATTTTTTTTTAATAGCAACAATTGTTGAAAATATTGTTCGAGGGTACACATATTAACTTACTTGAGCGAAATTTCAAGAGCGAGTTGCCTCTTATCCACTCAGCTTTGCCCACGTGCGATAATATATTTTCACCATTTTCTAATTTAAATATATTTTAATCATTTGACAAATAACAACATAAATGCTAGGCAAATATGGTAAATGTTAGATTCATGGAAGCGTGAAAAAAAAAAAAAGTTGAAATTTTCTGATAAATAGCTTGATGTATATATCTTTAAAATCTGTGAATCGTGAATTCTTTCGTATGGATTACCTGATCAAAATAGTGATCACGAAATCAAACTATTATCACAAATTTATAATATTTCGACCTTAAATCTGATGATCAAGACAATTGGAGAAAATTTCCTACCTGAACTTGGTCCCTTGATGGTTTCTCACTCTAGAGAAATGTACATGTATCCCTTTCTTAGGTTGTCTCATTTAACTTCTCAATCTCAGACAATTCTCTTAATCAAAGTACTTTGTGAATAGTTCATACAAAAAACATATTAACGGATGTTGGATGTTTTCTAAGAGAGGAGCGATAATGGGAGCTATGAAGATAATGAGATTAACCATCTATTTTCTCTTATTTAAAATTTAAAATAAATTAAAATTTTTAATATGTGGTAAAATATCCCTTATGGTCATATTTTACCAACATCTCCCACTTGCATATGAGGATATTTGATGTCCGTTATAAAATCACAAATCATACAATCTATCACATCATCCAACTGGATTTTTATGCAGGATTAGACGTCGTGCGACCGGCGAATACACCTGTAAGCAAAGACTTCTTGATGCATATGTTAGGATGATCGAGAAATCACCGTTAGTATAAAAAAGAACTCGTCGTATCCCAAACTCAATGCAATTATATCTATCGAGCCACTTTTTTTATCGAAAGTAATTCCTAATCATTGTTTGACTGTGTAATCACTATTATGTTTGAATCCCAACATGAATAAACATAACAATCTAACCGATGAAAATTATATAATGATACAATATCGATTGGTCTTTCTTTTCTCAAACTCGAATCTATCAGTCTCAATTTAACTGTTTTTCTAGATCTGTCTATTAAATCTCATTATCTTTCGAACCATAGGTAAATAGACTAATATAGTAAACACTAAACCAAAACTTCTAGAAACAGTTGAAAGTAATAAGAGACAAGAAATCCCACCTAATGGATCTCGGATCTTACACAGTAGAAACAAAGATCATGATCACACTATCATTTTAAATAATAGCTCATACTATCCCATGATTGTCTAATCACACGCGATATGAAACGCGTGTCATAGTGTTATTCTCCCATATCTCAAAAGTGTATATGTCAGATTTTTTTAAATACTGTGCAGGTATAAAACTCAGTTAACACATAACATTTTACCTAAAACTCTTAGAGAGAGTACTTCAGAGATAATATCACTGGACGCAAATGATATCTGAGATATCAAATTTGACTACTTACAGACAACATGGATGTTGGCATGTCCATTAGTCATATCACATATGATCTCATTCTAAACACGTATTATGGTGATTTATGCTCTAGTAAGACCACTCTTAAAACCTCTTACGACTAGAAACCATTTTATTCTTGCTCATCAAGTTGGAGGTGATCATTTGTATGAGAGAGTTGACCACGCCTACCTGACATATCTTTTTTCATAATATTTCACAGAATATATGATAATAAACGAGTGTAATAAATAAATAATTTGTGACTAAATAATACACGGATGTCATATATACATATATATATATCAATAAGCATCAAAACACCAATATAGTATATATGAGAAATGTTAGAGTATATGTAAACCCAATGATTCTCTATGTTCTATAAAGGAATCTCTAGTAATGAGTTTGGTGAAGGGATCAATTATCATATTGTTTGTAGAAATATACTTAATTATCACTTCACCTTTTTCAATGATGCCTCTCACAAAGTGGTATTTGACATCAATGTGTTTAGTCTTATTATGATACTTAGAGTTTCGGGCATAGGTAATGGCGAACTGAATATCATAATAAATCATCACTGATTTCTCACTATCTTCCATAATCTCTAAATCATCCAGAAATCTCCGGAGATAAACACTTTCATGAATTGCTATTGAGTATATAATAAAATCAGCCTCCATCATAGATAGAGAAACACGTGTTTACTTCTTGCAACTCCAGAAATAGCACCACTATTTGAGTAAGATAGCAAAAACTTGATATCAATTTGTGTTCATCTAGATTGCCACTCTAGTTAGTATCTGAACACCCAACGAGACGCAAATCACTTTCTCCATAACACAATGAGAGATCCGTAGGTTTTTTGAGATATATTAGAATCATTTTCACTGCTCTCCAGTTATTTCTTTCAAGATTCGATTGATATCTACTCACCAAATTGACTATAAAATAAATGTTTAGTCATGTACACAACATTACATGTATTAGACTACCCTCTGCACTGGTATAAGGGATTCTATTGATTTTCCTTATCTCTTCCTAAGTCTAAGGGCACATGTCAAGACTCAGAGCCTCACCTTTAGTAATAGGAGTATTTATGGGGTTACAATTACTCATCCCGAAATACTCGAGAACCTTTCTGATATAGGACTTTTGTGAAAAAGCCAACACCCGTCTCGATCAATCCCTCTGGATCCTAACTCCAAGAATAAACTGAGCCTTATTCATGTCCTTCATCTTAAAACTCGACGATAATTATGTTTTGATAGTCATTAGATACTCTCTATTGTTTTCAGCCAACAGAATATCATCCACATACAAAGACATGATCACAAAGTCATCAGAAGAATGTATCAAATAGACGAAATAATCCTCCTTGATCATCACAAAATCTTAAGATATTACCTTCTCGTGAAATTTTAGGTACTGCTACCTAGATGATTGCTTAAGATAATATATTGATTTCTGAAGTCGACAAACTTTATCCTCCTACATATAAGAACAAAGCCAGATGGCTATTTTTATGTAAATCTTGTCATCCAAACTTCCATTCAGGAAAACAGTTTTAATGTCTATCTAGTGTAACTTCAGATCTATATACACGTTAATCGTTAAAAGTAAACAGATCAAGGTAACTACGCCCTTTAGTCTGATTGTAACCCTTGGCTACCAGATAGGTCTTATAACTCTCCACCGATCCATCAGTCTTTCTCTTGATTTTGAGAACACACTTGTTCCCAATGACCTTTCTGCCCTCATGCAGATCAACTAGATTACAAATTCCATTAATTTTCATTGATTCCATTTTTTCATCTATGGCCATCGACAAATAGTCCTTCGTAGGACCCTTGAGAGCTCCTGGACCGTTTTGGACTCCTCATTATCCTGAGGAGTTATTATTTGGTTCTCACCCTCAATCGGGAAATAATATTTAGGTATATGTCCTTGATTACTCCTACGAGGATGGGGAAACCCTTTACCTCTAGATGGATTACTTTTACTAGGACCAAAATCGTAATAGATTCTTGGGTCCTGTCATTGGGTTCAGCTGAGCCATTAGGCTCATCTATCTTGTAGAAGGTAAAGTCCTGATCGATTTCTCGTCTCTTAGGAAAATCATTCTCAAGAAACATAACATCATAAGATTCAATCTTAATGACAGTGTTGTCCGTATATTCACCTAAGAACACATACCCCTTGGAATATTCCAAGTATCTTATAAAGATACACTTCTATTCTCGCGTGTTTAACTTGCCATGTGGATGTGATGAATCATGGACGTATACAAGACAACCTTATGATCTCAAGTGGTTAAAGTCAGCCTGCATCCCCATCCAAAACTCATCTGAGTTAGTGATTACGGATTTTGATGGATTACAGTTGAGGATATAGGTTGTATTCAACAAAGTATCTCCCCAGTTGGAGATGAACAAATTGGTCTGTGCCATCATAGATCTCACAATCTCTAATAGAGTTTTATTCTTCCTCTCGACTACTACATTCTACTATGGAGTAGCTGGAATAGTCAGCTATATCGTAATACCTTTTTTGAAATAGATCTCTTTGCATTGTTCAAACAAGTACTCATGCCCTCTATCAGTTCTAAAAGTCTTCACACTCAAGTCTAATCGAATCTTAACCTTTGCTAATAAACCTTCTGAAACATTTCCATGTCTTAGACTTGTGCGAGATCAAATAAATATAATCGAAACGCATGCAATCGTCTATAAATGTAATAAAGTACCCAACTCCATTTCTGACTCTCACACTAATAAGGATACAAATATCGAAGTGGACCAAGTGCAATGGATTCCCAATTCTCCTTGCTTTATCAAATGATTTTTTTTGTAGATTTATCGACTAGGTAAAACTCATATACGAGTAACTCGATCCTGGTTAGTGGGCCCAATAAGCTACTCGTTGCTAACCGATTCATCATCTTTTGTCCTATGTGTCCAAGTCTACTATGCCATACGTTCATTTCTTCATCAACGCAATCAGATGTAAAGGCAATGGAAGAAGAACAAGAATGTCCATTATACAAAAATATTTAGTGCATATAGTCCATCGTGAACAAAACCAAAACAAATCAAAGAACTATCATAGTAAATGGAAACCGAAGAGTTTCTAAAAGACAAATCATATATTAAACAGTGTAAACAAAGTACAGAAATCAGGTTCCATCGAATATCCGAAGCATAAAGGATGTCATGCAAATATAATGTCTGTCCACTTCACAACTCCAGTTTACAAGTGCCAATTCCTCTAACAATGACGAATGCTCCATTTCCTATGTAAATCTTCCTAGTTTGAGAACTCACTTAGCGAAACTCCAAATACGCACTCCTATTTTGAGTTACATGATTGGTGACTCCTAAGTCTACACTCCACAAAGGAGAGGAATCAGAGAGTATCACAGTAGGTGAGATAAAACTCAAATCATGTAAAGAAGAAGAACATACTTTCCGCTTATCACACTCACGAGCGAAATGACCATATTTGTTATATACGTAGCACTTCACCTTGGTTTTGTCCAGCTCATTCTTCCTACACTTTCGTACTCTACTATTAGAATTCTCATATAACTTTTTCTTGCCTAGAACTTGGGTTTTCTTCTCATGCTTTTTCTATATACGTTTGGTGTCATGGGAGCACTCGATCAACTCCGTTGTAAAACATAACCCAAATGTGGCTTACTTGCCTCCAAATGCTTCTCCTTGAGTTCACAGTGCCTGCTCACATAAGCAAAAGTATGAATATTCTCATCGTATGTGAGATAGGTCTTCATGGTTCCTATAAATCAGGTAAAAACTGAATCACACTTAAGACTTGAACCTCATTCGAATTGGGCTCGCCCACGTTCGTTAGCCTAGCAATCATACTCGACATTTACATCAAATATTGTTTCATTATATAATTAACCATTTTCTCATAAGTGATAAATTTATAAGTCAGCATCCTCACTTTAGGAGCTGAAAGAATATCATAATACTCTTTTAGAGTAAGTCAAATCGACATAGCCGTAGGATACTGTTTATTGACATGGATCATGTCATTGGATATGCTACTAATTAGGATTGCCCTAGCTTGATTATCCTTCTTCATCCATGCATGATAGGCCTCTTGATCATATCTAGGTTGAGGTGTAGTACCATTCCCAGGGTCCACCATCTCATGTTTTAGAATCGTAGAGAGATCCTGTTCCTCAAAGATAAATTGAATCTTTCGGTACCAAATGTTGAATCATCACTTTTCGGATTATCTTCTTTGTAAAGATGTAGAACAATAGTTTTCGATGCAACTATAGAGACATTAGTGACTTATGACAGTTATTCTCATAATTTTGTGCACCCTACAAATTAATAACTCCTAAATGATTTGAGTATAGACTTCAAAATGAGTGTATGAGTTAACGGACACCATACATCACAACTCGAGATCGCATCATACGATCTGAACTTGAATTTGACACATAAAAACCCACAAAAGTCAAATTTAATAATGTGAGACCCTCAAAATAATTGAAAAATCAATCCGAAACGATCTGACGCGTTACCGGAAGTCCCATGTGCAGCCACACACCAGCTATGTGCTGGCACAAGTGCCAGATGCACAGCATGTGGGCCACATGCCTGCACTCGCACAACCACATCCTGGGTCATGTCTAGGGTCAGGGACGTGGATTCGGGTTGGAAACTGACCCGGATTACCCCTGAGTCTTCACGTGCCTCTACACGCGTAAAACTCACCGCCTGCACTCGCGTGACCACATCTCAGGTCGTGTTTATGGTCGGGGACGTGGATTCGGGTTGGAAATTGACCCGGATCACCTCCGGGTCTTCATGTGCCTCTACACGCGTAAAACTCACCGCCTGTGCTCTGCTCCGTCACGCGCCTTAGCACGTATGACGTGCATGTGCCTACAGACCCAAGTCGGGTGTTCTTTGCCCAACGAGTCCACAACTGGGTCTCTTTGACTTGGTTGTTGAAAAATATTTATCCAGCTTGTTTTTCACTACAATTACAATCAGAAATTGTAATTTAAAATTTCCAATTCATCATTGACTTAATTTTGGGAAGAATGAAGCCCTAATCTTGACGATTTAAAAGTCCACGACCCTTTGCGGCCCATGGAGAAATTAACTTTCTGGCAACCATTACTCATAATTAATGCATTAAAATATAAATTAGAGCATGAGGAACATGTATGCACCATTTTCACAAATCAAATCGCCCTTAAACTTGATATATCTAAAGATCTAGGTCGAAAACTTCGAACTTACATTTTATGATCTAATCATGCTCCAAAAATAAATATAAAAACATATTCATGCTCAAAAAATTATGAAAAAAATTATATTCGTGATCTACAAGTCATGGGTAATGTCACGGTATTTTCGAATTTACAAAATTTATCCGTAATTTGAATCCTAAATTTTACCTATACATTTTAATTTTTTAAAAATTTCAAAAATAATTTTTTTAATAAATCTAACGTGTTCTGATACCAATATTAGATTTATTCTCTACACGTGTATGCGTAAGCATGGAAATAAAATAAATTAGAAGTTTTGGATAAATATCTCGATATATAAATATTTAAAATCTGTGAACCGTGAACTCCCTCATATGGATCGTATGGCCAGGATAGTAAACATGAAATCGAACCATCATCACATATATTCGATACCTCAACTCTAAATTTGATGGTCAAAATGATGAGAGAATTTTCTACTCGAAATTTTTTCAATCTCCTCATTCTTTAGAATGTACGTGTATCCCTCTCTTAGATTGTCTCATTCAACATCTCAATCTCAGACAATTCTCTTAATCAAAGTGCTTGTGAATGGTTCATCCAAAAAACACATTAACACATGTTGGATGTTTTCTAAGAGAGAGAGAACATGGAGTTGGGGAGATAACGGGGTTAACCACCCATTTCTTATTTAAAATTTAAAATAAATTTAAAATTTTAACGTATGATAAAATGCTCCTCATAGACATATTTTACCAACAGTTTTTTTTTTCATTAGATTAGAACAAATAAAAATGTAAAATGTTGTGGGGTAAATTAAAAAAGGAAAAAAAAATAGTTTGCTTTTCCATTTCAAATTGCCCCGCTATGGTTTAAAAAATCGATACATTGTCTCTTAGAGTTGACACTTGACAAATTGCCTCTCTCTCTCTCTCTCTCTCTCTCTCTCTCTCTCTCTCTCTCTCTCTCTCTCTCTCCATTAGTAAATTGCCCCTTGTGTTTCACTCCATCACCCCTCCCTTCAAAATTAAAAAATAAAAAATAAAAAATAAATTTAATTTTAATTTGCATATGACAAATTGTAATTCACCAAAAAGAAAGGAGAGAGAGACGAACAATTGTTCATAGTCTCCCTGGGGCAAGCCGAGACTCCTCCCACTCAAATGCTATCAAATATCTTCATTCCTTTAAGTTATTCCCTAATTTTCAGTCTCTATCATCATCATCATCATCATCATCATCAACGTCTTTATCATCTTTCTTGTCTCAATCCTTCTTTCTCCGCCACCGTCTGCCATTGACTCTAACTTCAAAACTTTTATGGTAATTGAATAGTAACATTTTCTTCCTATTTTTTTCTTTTCATAAATTAAATGCTTTAAAAGCTCCACTTTTTTTTTTTTTTTTTTTTATTGGAATCATCAAAATCTACCATCAATTTAATTGAACCATTTTTGTTTTTGACTTAATAATCAATTAGAAAACTAGTTTAATATAATTAGGGAAAGAGAGATTATGAATAAGGCGTGAGAGAGAGAGAAAAAAAAAAGAGGATAGAAATGTACAACTTTTTAAGAAATGGATAAATGCCGATAAAAGGGATACTTTGGTGACATCTCTGGATTTTCTTGTTTCTACTCTCTTCTTCTTAAAACTATTTTTGGCATTCCAATTCATGTTTTCCATCCCAAACTTCCATTTTCTTGGGAAGAAATAGAAAGAAGATGGTGTTGTGCGAGAGAGAGAGAGAGAGAGAGAGAGAGAGAGGGGAGAGGAGCAAAATGTCAACTTTTCATGGCCACCATAACCACCACACCCTCGTCTTTATCAGAATTTCATAGCACTACTGTGTGAATCTTCTTCCTTTGTCGTAGTCTCCCATAGCGGCGAACTTCAAAGTTTTATGGTTATTGGGCTATTGCTGTAATATTACCAACAACAAAGAGATTTAATCAAATTAAATCCGTGTCAGCTTTGCGTTGCCATCTTCTTTTCATCGAGTTCTCAATTTGCGAGAATGCTAGAGAGTGATTAGAGAGAGGGAGTGGTTCACAGGTTGTAGAGGGGGGAGAGAGACAGAGAGAGAGAGAGAGAGAGAAAGAACACGTGCATCACTCATGCAAGGGGTGACAACATACAAAAAATATCAAAAACAGGAGACAAATTATTGATTTTAAAGCCATTAGGGTCAATTTAAAATCCCATCAAACCACAAGGGGTTAGTTGTAATTATCTCAATTTCAAATGATCGATCTTGGGTCTTTTGTTGAAATAGAAAGTTAGTTGAGCAAACATTTTTTTTTTAATTTTATTATTATTATTATTTTTTATATAAAAAAATTCAAATATGAGATTTTTAAAAGCCATAGTGACTTGTCTACATATATTTTCTTTAAGATAAAACGAGTATGAGGTTGAACTTGACAAATGTGAGTTTGTGTAGAGCCCAATGTAATTTTTCAAATGCAAAATCACTTTTGATTCACAAAACCAAACATAAGAGTGGAAGAAAGATCCCTAAAGCAAAAAATGTCAAATTTTAAATTAATAATTAAATTAATTAAAATTTATATGACTGTCTACATATGTAAAAATCATAATTTTTAGGATTTAAATAATTTAAAATTATTTAAAATAAATTTTAAATATACTTACGAGAATTATAATCAGATCTATTTGACCTTTTTAGCATTTTTAATGATTTGAAGATAAAGACCCACTTATATGGGTTTCTCTTGGATAGGGATAATGACAATACAAATCCTAGTTTTGCACATCAAACATAGAAAATCCTCTCACTATCAAGAAGATAGAAGTGGCATAATGACAACAAAAATAAAGTATTCAAAACCCAAAATTATAACAGTCTGTAATTGGAATATCTTAATGCCTACAACGCCTAAAAATTGGTAGAGTTTTAATTTATAAGTTCCTTCTACATCACACTATTATACGTAGAATTATGTCCACATATTGTTGGCAGTGAAGTCAAGGTCTCCCAAATGGTCTAATGACACGAGAGTGTAGCGGTGAGATGTTAGATTTTTTTAATTAAAATCTTGAATTTGAATCTTAAAAATAGAAAAACAGATATCGAAAGAGTAAACCCTTAATGAATCTCACAATATTAATTGGATTAGTCAAACGAAATTTAAATGTTGATTGCTAGCAAATATCTACTTTAAAAAAAAAAAAAAATTTCTCCCAAATGGGCCATTTTGAGCAACAGTGTTGACCAAAATTAGTATATAATTTGCGTAGTCAAAATAATTGAATCAGAGGGGAAAAAAAAAGGTAATGAGGCGGCAAGAGTGAGGACGGACAGTGTGTATGACGATTAGATATCTTTTATGGCAATATCTAAAATCAAAGGGAACAATTTGGGTTTTTGGGCATGTGAATGACTCAAATCCCATGAAAGGTGCAGATAGAGTTGGTGATTAAAATGATTAGATCAATATTTTAGTAAAGAGTCAGGGTTTAGCTGCACTGCACATCCCACATTTCCAAAAAAGAAGTGGGTTTTGGTTTCAAAACTTTGCTTTTTGAAAAGGGAAAGAAAAAGGGGGGGGGGGATTAAACATTAGTTTGAAAGTGTGGTTTGTCTTGGAATTAGTAAAAGTGTTTCGTTCAATATGGGCTCTTTCATGATTCCTTTCTCACTTTGTGGCTCTCTGGTCCACTCCCTACGACTCCTGGCCCTGAGATTGATAACATGTTTTTCTCACACTTAATTTTCCTGCCAGTCCTGCACTAAATGAGGAGCATTATTTGATTTATATTTACTTTTTCTTTCTTGTATTCATCTAGAGCTTTGTTTCACATACATACAGAGCTTCCTTGGGTCAGCGTGTGCGTGGAGACTGGAGAGAGACCATTAAGGTAGTTGTTTAAATGATTAAAAGAAATTACTTTGTGGATTTTCCTTGGCAGTTTCCTCTCAGTCCTATACTAAACGAGGAGCATTACTTATATTTACTGTTGTCTAGACTTTTGTTCGCGCACACATACATAGAGGTCTCTGGGGTGTGGGTGTGGGTGTGTGAGGAGAGAGACTACTCTGTACCAGTGATCGAAAACCAAACTTGATAATCATGAGATTACGAATTTGAAGGATGATTAAAAAGATTGTTTTGTAAAAAAGGATGTATCGCAATTTTTTTAGTATTTTGGTGGGGTTCTGATAATATATTTATTCTAAAAATAAAAATAATAGTTTTGGTTTAACCTAAAAAAATTTTAACAGGAGAAAAGTCCATAGTTGCACGCACGGGAATAGCAAGGTTCCTTTTCCTTCGGTACATGAGAGGGAGCCTCATTCCTCAAGTTGAGGGCCAAGTTGTTCTCTGAAGCCCAACTAATGGGCAGCCGAATAATATCCCTCCCAAGTCCATAGAGAACAAGCCCAATATAGGTCGATTTCTCGTTTTCCTTTTTTGGTCTATACAGATGCTTCCCCTATCGTTCGGTATTCGAGACTTTCTCTCGATTAATCCAAATCAATCTATCTAAGATCTCTCTTCAAAGGATAGAGATTTCTCAAACATAGTTTACTCTATATCCAAATCGTGAGTTGAACTTGTGTCATTGATTAAGGGACCGAGTGACATATCCACTCGAGTGACTGGTCCGTGGGTATAGACCGATTTCTCTTGTCAACCATTCATAAGTGAAAGGTTTTTAACCGACAAGTATTCATAAATATATTAAGATTAATTTGATTCAAATATAGATTAATTTAAGAAAATTTTTCTAACATAAATTTTTATTTTTAATTTTTTAATTTAAAATTTAATTAAAAAAAGGTGAATAAGCAAAAGTTGAGTTACATGCAAGTTGGATTTGACGTCTGATTTCAATACAGTCGCACACAAGTCCAGAATCCAAACCAATGGTTAAAGCCGATCTTGCTTCAGCTCTAACAAGGCAAGTTTGCTTTGAAGAGGGTGTCACTTCAATTCTTGGCCCTGGTTGAGGTGTCAACTTCTCACTCACTTAATTATCTTATAGTAAAATAGTCCAATAATTTATTCTTTTCAATATTTTTTAAATATGATTGAATTATATAATAAATCAATTTTTCTCAGAGTTGGAGATCTCTCGATTTAAATAGAATAAACTACTTAAGTGGTACTAAATAGATAAAATAAGTCTAAGATCTAATAGATCAAATTCATCAGAGCAGCCTATGTCAATTAAAAAAATTAATTTCTTTTAAATTTAAATAATTTTAAATTAATTAAAATATTTTTCAAACTATTTTAAATATACAAAAATGAAAATCCGATTTTTCAGTGTTTGAATTTCATGAGCTCTAGCCCACTTGCGATTATAGCATGAGCAGTACAAGCAATATACCGCTGGGCTGGTGTGTCTTTTTGTTTTACCTACTCTTTGTTGGGCTGGGCCAGGCTGGGTCCAATTTTATACATTTTATCATGCCACGTGGAGTTTGGCCAACGTCTCTCTCAGTAAATGCTCCAAAGACTTTTATTTATTTATTTATTATTTTTTTTTTATGCCAGCTTTTGATGTCTCATTGGCATAACAATTATCCAGTTTATTCCCCTCTTCAAATACTGAACCGTCCACCCATTGATTATTAAACACGTCATCACAAATTTTCCACTGATGACACTCCTTCCGGCACACAGGTAATTTCCCGCTCCCCAAACCGCCGTTTTCGTTGTTGGCGGTCCCCCCCCCCCCCCCCCCCCAACGCTAGATCTCAGCCATGGCAGTTGATTCTGCAGATTCGGAAGAGAAGGTGGAATTGTCAACGGAACACATGGAATCAAAATTGATGGGATGTAATACAACACTTAATTTGAGGGGTTAATTTTTAAAAAGTTCACATGGCAGGTCCATAAAAGACAGTTATCGATCAATATTTGATATTTTCTATAACTTTATACAAAGGGGTCTCGGTGTCCAGGTCTCCCGAAAGATAGGATCTTAATCACCCAAATCTCTCGAATGATAGAGTCTTAGTCGCCCTGTCATGCGAATGCGATTCGCCAACTGAATGTAATTTATCAAGTAAAAGTAACCGTCCCGATAGGGTGCTCAAGCATTGGGTATCCCATCGCTGATCCATCGAACGAACGAGCCCCGAATATCTTTCATCAGTCCAGCGGCTAATTGGTAGCCAACAACTCTAACGATTTTAAAGGAAGGTCCAAGTATCCTAATGACTCATATTTCCTATTTGAGAGCAGTATTTTTAGGATTTTTAGTTAAGAAAAGAATCACTTCAACAAAAAACGGAAGTTTCCCAAAAGATAAAAATCACAATCAATTCAAAATATCGAATCTCCAAAAATTCCGGATCAAGTCGATAAGGAAAGTAAGAACACTCCAGCGGCATATGATTTTCGCATATAGAAGATATCTCAAAACTCTTCAAACCAGTTACGCTCTCAGGGCTTCACACATTGGGCAAACGAACACAGGAAATCACTTACTCGAGCTTTCAGTCTGTTTCTCTTTAATTCGAAAACCGCTTTTTTTGACTTGAGAGTCGAATCTCTCCGTCGGAATACCCTCCGGCAGTTTTTACAGGTACTACGCCCTCTCAACGACAACTGTTCAAGTCTACAACGAGTCGGTATCTGTGGAGTCGCAACCCACCTCCAATAAATTGGCGCCGTCCGTGGGAACAGACTAGAGTAACTTCTGTTATTTTGATAATAATGTCTCCGAGAATCAAAGTATCTTTGAAAGCCGCCCCCATTGTAGAACGGTGCACGACAACACTTTATAAAGCCGCCATTCCTATAGCACCCGATCGCTTTGTTCATGATCATGCGGCCTCCCCTTGCCCGCCTCATCAAGAACAGACCCTGCAGCTTGCGATCCCCGGCCAGCCAATTGTGGCCCCTGCTCCAGGGCGAATCGACCGCCTTCAGATAGAGAGGCTGGAGTCGAAGATTTAGGACATGAGCAAACAATTGGAAGGCCCAAGTCGCCCAACTTCTATCGTTCGTACGCGTCATCAATAAAGGATAGAACTCGTCGAATGGGTGGACGCGATCCCTCTATCTAAAAAGCTTCCAATCGTTCGGAGAGTTTAAGTCATCCAACTCTTATCGTTCGTGCGCGTCGTCAATAAGGGATGGAACTCTCCGAACGGGTGGGCGCGACCCCTCTATCTAATAAGTTTTCTATCACTCGGAGGGTCTAAGTAGCCCAATTCCTATCGTTCGCACGCGTCGTCAATAAGAGATAGAACTCCCCGAATGGATGGACGTGACTCATCTATCTAAAAAGTTTTCTATCACTTGGAAGGTCTAAATCGTCCAGTTCCTATCGTTCTACACGTCATCAATAAGAGATAGAATACTTCGAACAGGTGGACGTGGCCCCTATATCTAAAAAGTTTCATATCGCTCGGAGGGTCTAAGTCGCCCAGTTCGTATTGTTCGTATGCGTCGTCAATAAGGGATAGAACTCTCCAAACGAGTGGACCTGACCCCTCTATCTAAAAAGCTTCAAATCACTTGGAGGGTCTAAGTCGCCCAGTTTCTATCATCCGTACGCGTCTTTAATAAGGGATGGAACTTTTCGAACGGGTAGATGCGACCCCTTTATCTAAAAAGTTTCCTATCGCTCGGAGGGTCTAAGTCGCCCAACTCCTATTGTTAGTACGTGTCGTCAGTAAGGGATAGAACTCCTCAAACGGGTGGATACGACCCCTCTATCTAAAAAGCTTCCTATCACTCAGAGGGTCTAAATCGCCCATTTCCTATTGTTCGTACGCGTCGTCAATAAGGGATAGAACTCCCCGAACGGGTGGACGCAGTCCCTCCATCTAAAAACCTTCCTATCACTCGGAGGGTTTAAGTCGCCCAACTCTTATCGTTCGTACGCGTCGTCAATATGGGATAGAACTCCCCGAACGGGTGGACGCGGCGTCTCTATCTAAAAAGTTTCCTATCGTTCGGAGGGTCTAAGTCGCACATCTCCTATCATTCGTACGCGTTGTCAACAAGGAATGAAACTCTCCGAATGGGTGGATGCGACCCCTTTATCTAAAAAGCTTCCTATCGCTCAAATAGCCTAGGTCGCTCAGCTCCTATCATTTGTACGCATAAGGGATGGTCATCCCGAACGGGTGGATGCAGCCCTTCTATCTAAAAGCTTCCTATCGTTCAAAGGGTCTAAGTCGCCCGGATCCTACCGATCGCATATGATATCAATGAGGGGTGAAACCTCCCAGACGGGTGGACGCGGCTCTTCTATTTAAAAGTTTCTTGCTATATGGAGGACCTAAATCACCCTGATTCTATCGGATTGACACAACAAGGATTATAACTGAAAGTAACAAGATAACCTCTATCGGTGAAAAAACGAAAGTTTCTTATTAAGTAGGCAAAAGTTATTGGGTACAAAATTTCAAACGAAAGTTATACAGTCGGACTTTGAGTATTTATCACTTCTTTGACTGGGGGTAGAGCGTCGCTTAGACCCATACAGTGGATTATCTCTTCGACGCACTTTAATCTCTCAGACAATTTGTGTTGGGAGTTTTTGAAGATAATAGCATCTTTCGCACGAGACTCTTTAACCTCAGCTATTCTGCATTCCGCCGTTCGAGCATCCTTCGCACGAGACTCTTTAACCTCAGCTATTCTGCATTCCGCCATTCGAAGAGACTCCTTCGGAAGTTGGGCCAATTTCTTGATTGATTGAAAACGTGCCTCGCACACCGTGACTTTCGATTTCAACTGTTCACATTGCCCTTAGTATTGGGCCAACTCTGATCGAAGTCTTCTCAACTCTTCCTGCTTCTGATTGAGCAACACACCGGACATGCTCTCGGTCTTTATGGCCTTTTTCCCCCGAAATAGGAATCTCCTCCTGCGCTTGAGCCGGATGAGTTAACTCAGAAAGACGCCCCTTTATGTGACATATCACCTATTTCTCCTACTGTTTCTGAAATTCGGTAAGAACCATGGTCTGAAAGGAAAACTGAGTCAATAGAGGCAAAAATGAAAAAGAACCCAACAAATATAGAGAAGACGATACCATTAAACCTAAGGACTTAAAAGTCCTGCCGACTTGCTCGTAAAACATTATGTGGAAGTCGAGCTCGCACCGATGGAAGTCAAACCGGTTGGCGATGCGATCTGCCTCTACCAGGTCTATGTAGCTATACTGCATATTCCCAACACAAACGGTGACAGTTCCACGTTCTTTTGAGCACTTCTTACCATCAAAGGATTGAACGGGGATGGCAGGTGGAGAAGTCACACCTTCAAAAACCTTGCGCTTTCCCTTACGTGCATGCCAAACTGGAACAACGAAAGAGGGTCCCGTCATCTTACCTCTCACGACCCTGGAAACATTCACTCTCACCATGGTGCCAGACAAAGGATCATCTCCCGATCCTCCTAATTTGTCCACACCAGCACTCATTTCACCCGATGGAATACCTTCGTCCAAAACGGTAGTCTCCCTTGGTGTAACTGCTACCAGGACCGAACGATCAGGCAAAATCACCAATGCAGATAAAGGAGAAGAAATCGCCCCCTCTTCATCGAAAGAGGTGATGACTCTAAAAGGGTCTCAGATGCCCTGGTAGAAGATCTTAGGAGGGCCTTAGACGCCTCGATATTTCCTTGAAAAGACCTTTTCATACCTGGTCGAACCAGCTTATCAACAGTAACATTTTCTAGCACGATGTAGTCAAGAAAATCCTAAAAATCAACTAGTTCGATTTTTTCCCTCTCCAACAGAAGGGGGTTGTCAATTTTTCTCTTCTCCCCATTAGCAAGCCGACCAAGGATAACATCTAATTATCCAGTAGGGATTTGACTCATATGTTTCAACCGGTGGATTACAGTAACCACCGACTAGCCGAATGAAACGACCATGTTTTGATGCGACACCCTATCTGTTTCAGGTAGTATCGGCATATGATCTTTATTCGAGAACTCAACATAAAAGAATTTCTACATCTAGTTCTTGTTGATGGATTCTTTATAGCAAAACTTCCGATTGGATTCAGGTCGGGTCTATAACTTATACCAGCCCATGGTCGAACCACTATTTCCATATCTCATCAAAATAAAGATGGACGACAAAATATCGAAATCGAAGCGAATACGACAAAACCCTAACAGGGAAGTCTCAGCAACTACCAAACGCCAGACACTTGGGATCAGAAGAGTTAAAAATATATTCCAACGGCATAGAACCTCCGCAAAAGAGCCTGTGCATGGAACTTTTAATCCATACTTAACTGATTGGAGGTATATCGGTACGCAACCCTTTGGCGCCGTATTAGCTCTATCGGCTTCCGTGGCAAACAACAAAGTGTAGTCATCCCCCATTAGCATATCAGTTTGTACCTCTTGGAGTTTCTTTAGGGAGATAGTGCTCGCAATGTCGCCGATGCTCGGAAAGATCTGGGAAGCGGACGTTTTCATCATTATTTCTGAAAATGACTTTTCTGAAGGATCTCAAAGAAGGACTAAAAATCAACCGGTAAGAGTAATGGGGTATGTGACCATCTGGCGAATATGAATCCTTATTAGGCGTACGAAAGACGATTCCCGAAAATGAAATAACAAAAGTCACACTAAAAAGTTTTGCGCTTTTTCGGTGATCATAACTCACGACACTTTTATCAAAAAAAAGTGTCATGAGTCGGGGGCAAATAATAAGACGTAACCCAAGACTTAATTCGAGGGATCAACTTTTGAAATGCCCACACGCAAGGCCTACAAAGGACAGCTATCGACCAATGTTTGATATTCTCTATAACTGCCTACCGATGGGTCTTAGTCACCCAGATCTTTCGAACAATAGGGTCTTAGTCGTCCATATCTCCCGAACGATATGACCTTAGTCGTCCCGCCATGCAAATGTGATCCACCAACTGAATGTAATTCATCAAGTAAAAGTAACTGTCACAATCGGGTGCTCAAGCATCAGGTATCCCATCGCTAATCCATCGAACGAACGAGCCCCAAATATCTTTCATCGATCCAGCGGTTGATCGATAGCCAACAACTCTAACGATCCTAAAGAAAGGTCTAAATAACCTAATGACTCCTATTTCCTATTTGAGAGTAGTATTTTTAGTGTAATACCAGAAACTAAAAAAAAAGAAAAGAAAAAAAAAAAAAAGAGAGAGGAGAGAGAAAGGTGCTTGCGTTTCGGGGTGAAACGCAGCATCTCCCCCAAATGTAAAGAGATTAGGGTGAAAACCCTAATCCCTCTCTCTCTCTTCGACATTCTCTCTCTCCCTCCTCTCTCTCCCGAGCTCGTTCTCCCTCCCTCGTCTCTCCTCTGCGAATCGATCACCACCGCAAGCCGCTGCAACCACCACCGTGACCCCCACCGCGAACCACCGCAGGTAACACCTCTCGGTTCTTTCTCTATTCTTCGTCGTTCTCGGTCTCTCTCCATTACTCACATCTCTCTCTGTCGCAGTCTCTCTCAGTCTCACAGTCGCTCTATTCCTCGCGCGAACGGACGAGCTTCCCTCTCTTCTGCGCGACGATCCTTTCTCCCTCTTTTCCCGCGCGCGAACGAAGTTCTCTTCTTCTCTCCCGCGCGCGATGGCAGAAATTCCACCCGCCGCTTCGTTGCTCGTTTGCGAGCTCACCGTGAGCTCCCTTGCCGCCAACGAACAATCCGAGGGGGCCTTGGGATCCCTTGACAGTCCTAGGTCAAGACCGCAACCACCCCGCGAAGGTAAAGCTAGGGTTTCGAAATTTCCACAAGAATCAAATTAAATTTCGACCCTAATCTCGAAATTGAACACTCTGCAGATCTTAGAATGGACTGAACAGGCAATTGGAACGAAAATTTGCGAACTACAAAAACCCTAGGTGAGGGATTTTCAATCCCTTCAGTAATTCGCATGATTTTTGTTGAAATTAGGTAGAAATGATAACATATATGTTCTGAAATGTGTGAGATTCAGTATACGATGCGATTTTCTCGAGATTTAATGTGAAATTGGAAGAAATTTGGAAAAATTAGGAAAGATTGGCAATTAAAGTTCATTTGAGACATAAATGAGTTTTGGGTGATGAAATCAGCAATTAGAAATAGTGGATGTGAAATTAAGGGTGAATTAAATGAGAAAAATGTGAAAACCGTGATGTAGAGATTTTATTTGACGATGATTGCAATGTTTGCATAGGTTACTCGATTGGGGATTGAAAAAAGGGTCGATTCGGATTTGATTGAGAATTTGAGAGTGATTACCCTCTCTGAGGTGAGTGGACGGTTCATTGTGCTCGTAAATGAGAAACCTGTTTTAAAATTGGTTTGAAATTGGTTTTGAAATGTTTTTACATGATTTATGTAAATTATTTTGTGACTGTGAGCTGACTGAACTGGATTATGAAATATGAATGCATCCATTGTGTTTATAAATGCTTTTGTGCCATGTGATATTTGATATTGATTGATGAACTACTTTGACATGAAATTATGGATTGTTTGTGGAAATCATGGCACATTATTGAGAAATGGATAGATTGTGAAATGAAGGGTGCTGTAGATGGCTATAGTCATATACCTACCACGGAGCGACCCGGACGGGGTGACGTGGTTTGAGGTTTAGATGTGCGGGGAGTAGACGTCCCTCCCTCTGCAAAAGTCGTGCTATATCTGGTGCACCCCGGTGAGGCACGAGCCAACGCCAAGGAAGGGGGTTTGTTTTGAGATATTGGATAGTAAAACCCTTGGCGGATTTTCGTCTGGGTTTGGCCGCCCTGAGACGGAAGCATATTTCGATGGAACCCCAGGATTTTTATGAAAAGATGATTGATATGGATGCATATTTGTGAAATGTGATTTATTGAAATGATTTTATGGATATGAGATGATTTATGAGTTATGCTTTGACGCCCCACATTCACACCTTATTTATTAGCACAAATGCACCATTGCACTCCACTCACCGAGTATACCCCTATACTCACCCCTCTCTCCTCCCATTTTTCAGACGAGACTTAGTGGGAGACTACTGACGGAGCTTGTGCAGTATTTTTGGCATACAGATAGGTACTTGATGTGCAGGATTATTTTTGGGAGATTGGTAGCTTCACAACCATGGAAAGGGAAGTCTGTACATACCGTGTCGTACGGATTTTATTGGTACTGGCCGAGTAGTTGGCAAGTATTGATAAAATCCGACGATTTTTGATTTGTTTTTATTTCTTTTGATTTCTCTAGTGTTGGAAAACCGTATATATATACTGGGACATTTGGACCGTAAATTCTAATTTCAATGCTTTTTCTTTGATTTTGTGAAGTTCGGTGCACAACTCATACCGTTAGGATTTTACCGATACCGGCTTGTTTTCCTCGGGTACGTGTTGGTAAAATCCTACGGCTATGTTTTGGGACTTCTTGTTTGTTAAATGCTTTCAGAATGGCCAAGATGGTCACATTGCATGCGTGCATGTACTGTGTTCCCGCTCCCCGTTGTGTGTTGCGTGTAATCGTGCATGTACAGGTTCCCACTCCCGATGTGTGCTAATGTATGATTGCATGTACAGGATCCCACTTCCCGATGTGTGTCAATGTGTGTGTTTGTACATCCTTGATGAGCCGGATGGGCTCCTTGCATGTGTATTGATTTTGAAATTTCTTGTTTTTGAAGAATTTTATGAGTTTGATGATTTATTGTGAATTTGATAGCCTTGCGGAGTCCGGGTAGATGGGAAGGTTTTACCCATGTACCGAGACGACGCGGCGGTTGTCGCGTGGTCGGTCTGAGGATCGGGGCGTGAGGCTTTATTGGTATCGAGCACGGTTTACGATTTGCGAGTTTGATGATTTTGAATGTTTTTAAATGTGTTCCAAATGTCCCAAAAGTTTTCAAACGACTTTGAAATGTTGAGTTTCTTTTGATGGAGAATGTACAAACTTTCCATGGTTTCCTAAGGAATTAGGAATATTATTTTTAGGGGGTTAAGTCTTAGTCTTTGCTTAACCCTTGATTTGACTATAGTTTCTTATTTTGAATAGATTGCAATGCCTCCGCGAAGGAAATTGAGGAATGTGAGTGAAATTCCTCCACAGGAGCACGAGGATGAGTCGTCCTCGCATGCTCTACCTCCGACTACTTCCACACACCCGGCTCCTCCTACCGGGACTGCTCCTCCTCCTGTAGCTCTTCGAGAAGTGATGGAGTGGTGTAGTACTTTTGGAGCGCAGTATCGAGCTCCGCAGCCCGACCGTTCCACCACCTGTTCCTTCTTCGGTGCCAGCTGTTGCACCTAGTGCCCCACGAGCACTCACTCCTCCCATTCGTGCTCCAAGCAGCCACTCTCCAGTTCAGTTGTCTAAGTTGATTAAAGAAGCAAGACAACTTGGTTGTGAAACCTTCTTGGCATCCGGTGATCCGGCAGAAGCAAAGAAATGGATAAAGAAGGTGAAGAAAGCTTTATCAGATATGGGGTTAGAGGATAGTGTGAAGCTGCTAGTAGCTACAAGGTTGTTGGACGAGGATGCCAGCACATGGTGGGAAGGATTAGAGGATAGTGCAGTTTCACCTCTTACTTGGCACGATTTCCTTAGGGAATTCGATCAGAGATTCTACACCCGCTTTGATCGGGATGTGAAGAGGCGAGAATTCCTTCGGCTTCGCCAAGGGAATATGTCAGTTGCAGAATATGAAGCCAAGTTTAGGAGTTTATCCTCCTTTGTACCTGAGTTGATTACATCTGAGGAGTATAGATGTTTTAAGTTTGAAGACGGACTGAATTTAAGCATCCGAGAAAAGATGTCATCACGGATGAGCACACTTATCAGAAAGTGTTGCAAATGGCCTTGAGGGCTGAACTGATGGTGATGGAAAGGGAAAAGGCTCAGGCCTACAGCGGGAAGAAGAGGTCCGGCAGTTTCACACCGGGCCAGAGCTCTAAGCAGATCAGACCTACAGGTTTTCAAAGCGGTGGATTTGCTACAGGATCGGTTGGATTTCCTCAAAGCCAACCAATTCGCAGGCCGAATGCTCCTAGTGTTGGATATGTTGGATCGGGAGCTAGACCAAGAGGAAGTGGACCGCAGATTTGCCCTAGTTGTAAAGGGTATCATACAGGTCCGTGCAGAGGACCTAAGAAGTGCTATCACTGTGGAAAGGAGGGACACCTCCGCTATTCTTGCCCTGAGTTGATAGGAGAAGGGCAAGGGAGTCAGCAAATTAGAGGTCCCTCTGGTGGCCCCGGATTGGTCCGGAAATGGTTCGGCGACGCCTTCTACCAAAGACCGACCCTAGGACAGGCACGGGAAGCAATGTAGTTTCTACTTCTTCTCGGCGACTCAACGAGAGCACAAGGCTAGAGTTTTTGCTATGACAAATGAAGAAGCTCGAGTTAATCCCGACATAGTCACAGGTAATTTTTATTTAAAAATTAAGTTTGGAAATTGAAAATGTGATATCTGTGGTTTATAACTATGATTTGATGATTTGTGATTATGAATTACGAGTATGCTTTGATATACTTGTGTTTATGGTTTACATTCATAGGTATGATGAAAATTTTTGGAGTTGATGCTCGTATACTCATTGATACCGGCTCGAATAATTCATTTGTGAATTCGGGATTTGCGAAACACTCTGATAGGGATTTAGTTCCTCTTGATGATGAGCTGTTGGTCATTACTCCATTGGGAGAGCATTTAATTCGGAATTCTGTATATAAGTCTTGTGAAGTGAAAGTTGGTGAAACAATCCTTGAAGCGGATTTGATTCCGTTGGAGATGAAGGACTTTGACGCCATCCTAGGCATGGACTGGCTAAGTCTTCACCGAGCTTCAGTGAACTGCTTCACTAAAGAGGTGGAATTCCATAGGGCAGGACATCCATTACTTGTGTTCATTGGTGAACGGCGGGTATTGCCGAGCTGCGTAATTTCAGCTCTTGAAGCACGGAGATTAGTACATAAGGGCTGTGAAGCGTATTTGGCTCATATCATTGACACCACGGCAGCAAGCCCTGATTTGAACAACGTCCCTGTGGTGAATGAGTTTCTGGATGTCTTTCCAGAAGAGTTACCTGGGTTGCCTCCGATCCGGGAGTTGGATTTTGCTATAGATCTTATTCCCAGACGACACCAGTTTTTTCTATTACTCCTTATCGAATGGCACCGGCGGAATTGAAGGAGTTGAAGGTCCAACTTCAAGAATTGTTGGATAAGGGATTCATCCGACCGAGCATTTCACCTTGGGGTGCTCCGGTTCTCTTTGTAAAGAAGAAAGATGGCACTCTTCGATTGTGTATCGATTACCTGGCAATTAAATAAAGTGACCATCAAGAACAAGTATCCTTTGCCAGAATTGATGACTTGTTTGATCAACTCCAAGGGGCGAGTGTCTTCTCCAAGATTGATTTGAGGTCCGGTTATCACCAATTGCGGATAAAGGAAGATGATGTCTCCAAGACTGCGTTTAGGACGCGGTACGGGCATTATGAATTCTTGGTGATGCCTTTCGGCTTGACGAATGCTCCGGCAGCTTTCATGGACCTTATGAATCGAGTTTTCCACTCTTATCTCGATAAGTTCGTCATTGTTTTCATTGACGACATTCTTGTGTATTCCAAAAATGACGAAGAGCATTCAGATCATCTTCGGATGGTGCTACCGACTCTCCGAGACAAGCATTTATATGCTAAATTCTCAAAATGTGAATTTTGGTTGAAGGAAATTGGTTTCTTGGGACATGTAGTATCCGGAGAAGGGATATTTGTTGATCCGAAGAAGGTTGAGGCAATTCTGAAATGGGAACAACCCAAGAACGTCACCGAGGTGAGAAGCTTCCTCGGATTGGCAGGTTACTATCGCAGATTTGTAGAGGGTTTTTCCAAAATTGCAGCTCCGTTGTCTGGTTTGACACGGAAAGGAATTAAGTTTGAGTGGACAGGTAAATGTGAGCAGAGTTTTCAGGAACTCAAACAGAGACTCACGTCAGCTCCCATACTTGCCCTTCCTACTACCGGTGATGATTATGTTGTTTACAGCGATGCTAGTAAACAGGGGTTAGGATGTGTTTTGATGCAGGGCAACAGAGCTATCGCCTACGCTTCTCGACAGTTAAAGAAGCATGAGTTGAATTACCCTACCCATGATCTAGAATTGGCTGCAATCGTATTTGCATTAAAGATTTGGCGTCATTATTTATATGGGACCTTTTGCAGAGTCTTCACCGACCACAAGAGCCTCAAGTACTTGCTCACCCAGAAGGAGCTCAATCTGAGGCAAAGGAGATGGCTAGAACTGATCAAAGATTATGATTTGGTGATTGATTATCACCCGGGCAAGGCAAATGTAGTTGCGGATGCTTTAAGCCGCAAGTCTTCATCTTCTTCTCTGATTCAGGGAGACTCTTATCTCTCATGTCTAGTGGGATTTCGTACTCTTGGAGCTAAACTAACTTGTGATGAAAATGGTATGTTATTGGCGAAATTTGAAGTTCGACCAACCTTGGTGGACCGTATTACAGAACTCCAAACCACTGATGAAGAGTTAAAGCAGATAGTGGCAAAGGTTTGCAAAGGTGAAATCAGTGATTTTCATGTTCGGGAGAATGGTACAGTCATGTATGGGAAACGGATTTGTGTTCCCAAAGATGATGAGCTTCGAAAGGCTATTCTTGAAGAAGCACACTCTTCGGCTTATGCTATGCATCCCGGAAGCACAAAAATGTACCGAACCATCAAAGAAACTTATTGGTGGTCAGGTTTGAAGCGGGAAATAGCTGAATTTGTGGCAAGATGTCTGGTTTGTCAACAAATCAAAGCCGAGCATCAAAAACCAGCCGGAATGCTTCAACCATTATCTATACCGAATGGAAATGGGAGCATATTACTATGGATTTTGTGGTAGGATTACCACGTACTCCGAGTCGTTATGATTCCATTTGGGTGATAGTGGACAGACTCACAAAATCGGCACATTTTCTCCCAGTTCAGACTACTTATTCCTTGGAGAAGTTAGCAAGATTGTACCTTGATGAGATTGTCCGACTTCACGGGGTTCCTGTTTCGATTGTATCAGATCGAGACCCCAGATTCACATCTAGATTCTGGCCTAAGTTACAGGAGGCCTTGGGTACCAAACTGAAATTCAGAACCGCATTTCATCCGTGGCAGACCGATGGGCAATCCGAACGTACAATCCGGACTGGAAGATATGTTGAGAGCGTGTGTTATGGATTTCCATGGAAGTTGGGATAGGCATCTCTCGCCGATTGAATTTGCATACAACAACGGCTACCAAGCTAGTATTGGAATGCCTCCCTATGAAGCTCTCTACGGAAGGAAATGTCGGACTCCACTTTGTTGGGATGAAGTTGGAGAACGGAAGATTGAAAGCATAGAATTGATTGAAACTACCAAGGAAAAGGTGAAGCTCATTCGGGAAAGAATGAAGACAAAGACAGATCGGCAAAAGAATTACGCAGACAAGAGGCGAAGGCCCTTGGAATTCGAAGTGGGAGATATGGTGTTCTTGAAGATCTCTCCTTGGAAGGGCATAGTTCGATTTCAGAAACGAGGAAAACTAAACCCTCGTTATATTGGACCTTTCAAGATCCTTGAAAGAATTGGAATGGTGGCATACAGACTTGAATTGCCCGTGGAATTGCAAAGGATTCATGATGTTTTTCACGTTTCAATGTTGAAAAAGTATTTACCGGATCCTTCGCACGTATTGGAAGTTCCTCCAATAGAATTAAAAGAAGACTTGAGTTTTAAAGTGCAACCCGTACAGATAATAGATAGACAGCTCAAACAGTTGAGGAATAAACAGATCCCTATGGTGAAAGTCTTTGTGGAAGAACAGTCAAGTCGAAGAACAGACTTGGGAAACCGAAGAACTAATGCGGAAGCAACATCCGCAGCTTTTTGATGTATAAATTGTATTTTGAAATTTCGAGGACGAAATTTGTTTTTAGGGGTTAAGAGTTGTAATACCGAAACTAAAAAAAAAAAAAAAGAAAAAGAAAAAAAAAGGAGAGAAGGAGAGAGGAGGAGGTGTTGCGTTTCGGGGTGAAACGCAGCATCTCCCCCAAATGTAAAGAGATTAGGGTGAAAACCCTAATCCCTCTCTCTCTCTTCGACATTCTCTCTCCCTCCTCTCTCTCCCGCGAGCTCTGTTCTCCCTCCCTCGTCTCTCCTCTGCGAATCGATCACCACCGCAAGCCGCTGCAACCACCACCGTGACCCCCACCGCGAACCACCGCAGGTAACACCTCTCGGTTCTTTCTCTATTCTTCGTCGTTCTCGGTCTCTCTCCATTACTCACATCTCTCTCTGTCGCAGTCTCTCTCAGTCTCACAGTCGCTCTATTCCTCGCGCGAACGGACGAGCTTCCCTCTCTTCTGCGCGACGATCCTTTCTCCCTCTTTTCCCGCGCGCGAACGAAGTTCTCTTCTTCTCTCCCGCGCGCGCGATGGCAGAAATTCCACTGCCGCCCTTCGTTGCTCGTTTGCAGAGCTCACTGTGAGCTCCCTTGCTGCCAACGAACAATCCAGCAGCCTTGGGATCCCTTGACAGTCCTAGGTCAAGACTGCAACCACCCTCTGCGAAGGTAAAGCTAGGGTTTCGAAATTTCCACAGTAATCAAATTAAATTTCTGACCCTAATCTCGAAATTGAACACTCTGCAGATCTTAGAATGGACTGAATAGGCAATTGGAACGAAAATTTGCGAACTACAAAAACCCTAGGTGAGGGATTTTCAATCCCTTCAGTAATTCGCATGATTTTTGTTGAAATTAGGTAGAAATGATAACATATATGTTCTGAAATGTGTGAGATTCGTATACGATGCGATTTTCTGAGATTTAATGTGAAATTGGAAGAAATTTGGAAAAATTAGGAAAGATTGGCAATTAAAGTTCATTTGAGACATAAATGAGTTTTGGGTGATGAAATCAGCAATTAGAAATAGTGGATGTGAAATTAAGGGTGAATTAAATGAGAAAAATGTGAAAACCGTGATGTAGAGATTTTATTTGACGATGATTGCAATGTTTGCATAGGTTACTCGATTGGGGATTGAAAAAGGGGTCGATTCGGATTTGATTGAGAATTTGAGAGTGATTACCCTCTCTGGAGGTGAGTGGACGGTTCATTGTGCTCGTAAATGAGAAACCTGTTTTAAAATTGGTTTGAAATTGGTTTTGAAATGTTTTTACATGATTTATGTAAATTATTTTGTGATTGTCATTCGAACTGGATTATGAAATATGAATGCATCCATTGTGTTTATAAATGCTTTTGTGCCATGTGATATTTGATATTGATTGATGAACTACTTTGACATGAAATTATGGATTGTTTGTGGAAATCATGGCACATTATTGAGAAATGGATAGATTGTGAAATGAAGGGTGCTGTAGATGGCTATAGTCATATACCTACCACGGAGCGACCCGACGGGGTGACGTGGTTTGAGGTTTAGATGTGCGGGGGAGTAGACGTCCCTCCCTCTCGCAAAAAGTCGTGCTATATCCGGTGCACCCCGGTGAGGCACGAGCCAACGCTGAAGGAAGGGGTTTGTTTTGAGATATTGGATAGTAAAACCCTTGGCGGATTTTCGTCTGGGTTTGGCCGCCCTGAGACGGAAGCATATTTCGATGGAACCCCAGGATTTTTATGAAAAGATGATTGATATGGATGCATATTTGTGAAATGTGATTTATTGAAATGATTTTATGGATATGAGATGATTTATGAGTTATGCTTTGACTGCCCCACATTCACACCTTATTTATTAGCACAAATGCACCATTGCACTCCACTCACTGAGTATACCCCTATACTCACCCCTCTCTCCTCCCATTTTTCGGACGAGACTTAGTGGGAGACTACCGGACGGAGCTTGTGCAGTATTTTTGGCATACAGATAGGTACTTGATGTGCAGGATTATTTTTGGGAGATTGGTAGCTTCCCAACCATGGAAAGGGAAGTCTGTACATTCCGTGTCGTGCGGATTTTATTGATACTGGCCGAGTAGTTGGCAAGTATTGATAAAATCCGACGATTTTTGATTTGTTTTTATTTCTTTTGATTTCTCTAGTGTTGGAAAACTGTATATATATGTACTGGGACATTTGGACCGTAAATTCTAATTTCAATGCTTTTTCTTTGATTTTGTGAAGTTAATACAACTCATACCGTTAGGATTTTACCGATACCGGCTTGTTTTCCTCGGGTACGTGTTGGTAAAATCCTACGGCTATGTTTTGGGACTTCTTGTTTGTTAAATGCTTTCAGAATGGCCAAGATGGTCACATTGCATGCGTGCATGTACAGGTTCCCGCTCCCCGTTGTGTGTTGCTGTGTAATCGTGCATGTACAGGTTCCCACTCCCCGATGTGTGCTAATGTATGATTGCATGTACAGGATCCCACTTCCCGATGTGTGTCAATGTGTGTGTTTGTACATCCTTGATGAGCCGGATGGGCTCCTTGCATGTGTATTGATTTTGAAATTTCTTGTTTTTGAAGAATTTTATGAGTTTGATGATTTATTGTGAATTTGATAGCCTTGCGGAGTCCCGGTAGATGGGAAGGTTTTACCCATGTACCGAGACGACGCGGCGGTTGTCGCGTGGTCGGTCTGAGGATCGGGGCGTGACATTTAGGATCTTTTAGTTAAGGAAAGGATCCCTCAAACAGAAAACGGAAATTTCTCAAAAGATGAGAATCACAATCAATTCAAAATATCGAATTACTGAAAATTTCGAATCGACTCGATAAGGAAAGTAGGGTTAAAATATTCAAGCGACGTACGACTTTCGCATGTATAAAATATCTCAAAACCCTTCAAATCAGATATGCTCTCGGGGCCTCACTCATTGGACACACGAACCACATGGAACCATTCCCTCGAGGTCTTAGTTTGTTTCTCTTTCATTTGAAAATCGCTATTTCTAACTTGAATATCAAAATCTTCTCGTTGGAGCATCCTTTAACAGTTTTTACAGGTACTACGGCTCTGTTTAAGTCTACAAGGAGTCGATATTTTTGGAGTTGCAATCCACCTCCAACAAAAATTTTCTTCTTCTTTCTTCTTCTCAGTCTTCGGCCAATCGGGTGGCTTCGGTTTCTTCTCCAGAACACCAACTTGATCGGAACGATCTGAATGCTTCTTCGCAAAACTTGCTCAAAGGTTCTCAGATTCGTACTTTTTTTGCACTGTGTTTGTTTTTGATTTTGATTGTGACATTAAATTTTGTTGAGAGTTTTAGTTGGACTTGAATGTCGATGATGATGGTGATGATTGTGCGATTGTCGAATTCAGTCTCCGGCGGCGTATTCAAGAAGTGAAGAATATCGACAACTGTTTCGTCTTCTTCACGATAAAGTGAGTGATCTCTGTATCTCTCTCTTACACAAATGGTACATGTTCCTGCTGAATAGAGGAGTTATTCATGAGATTCTTTACATCGCCCTTGATAATTTTGGTTCACTCTTTGTACTGCTCTATCTGACTCTCTTACAAATGTTGATGTGTTCTTTCTATAGAAGAGACTTTTTTTTTTCTTTTCTTTTTTTGAATTGGAACAAAAGCACATAAGATGTCTATAAGTCCATAGACATTAGAGACAAGGATTTCAATCTGATAAACTTGGCATTTTAACTCCATTTATCGTGCAATTTCTCCTTCCTTCCTGAATTGTCCCAATTAAGCAAATATCATTGGAGATAACTGAGAATAGGAATGATGTTAATATAGTGTTTATATGAGTAGTGATAGTTGCTTACTAATAATAAATACATAACAGCTTTACCACTCAACTAGGAGTAGGAGAATCTGTTGCAAACCGTAGGGGTCCAATCACTTAATTTACTATTGCCACTCAAAGCAACCATCAAATCCAATACCATTTTTTGGATTACCTGAAAACTTGTGGAAAGCTTGTGTGAATGCTGTAAGATGCTATTCTTCTCCGTAACTTCAGTCATTAAGAATGACCCACTTGTATATGTATGTTGTCTTCATCTGCCATATTTAATCTGAAAATCTAGAACTCGCTTATGAGCTGCATAGCTGATTAGCTTCTTAATGAGGACTCCAGCAGCAGGGACAATAATGGAACTATATTTTGGTTCAAAATAGCTGTTTATGGATATAGTGTTTGTTAGCATTGTGGGCTATTTCATACCTTTCAAACATCCATGATGAGTTTTAAGACTTGGGGATTTTGTAGTCAGTTGAATCACAATTAAGATGCTCCACTCAGTTAATTTGTTTTGTCTCCCATCTAAAATTCGAAAATTTAACTAATTCTTACAATTTTAACCACCTTCTGTATAGGTCCTGATTCAAAATTTTAATTGTGCACTCCAGGAGAGTCTTCTTTTTCTGGTAAGCAAGATACTTGTGTTGTATTCGTGGACATACCATTGTCATCGTAAATTTTTGTTTGTCTTTGTTTTTTAGTTCTTAAATTTCTCCCCTTTCTATATGCTACCTTGTGCCAATATGCATGCAACTGGTGCATTCTTGTTCATATTTTTGTTATATAAACCATCAATGTGAAATTTTTGTTAATCCTATCTTTTATAATTGTCAAGCAGAGGGAATTCTTAGTATGAACTTGATTCAAAATGAAGTTGTGGATCCGCTAAAAGCGAAAGGTACCATGGAACCTTCTGAAAGATGAATTGAAGAAAGTGATCTTGCAAGGAACCGGCAGATATCAACTCAATCTATGGATATATGCCAAGAATCTGGATCTTTCCATGGAAACTTGCTAGATTCAACAATCATTGCAGCTTCATTTACTGCTTTACTCAAATACTTTTCTAATTACAGAAGTCGAAGCCACATTTACCTACCTGTTGTCATCTGTGTAGCTGTGCTTGTTTTGTTGCAGGTATTACCTTCTAAACATTATGTTCTCCTGATTGATGTTTAAGGTTACAGAATTCAGTTAGTTATGGTCACCATTACTACGTTGTTATAATTACCATTCAAGTTATAGAATCTTATGGATTTACAATCCAACAAATCCTCTTAGAATGTTAAGTCCAATATACAATTCAATTTTAGAAGGCATGCAGAATGATCCTAGGAAGTTTCCTGATTCTAACGATGTCAGTAATGCGAAATTCGTATGGTGACTTAAGGCTTTTGTGCTGGAAAGAGGGAAGTGATAGTTCGTAATTTAGATGTTGTAGGACTAATTACAACGGAACTTGCGAAAAGTGTTATTTTCATTGTTTGAGGATGAGGCGTGAGATTGTAGGTGGGTTTTTTATGTCATTTTTTATCAGTTATATTATTTTGGAAACAAAGTGATGAATTGGAGCAATTTCTTGTCCCTCCTAAATTTGAGTTCAGCTACTAGCTCCATGTTGTGGTCCTTGCTTTCTTCAAAAGTTGTCGTTTCAATTATATGTCCATAAACATGTCAGTGGCTATTTCATAAATATTGCTTTTTTAGCAATGTATTCCAATGATTTGTCCATGAAAGTGTAAGAACAAAGATATGCATGAGAGGAAGAGTTCTGGCTAAAAAAGGAATTTAATTTCTCAGTTCAAGGGGAAGCATTATTTCTTACAGTTTCTTAAAAAATAACTTAAGTAACCACTCCTATATTTTCTTGAACTCGAATAATTTTCCTTGCCACATATTTATCATTGGAGGCATCTGTTAAAATGTGGGTGCTAAATTTATTTGTTGTGTTTTTGGTAGCAGTCATGTTACTTTTGCAGGAACTTCACACAAGTTTAACATTGTGACTTCTGATTCTCCCACCATTTCTGTCTCAATTAGTTTGGTTCACTAATTCAGACTTGGCTTCATTCTCTGAGAAGCACCTTATTATTATCATTGCATGTTAAAAGTTCTCCTAAAATGTAGTTTTATTGAAAAATATCTCAAAGATTTTCTCTGGTTATGGCTGCAGCTGTACATAATTGCTCTTTCAAGAATTCCTCCTCAAGTTGTTGTTCTTTCTCTGGCTGACCACATGACAGGCATGGGTAATATGTTGGGTGAAAAGCCAGAAGCCACGGCCTGGTTGGAAAAAACGGGTTCAACATCTCAAGGATGAGATGATCATGATTGAGACTACGCTTAGCATATGCGGCGTGAGTACATGCTTGTGGAAAAACAACTCAAAGAATTGGACCTCCTGAATAAAAAGAGTTAATAGTGTTAACTGCACTCATTCTTTTACAATCCCTGATTTAATCTTAATGTTCATAGAACGTCATGCCTTGTCCTATTGGTTGAACTTTTAGTATTGTATAGGAATAGGCCAAGTTGATGAGGGATTCAATTCTGAAGAGAATCTTCATGATGAGATCTTTTTCTTGCTGGGTTTTTGCTGCATACAAACGCCCTATAATGCATTCAATTTCAAGACCTGTTTGTATACCGTTCTCTCCCTCATTTTTACAAGCTTCTCTTCAATTTAGAGCAGATGGAGCTGGATAAAATCTTTCAGTTGATTATGATATGTATAGTCCCACTAGAAGCTTCTGAAAAGTATTAGGGCTGCCTCTAATCTGTCTGTCTAGCATCTGACTTTGGTGTTCTATTCACAAAGATACGGCAGACGGAATTTTTGCATAGTGAAAGGGTTCATGTCACCTCTGGCCATTTGTCCCAGTGATACTAGAGTTTAGCCCTCGCAGGGGTGAGTGCTCAAAATCCCGTGTTCCCCCTCCCCCCGGGGGATAAGGCCTTGCCCCACCTTCGAACCAAGAAAAAGGTGTTCGAGTCTACCTTGACCTTTGGAATTCTAAACAGTCAGGTTGGGCTGGGCTAATTGCACCTAAGCAACTAGGCAGGTTGGGATTCGTGTGTGTGCGCGCGCGCGCGCATGTATAACACCTGGACGAATCAATACCAAAAATTCAGAACGATTGACCAGAAATTTGATTGAATTGATCATGGTGTAGTTGGTGTAGACGGTGCAATCATCTCATACATCATTTAAACATTTGTCTCATAAGGTGCAAGCATAAGGCCTACAGTTATTATTGGAGTACCTTATCCAATTGAATTGATTGGTAACTTCACCTACCTAGATATTGTGACTGCAACATGTAGCCGTTGTAGATCTGCTGGCCAGTGCATTTTTTTTAAAAAAAACGACGAATAAATAAGTTACTTGTTCGTTTAGAAAATCGTTATGGTAAATTTTGTCCCATAAGTTATTATTCTCTTATTATACATGTTCAAATTGAAAAAAAAAAAAAAAATCAACAGCTCGTGTGAAATATAGACATTAACACTGCAAAATTCCCCCCCCCCCCGGGGAAGAAGGTTGTCCAATTGGTTAGAAGGAAATTCAGAACAAATATTATTCTTTTTCTTATTTTGGTACAAGAAGTTGTAATTAAATAAAATCAAATCAGGAGATAGATGATAGAAATTGAGAGATTTTACCGCTTAAACTGTCCCTAAGAGAATTCTTCTTCTACTTTTTTTTATTATTTTTTTATAACTAATCGATATTCGAAATCATATTTTAATTAACACGATTCGAGCATTGTCAGATCAAATTTAAAAAGAGTTTTCTCAATATAATTTTTTTCATTCATAAATTTTAAATCCAAGAATTAATTAAGACACTACTAGAAAACCGGACATGACAGAATTACGACTAATTAATGATGGAATTAACGACAGAATTACAACTAATTAACGATAGAATTAGCGACGGAAAAATCCATTAAAAATAATTTCATCGCTAATCCGTCGCTAAAATTAGCGACAGAATTAATTACGTTGGTAATTCGTCGTTAAAACTTATGTGAAATTTTTCGAACAAATTAGTGACGGAATTAAAAACGGAAAAATCCGACGAAAATAATTCTGTTGCTAATCTGTCGATAAAATTAGTGACGAAATTAATTCCGTAGATAATCTGCAGCTAAAATTCACAAAAAAAAAAAGTTGTATTTTTTTAAAATTATGGTATTGTATTTTTATTAAATATAATTTTGTGTTTTTATTAAATATAATTTTGTATTTTTACTAAATATGATTTTGTATTTTTATTAAATTATGGTATTGTATTTTTATTAAATATAATTTTATGTTTTTATTAAATATAATTTTGTATTTTTATTAAATATAATTTGGTGTTTTTATTAAATATAATTTTGTATTTTGTATTTTTAATAAATTAGGGTATTTTTTATTAATTATAATTTCATATTTTTATTAAATATAATTTTATATTTTTACTAAATATGATTTTGTATTTTTATTAAATTAGGGTATTTTTTATTAAATATAATTTTTTATTTTTACTAAATATAATTTTGTGTTTTTATTAAATATAATTTTGTATTTTTATTAAATATAATTTTGAGTTTTTATTAAATATAATTTTGTGTTTTTATTACATATAATTTTGTGTTTTTATTAAATATAATTTTGTGTTTTTATAAAATATAATTTTATATTTTGTATTTTTATTAAATTAGGGTATTTTTTATTAAATATAATTTTGTATTTTTATTAAATATAATTTTGTGTTTTTATTAAATATTATTTTGTAATTTTATTTAATATGATTTTGTATTTTTATTAAATTGGGGTATTGCATTTTTATTAAATATAATTTTGTATTGTTAATAAATAAAATTTTGTGTTTTTCTGAAATATAATTTTGTATTTTGTATTTTTATTAAATTTGAGTATTGTTTTTTTATTAAATATAATTTTATATTTTCATTAAAATAATTTTGTGTTTTTATTAAACATAATTTTATATTTTGTATTTTTATTAAATTAGGGTATTTTTTTATTAAATATAATTTTATATTTTAAGTAAATATGATTTTGTATTTTTATTAAATTATGGTATTGTATTTTTATTAAATATAATTTTATATTTTGTATTTTTATTAAATTAGGGTATTTTTTATTAAATATAATTTTGTATTTTTATTATATTAGAGAATTATGTTTTAAATGATAAGAGTGAAATAAAAAGTAAAGTAAAAAAAAAAGAGAAATAACATATAAATCATTGCAGTATAGTGTTTGAGATAATTCAAAACATAATTGAGAACCCAGATTCGAATCTGTGTGAAAACATTTTTTTCAACGAAAAAAAAAAAAACAGGGGCGAGCGTGCGAGCGCGGGTGGGCGTGGGTAGGGGCTTGCGGCCGCATGCGCCTTGGGTGTACGACTTTCAGCAACAGTTTAGTGAGGAAATTTTTAATTACCGATGGATTTTTTAGCAACAGAAAATTTCTGTTGTTAATCCATCACTGAAATAATTTTACACTATTCTAATTACCGACGGATTATTTTAGTGAAGGAAAATTTTCATCACTAATCCATCGCTAAACTTTCTGACGAAAACATTTTCATTGCTAAATTTACCGAAATGACTTCCAGCGAATAAATTTTTGTCACTAATTCAGAATATTGATTATTAGCGACGGATATTTTTATTATTGATATCTTTTTTTTCTAATAGGGAAAGATTTAACAACTTTAATCACTAACCCAATTGTCAGTCGGATACGATAGAAATGTTTATGAATATATCACTTCCATGTTAACATGAGGACAAGCTAACATGAGATTGACAATAAGTGCTCTTGGTTTTCAGTTTTCCCAACCCTTGTGAAGAAAGAATCTAACAAAGGAAGAGGAAGGCGGGCACCAGTATTCTTACTTTTTTTTTGGGGGGGGGGGGGTGGGGTTGACTAAAAATGTCTAATAATAGATAATATTCCTTAAAAGTGAAATGGTCGACTTAATCTGATCAAGATTATGTTCGAATAATAATAGATAATATCCTTGAGCTGAAATTGTCGATCTGATCTCTTTTTTTTTTATTGTAATAAGAATCAAATTTTGAATCACAGAGTTAGGGGAGGAAAGTTGTTGTTACTAGACTATTTTCTTGAGAATGACATAATCTTATGAAGATGTTAAGAATTTATATATATTTCTGTAACTCAATTGTTAGGTATATTTTTGTGAATAATTTTATTTTATTTCATTTCTAGTATATTTAAACAACTACTTTGGTTATTTTGTAGTGGAGAAAGATGTAAATAACTTAAATTTATTGTGTAATTTTTGTACAATGAAGTGTTTTCTGGTAACAATAAAAGGAAAATAAAGGGTATGATAGATTTCCACGTGTTCAAATATCGATTCCGCATTGTTTTCTTTTATCATATTTTACGGTGCGTTTGGCAATGATTTGGGAAAGGGTGTAAGAGAAAGGCCGGAAAAAAAAAAATAAATTGAGCTAAAATTAAAAGTAATGTTTGATAATAAAATATATGTCAAGAAAAGAAAAAAAAATAGTAAAATAAAAAATCATGTTTGATTAGATGAGAAGATGAAAAGAAGAAAAAAATTATAATAAAAATTTATATAAATTTACTATTTTATTTTTATATTTTTATTAGAGTTTTAAAATATAGAGTATAAAGGTAAATTTGATATTTATAATTTAAAAAGAATTTTATTTTTCAAAATCTATCCATCTAGTAAAATTAAAAAATTAGATTACTAAGATTTTACGAAACCCTCATTTTTTTCCTCATTTTCAATTAATTATTTTCCTAAATGTGGATAGATTCTTTGCAATTTTTTCCATCTTTCACACAAACCCTCCTTCCAAACACAATCATTGAGAATCACCTTATCGAAAAAAAGAATAGATGTAAAGCTCGATGGACCACACATTGCGAGATCCCCGCACTATTTCACTGTAGATGGATTTGATGGGAGAGAGAGAGAGAGATGGAAAAGAAGCAGCGAATTTCTATGGTCTTGACCTGAATCACACTTGTTTTGGTCCACCAAATTTCTCCATCACCACAACAGCTCTAATACTCACAGCCTCTAATTTAGCCTTCCTTTCAGTCTGTTGGATAAAGAAAAATCTAATGCATGCAAATGAGGTCAATTTTCTTAGTCTCTTGTGGGATCTCCAAGGTAGGAAAAAGGGAAAGATCCACCAAGAAAGATTGGATTCACTGCAAAGTGGAGTCGGTGCTTCATCAATTCCAATTTTCTAAGATACATACTTACATGTCAAAAAAAAAAAAAAGATATTTGAGAGAATTAATTTTGATATTAAATTTATGAAATTAAGTGAAATTTTTAGATTTTAGGAATTTACAATCTTGCAAGACACTCAAGTCCGTGAAAAAGGATGAGGCAAAGGCAATGGAATTTTTTACTAAAGAATGTGGAGAAGTACAGTTGAACATTTTGGAATGAAAAGCCAATGATTGAGCAAGGAAAGTTACATATGGTAAGTCTATGAAAATGGGACATGCCTGCATTTGTTTTTGTTGGCTTCATGTGTGGGACTTTTTTTTTTTTTTTTTCACATCGTGACGAACTAATAGCTTATACGGCTTTATGCTATTTGCTTTAAAAGGTAACATAACGTTAAGATACTTAAGACTTTACTCAAGAGGCTCTTGATGTTCGAGCAAAACAATGAAAAGAATAAAAAACAATCACTATAAAAAGAAATAAGGGATTAACGATAGATTTAGTGACGAAAATTTTAGAAAAATTTGTCGTTAAAATTTTTAGCGACAGAAAAATTTCCGTCGCTAATAATACGTCACAAAAATTTAACGACGGATTTGAAGTTCCGTTGTTGAATTTAGCGACGGATATCATTTTCCGTCGCTAATTTTAATGACGGAAACTCTTTCTATCTCAAAAATTAACGACGGAAACCCTTTCCGTCGCTAAATTTAGCTACGGATTTTGATTTCTGTCACTAAATTTCGTATTTAATTTTTTTATTTGTAGAATCCGTTCGCTCACCCATCGGCCACCGCCCCGACCCCGGCCCCCTGCTGCTTGCCCACCCATGCCCACACCCAACTAGCCATTACCCGTCCGTGCAGGACCACCTTTATTTTTTTTTTACTTCTATACCTTTTTTTCTAACTCTCACCATTAAAAATATAATTCATAATCTAACAAAAATACAAAATACAAAATTATATTTAAAAAAAAACACAAAATTATATTTAATATAATTACAAAATTATCTTTAAAAAGTCATAAAATTATATTTAAAAAATATAAAATTATATTTAATAAAAAAATAAATTATATTTAGTGACTAATTTAGTGACGGAAAAAAAATCCGTCTCTAATTAGTGACGGATTATATTTCCGTCGCTGATTAGTGACGGATTTTATTTTCTGTCGCTGATTGGCGACGGATTTTTTTTTCCGTCGCTAAATCTAGCGACGAAATTATTTTACGTCGCAGATCAGCGACGGATTTTTTTCCGTTGTTAAATTTAACCACAAAATTTTTTTATTTCTATATTTAGCGACGGTTTATATTTCCGTCGCTAATTAGCAACGGTTTTCAATTTTCGTCGCTAAATTTCGCATTTAATTTTTTTAGTTGTAGAATCTGTCCGCTCACCCGCCGGCCACCGCCCACCATTTCCTCAGCCCCCTGATGCTTGCCCGCCCATACCCATACCCCGCCAGTCCTTGCCCATTCGCGCATGACCACTTTTTGATGCTTTATTTTTTTTTTTTACAGAAAATGTGTTTTTTTCCCATATTCGAATCTGGATTTAAAAAGTTATGTGAAACGCTTTTAACCAATATATATATATTTTATTTCTATACTTTTATTCTAACTTTTACCATTAAAAATATATTTCCCTAATCTAACAAAAGTACAAAATACAAAATTATATTTAATATAATTAGAAAATTATCTTTAAAAAAATCATAAAATTATATTTAAAAAATATAAAATTATATTTAATAAAAATCAATACCCTAATTTAATAAAAATATAAATTATAAATATATATTTAATAACAACATAAAATTATATTTAGCGACGAAAAATAAAATCTGTGGCTAAATTTAGCAATGATTTTTTTTTTGTCGTTAAATTTAGTAACGGATTTTATTTTCGTCGCTAATTAGTGACGGATTTTATTTTCCGTCGCTAATTAGCGACGTATTTTTTTTCCGTCGCTAAATTTAGTAACAAATTTTATTTTCGTCGCTAATTAGCGACGGATTTGAATTTTCGTTGCGAAATTTAGCGACGAATTTGTTTTTTATCGCTAAATTTAGCGACGAAAATATAATCCGCCGCTAAATTTAGCAACGAAATTTTTTTCATTGCTAAATTTAGCGATGAAAAATAAATCCGTCGCTAATTAGAGATGGAATTTGATTTTTATTGTTAAATTCGTCGTTAAATAGCGATTAATTTTTTTCGTCGTTAAATTTTATTGTTAAAAATGTTTTTTTTTTTTTTTTTTTTTTGTTAGAATGCATATGCATTTCTCTCTCTCTCTCCCCCTACATATAGAAAAAAGTATAAGGTGCATGGAAGGTAATCCACTAAAGAACTTATATCTGGTATCACTTTAAAGCGTGTTTTTCCACGTTTCGTGACGATTGACAAAACAAGCATTGGCAGGATGAAATCTATATTCCCTTACGTGCCTTGAGAAATTCAATGAGTTAGAGATAATCCCACAAAAAAGTTACTTAACTTTTACTCAATAAGAGAGAGAGAGAGAGAGAGAGAGAGAGAGAGAGTGGGTTATGGCCATAAGGCCAATAGATATTTAGGTCAGGTATTACTTTGGAATTGGATTTGGATGTCATCCCACATGGTATCCCATTGTCTTTACCGGTATTGTACACGCATTTGTTTTTGTAACATGGCACGAGGAGCTCACCGAAGATTTAATCACACTCGTGTGAGACAACATTAAACATCAACTCCTCAATATCCAAACAAAAAGAAACAGAAATGATAATTTTTTTTATTGATCGGTATCTAAATTTTATCTGATTAATTTAATTTAAAAGCTATGGGGTCCATTGAGGGTTAGCTCTCCTAAATCTTTATTCTCTACTTTTAGGGTTTGAACTCAAAATCTCTAATTAAGGGAATAGAGTGTTACGTCCCGACTCTCCCATCGATCATGTAACAACTGTCACATTATCTCGACATACGTGCATGACCTCCCCGTATATCGGGATAGCGCAAAACATTTCAATTATAGAATAAATCTTCCAACACGTAAAATCCATCAAAATAAGAAATCATATATACAACACACATGTAAAGGACTCATCCGACCCATCCCTATACACACATGCATATATCGACACATAATCAGGGAATTCCTGTACATGCATATATGCAGTGTGGCCATCCCAACCAATCCAGAATTCTCAGACAGTTCATAAAATTCATAAAATCGAAATAATATATCGAAATCTGTTATTAAAATCTAAATGTCCCAGTACAAGATAAAATATTTTCTCAAAAATAATTTCACGCAAAAGAATAAAATCCAAAATTATAGTCGTTCGGATTTTACTAATACTTGCTCGAAAAAACAAGTCAGTATCAATAAAATAAAAACGGTATGAGATGTACAGAACTTTCTTTTTATGGTCCAATGATCTACAATTCCCAAAATAATTACATAATCCATACCTACCCAAAATCCCACAAAAAGATATTCGTCCAGTTCAAGGAGTCGTCCTTAAGTTACACTTCCTCTGAAAAGTAATAAGGAAAGAGGAGTGAATATTTTAAAATACCCAGTGAATGGAGTGCAATTGTATGCAGCATATAAATGAGGGATGAGAGTGGTGATACCAAATACATGTATCAAATATAATTTAATGCAATAAAGAAATTCATTCACATAAAATCATCCATATCAAATCACCATAACTCATATTATCGAATCAAACAGTCTATATTTATTTTTTCCACAATTTTGGAGTGTGCCAAAATCCTTATTCTACCAATGGCCGTTGGCAGAATCCGTCAAGGGATTTTCCATAGTTTTTATAAAATCTCATTTTTCATTGACGTTAGCCCAGAGTTCCGTGGGGTGCTACCACGTTATCCGACGGCTTGTGGAGGCTCTCCAACCCACCTACCCCCAAGCCAATTTAATCAGCCTTAACCACGCCGTCCCGATGGCCTGATCCGTGGTAAGACTTAAACTATAGTCATTTCATTTTCCAGCACCACGTTACCACATTCAATTTCAAAATCAATTCATGCTCAATGTATAAAATAGAGCAACATTTCACAATTCATATGAGTATTCAATCGTAACATGGTGCAAATAAATCATCATTCAAATTCAAGAGTTATGGTTTTGTCACAAAATCCATTTCAAGGCTCACCACAATCACAAATCATTTATAAATCCATTTCACAAACTCATTTAAAAAAAAAAAATTCAATTGATAAACCATGGTTGAAAGCAATTTCTCATTCATATGAAACATAACCATCCACTCACTGTGTAGGAAGAGTGTACACTCCTAATTTCCAAACCAAACCAAATCAACTTCCTCCTTTGACCACGAATGTGTTATCATAAGACATTGAATATCAATTCCACTTGTAATCTCTTTCTAAAATAATTCAGAATTCGCATTTGCACAGTCACAGAAAAATTGATGTAACTTTGACTACACATATTGGATCTGAGTGATTCAAGTCTCAAATGCTAAGATGTTGTTCTATCACTTTCATGTTCAAAGTCAAACCTAATTTAACCTAAAAGGCCACTCAAAATCGAAAACAAGCATGTAATAATTAGTTTTTTATAAGATAAAATTCTTTGAAAAATCATAAACATTTCAATTTTCATCCAAATGTTTCAAACTATATGTCATTTTCAAGATATGGAAGCCTAGTTTCATAATAATGAGATCGCATTTAAATCGCCTATATGTAGGACAAATTATAATGAAAATGTTACAATAGCCCTCAAGCTCTTACCATAATTTTTAAACTATCCTTCAAATATGCATACTATCATGAAATTAACAATTCAAAAATAACCTAAGAAGAATATTGGATGTAATAGTACCCTTCATTTTACAGAACATTCTATTCCAACCCAAAAACCCTAATATTTTCATGCATATTTCAATTAATTTTTAGGGAAAGCTATCCTAATCAACTCAACAAAGTTCTATTATCATCTAACATGTTCTCTCATACTAGACAGCCTAAAATTCATGTATAATTTTAGACTTAAACCTAATAATTACATGCAGAATTTTAAGAAAATGCATCTCCTTCGAATTCAACATATTTTTAGAACATATACAAGGCTTCTCACCCTAAATTCAGTAAGAAAATTTCATTCGGTTACTGAAGAGATTAAAAATTCCCTCACCTAGGCTTTTACAGTTCACAGCCCTATCGTCCGTGTGCTTTCAGTTCAGTCCAGGACTACAGTGCTTCTAAACCGAAGCAAAATTTAGCAATTAGGCTAAATCACAGAGAAAGTTGAAACCCTAGAGCTACTGATCAAAAATTCGCCCCTTACCTGGGCAGAGGATGGAGTGCAAGTCGCGGCCTAGGGTTTTCGAAGGTTTACTGATGAATGTCGTTTTAGGACTTCAGCGAGGGTTGCAGAAGAGCTCTCGGCAGAGAGCACCGTGTGCGAGCGAGCGAAGGAGAGAGGGAGAGAGTTGTCGCGAGAGAGAGAGAGATGAGAGATGAGTGGCCGGCTTGGGTTGGCGACGGTAGTCGGAGAAGCCGAGAGGGTTTTGCCGGTGAGAGGTAGAGAGAGGCGAGATAGAGGGAGAGAGTGTGGCAGAGAGAGAGAAAGAGAGAGAGAGAGAAGGATTAGGGTTTTCTAATCCTAATTGAAATTATGAGGACGCAGTATTTTAGGACAAAACACTGCATCTTCTCTCTTTTTTTTTTTTTAAAAAAAAAATATATATAAATAAATATAAATAAATATATATTTATATTCACATTATATTAAAACTCTAAATTTATCAACATTGGAATGCATTACGAATTTACATACACGGATATTTTAAATATACCTAAAATTTTAATTTATTACTCCAAAATTAAAAATCAATAAAATTTAAAATTTTTCTTTATATTATAAAGATATTTAATAAAATTTTTAATATCGAATTTTCGATATTACATAGAGTGTTCGATCACTTAATTCATAGGAGTTTGATAGAGAGAAATGATAATGAATATGAGAACCAAGCCCCATAACAAAGATATTAAATTAACCGGTTTATGATCAGAAAAAAGAAATTATAACTCAAAATTCGTGTTATACAAATTAGTCTTGCGTGGAGAATTGGTTCCCTCACTTCCCTTTCTTGCTCATCTTTTTAAAAAATAATAAATAAATAAATTGAAACCCCACCCCAATTTTATTTTTTATTTTTTTATTTTGTTTTGTTAAAAGTTGTAAAAAGGATAGAGGAAAACGGCCAAACCGTGCAGCCGTCCTTAAGGTTATGTAGTATAGCTTTTGGAAAATGTAGAGCGCCCCCCCCCCCCCCCCGGGGAGGGGGGGAGCACGTGCGGGTGCAGAATGAACAGCTTAAACCGCGAGGTTTTGTGTCCTAAGGTTAACATTTTGTTTCGTCGTTGGTATGGTATGGGAATAGAAGGAGGGAAGCCGAGCCGAGTTAGAGAGCCGATAAGCCAGTGCAATTTTGGATGGAAGGTTAATTAGAACCTGTCGGAAAGTTGTTACGTCATTTTCAGCTTATCAATCCTTCTCCTTCCAAAAATCTTCTGTCGACCCCACACTAATGCATGGCAATGTCAGCCCCACCCCTCTCGCTCTCTCTCTCTGCCACAACAATTTTTATAATTATATTTTTTTATAGAATAATATCAATAAATCAGCATTAGAACTTAAATAGAAATGAGAGTTTTGATTTTTATAACTTTAAAATTTCTCAAAATTATCAAAATTATGCTCGAAAAAGATATTTTTGACATTTTTCAAATTTTATATATTTTGTAGGTAATAAAAAATATTTGAATTTATTCATAACATTGATTTAAAACGAAATAATTGCATCTATCATTGTCACTCTCTTTTCTCTCCCCCTACCTCTCTTTCCAATCATTTAAAGAAGTTGTGGTTGGTACGAGCCTCAACTCACCCCTTTTCTGATTTTTAATGAAAAGTTCAGAACAAAATTAGTGATATTACTATAATCTTAACTATTTCTAATGAGAAATTTGATTCCTTTTGAACAGGAGTCTTTTTTTCCAATCCTTTGTACAATTACTACCACATCAAACGCTTTTGCTTGCATATGAAGCTCTCAACCTCCACAAAAATTGTTCATTACCATAAGATGCCATATGCTTCAAGCACACAATTTGATTGCACCACCACAAAACAAGAGATGGGGTTCAACAAACATGTCAATCTAAACATCAAAAAGACAAAATTAAAGTCGGATATGAATCTCCGATTCAACAAGCACTCTCGCCCTACTAGCTCTAGCTCAGTTCAGCTTGGTAAGAGATGGATGGAATACCAAGGAATTGGGGACTGGAACGGCCTTCTTGACCCGCTGGATGACAATCTGCGCAGCGAGATCATCCGCTATGGACACTTTGTGGAAGCCGCTTACAAGGGCTTCGACTTCAACACTTCATCACCCTCTTATGCAACCTGTCGGTACCCAAAAAATGCATTGTTGAATGAATGTGGGCTCGAAGAGAGTGGCTATAAGATGACCAAGAACCTCCGTGCAACGTCAAGCATTGAGCTGCCACGCTGGACAAACCTGAAGGTTCCGCAGTCCAGCTGGATTGGCTATGTGGCAGTCTGCCAGAACAAGGCCGAGATTGCCCGGCTAGGACGCCGCGACGTGGTGATTGCTTACCGTGGCACTGCCACTTGCTTGGAGTGGCTTGAGAACCTCCGCGCCACTCTCACTCACTTTCCTGGCAGTGCAAATGAACCCACCTGCCACTGCGGGCCGATGGTTGAAACCGGGTTCTCCAGTCTCTACACTTCTAAGGCCCGGACTGGGCCAAGCTTACAGGACATGGTGAGGGACGAGATTTGGAGGAATTTACAAACCTATGTAGAGGAAGCACTCAGCTTGACCATTGTAGGACACAGCCTAGGTGCAGCACTTGCTATTTTAACGGCATATGACATAAGGAAAACTTTTGGAAAAAGGGCTCCAATGGTTACGGCTATTTCGTTTGGCGGGCCACGAGTCGGTAACCCGAGTTTCAGATGTTGCCTAAAAAAACAAGGGATCAAAATACTTCGAATTGTAAATCCTAGTGATCTAATTACTAAAGTACCAGGTTTTGTGATTGATGAAGCCGAAGATGACGATGGGGAGAATAAAGTGGGATATGGTGGGTGGGCAAATTTCAGTGAATGGATTAGGAAAAGGGTGGACATGCAGTCGTGGTTGTATGCTGAGTTAGGGCAGGAGCTCCGGGTATGTAGCCAGGACTCGCCATCTTACATGATCAACCCAATTGATATGGCCACATGTCATGATCTAAGAACCTATCTCAACTTGTTGAATGGATTTGGGAGCAGCTAATATCATAGCTCCTGTTCCATGAAATTAGGTTTAGGGCAGAAACCTTTATCTAGGGTTTTGAGAAGATGGTCCAATCCCTAAAATTTTAGGAAAGTAATAGTAAATGCTCTATGATAGAAACCCTAATACCCCAGCTAAGATCACCGAGTTGTACCCCTTGCGAGCCAAATGATCCGATCAAAGAGGATCTAGCTAGCAAGAAGTGATTAAGGTATATTATGATTAAGTAATAGTAAATGCCAACGGGCTTTAACTTAAATGACAACATCCTCCTCCCCTTCCTAGTGGACTCGAGTTCGAGTCTCCGCAATCTACCAAAAAAATGCTACACCAGTAAATGATCCTGCCATGCTATAAAGTGTTGGTCCAGTACTCCATGGCTTGCCAAAATCATAGACGCCTGAAAGCTCAATTGCATTTGTCTCTCAAGTCTAAATTCAACTTTAAGGTTAATAATTTAATTAGTCAAGCTCGAGCATTAACTTAACTCATCTTGCTTCAAACTTGACATTGTTCAAGCTTAACTCTCGCAGAAGCGGACGCAAAAGCCTGAATGCTCATTAAGCTCAACTCAGCTTATTTTCAACCCCTAAAATAAAAAATACAAAAAAATATTCACCCGATACACAAAGTGATCTTCAATTTAGTGCAAGAGTAAGTGAGGGTTGATGTATATGTACGCAATATTTTCCTTAAAAAATATACTTAAGAAAGTGTTTAAAATACCAAGCAAATTTAAAATTATTTATTAATCAAAATAAGTGTTTGGATTCATTTTTAAAAAACACGAAAGGCATGCCCAGTACTGAACAAATCCCAAACACAATAATCCCACTCAATGTAGGAGTAGCATGCTTAAGAAAGTGTTTCCACGAGTCTAGCAATTTAGATCAACCTACAAAAGCAAAATGTTGGGTTTTTTTTTTGGGAAATTTTTATTTTTATAATATTATCAATTACCTAGCAATCTCTGATTTTTCTTTTGGCGTTACTGTTGGCAAAATCAAGACCAGATGGTTCTAATGAGCTAACACTTCCTATAGCTCATCTATGAATACCCTTAAAATGGGCTTGAGGTGTCACGTGAGTGACGACCACTCACGTGACCTTCTCACCCCACTCATTCTTTCTATTTTTTCTTCCTTCCATGCTTTTTTTTTCCTTCTCTCTCTCTCTTTTTTGTCTACTTTTTTTTTTTTTTAATTTCGCTTCTCTCTCTTTTTTGTCCATTTTTTTTTCATTGATTTCATTTTTTTTTTGTAATTCGGGTCTTTTTTCTTTGTCAAAGTCCTTTTTTTTTTTTTTTTTACGAAGTTCTTCTTTTTGTTTTCTTTTTTTCCGTTCGTTTTGTCCCTTTTTTATTTTAGGACTCCGAATAAGCACTCCACTCTCTCTCATCCGCTTTTTTTTTTTTTTTTTAAATTTTGCTGCTCTCTATTTTTTTTTTTGTCCGCTTTTATCATTGGTTTCGCATTTTTTTTTTTTTTGCAATTTGTGTCTTTTTTTTTTATCGAAATCCTTTTTTTTTTTAAAAGTTCTTCTTTTTGTTTTTTATTTTTTTTTTCGTTCATTTTTGTCCCATTTTTTATTTTAGAACTCCGATTGCACTTTTTTTTTCCTATAACTCATGTGACCCCATTCTCTCTCTCTTTTTTTTTGTCTACTTTTTTTTCCATTGATTTCGCTTGCAATCCAGGTCTTTTTTTTTTCATCCAAGTCCTTTTTTTGGACCAAATCCTTCTTTTTTTTTCACTTTTTTTTCCATTCATTTTTGTCCCCTTTTCTATTTTAAGACTTCGATTATATTTTTTTTCTATATATCTATATATCTATATATCTAAGTAAATCGTTAAAAGGGACTTGTGCGGTTACGTATGGTCGTCAAGTCACGTGACCACACAATCCCGTGATCATGCTCTTTACCTTTTTAAATATTAATATTATATAAATATTTTTTAGTATTTAATTTAATATATTTAATGTTGAATAAATATTTAAATATTTAAATTAATATTTAATTGTTTTTGTTATTATAAATTTTTAAATTAAATATTAATATTTATAAATTTTCTTAAATTATTTTAAATATTGTACAAATATTAATATTATATAAATATTTTTATCATTGTAATTTAACATATCACTACAAAAAAATAAGGATTTAGCGACGAAAATTTAAAAAAAAATCGTCACTAATAATGCGTTGCAAAAATTTAACGACGGATTTGGGGTTCCGTCGCTAAATTTAGCGACAGATTCAGTTCCGTCGCTAAATTTCGTATTTAATTTTTTTATTTGTAAAACTCGTCTGCCCACCCGTCGGCCGCGGCCCACCACCGCCTTGGCCCCCTGCTGCTACCGCCCATGCCTGCACTTCCTTTTGCCGCCACGCATGGCCACCTTTTGCTGCTTTATTTTTTTGTAGAAAATATACTTTTACCCAGATTCAAACCTGGGTTTAAAAAGTTATCTGAAACGCTCTTAACCATTATGTTGTATTAACTTATCTGATATACTTTTTTTTTACTTCTATATTTTTTTCTAACTCTCACCATTAAAAAATATAATTCTCTAATCTAACAAAAATACAAAATACAAAATTATATTTAATATAATTACAAAATTATCTTTAAAAAAATCATAAAATTATATTTAAAAAATATAAAATTATATTTAATAAAAATCAATACCCTAATTTAATAAAAATATAAATTACAAATATACATTTAATAAAAACATAAAATTATATTTAATAAAAATATAAAATTATATTTAGCGACGAATTTAGCGACGGATTTTGTTTTCGTCGCTAACTAGCGGCGTATATCATTTTCCGTCGTTAATTAACGACAGATTATATTTTCGTCACTAATTATTGACGGATTTCAATTTCCGTCGCTAAATTTCGTATTTAATTTTTTTTTATTTGTAGAACCGGTCCGTCCACCCGCCGACCACCACCCACCACTGCCCCAGCCCCTTGCTGCTTGCTCGCTCATGCCCACATCTTGCCAGCCCTTGCCTGCCCGCACATGACCACCTATTAACCACTATGTCACATTAACTTATCTGATATACTTTTTTTTTTTTTTACTTCTATACTTTTTTTCTAACTCTCACAATTAAAAATATAATTCCCTAATCTAATAAAATTATCTTTAAAAAAATCATAAAATTATATTTAAAAAATATAAAATTATATTTAATAAAATCCAATACCCTAATTTGATAAAAATATAAATTACAAATATAAATTTAATAAAAACATAAAATTATATTTAATAAAAATATAAAATTATATTTAGTGACAAATTTAGTGACAGAAAACAAAATTCGTGGCTAAATTTAGCGATAGATTCAGAATCCGTCGCTAATTAGTAACGGATTTTATTTTCTGTCGCTAATTTTAGAGACAAATTTTTTTTTATCGTTAAATTTAGCGACGTATTATGTTTTCATCGTTAAATTTAACGACGGATTTTTTTTTTCGTTACAAAATTTAACAACGGATTTTTTTTCGTCGTTAAATTTAGCAACGAATTTTTTTTTTATCACTAAATTTAACGACAAAAGAGGAAATCCGCCGCTAATTAGCTATGGAAATATGAATCGGTCGCTAAATTTAGCGACGAATTTTAATTTTGTGGTTAAATTAGCGACCGATATGAATCCGTCGCTAATTTTAGCGACGAAAAATAATCCGTTGCTAATTAGTGATGGATTTTGGTTTTTGTCACTAAATTCGTCGCTAAATAGCAACTAATTTTTTCCGTCGCTAAAAACGTATTTTTTTTGTAGTGTATATAATGTTAAATAAATATTTAAATATTTAAATATTTTTTTCTTATAGATTTTGAAATTAAGTATTAATATTTATAATTTTGTTTAAATTAAATTATTGAATATAGTTTTAGTTTATTTTTTATTATTTTAATATTTTGTGTTACAATTTTTTTTTATTTAAATATCAAATATATAAATATTAATATTAAAATGTTTGATATTTCAAATTATCATTTGTATTATATAAATATTTAAATTTTAGATTTGATTTTAAATTTTTTATATCTAAAAAAATTTAAATTAAAATTTAAGAATCATGAGTTTTTCACAGTTAAATTATTAAATATTATAATTTTAAATTAATTTTTTTAAAAAAATCAATATTTCCTTTTTAATTCCTTCAAGAAACAACATTTTTTTATTATTATAAAATTATAATTTTTTTTTTTTTTTTTTTATATCTTTGTGATTCCAAAAAGTGCACACACAATCTATAACCCTTTAAAAATCAACATTTAATTTTTCTTTGGCTCACTTCCCCTCAATTGCGTGCTTCGCAGTCCAACGACATATTTTTAAAGTTTTTTTTTTTTTCATTTTTTATATATTTTTGGTTTTCTTCGATTTTTGAGATATTGTCTATTTATCGCATTATTTTAAAATTTAGAATTAGACTTTAGATTTTTAAATCTTTTACAATCGAAAGCTCAACATATATTTTTTTATTGTATTAATATTAAAAACTTAATAAATTAGAATTATTTTTAACTATTTTTTTTTGCGGCACATGCGGTGTGGTTCCTGGCTGCTAGTACAAAAGATTGTGCATAGGAAGGAAAGGCTACATACGGCAGTAGCATTACCTAAAACGGATTCTAACATGTTTGTATATTAGATTGTTCTTCTAGAGTACCCTGCTAGTATGTTGGAGCTCTCTTCCTAAAGCACTATAGAAATCAGTTGGATAGATATATATTCACCTAACAATTGTTGAAGTTTTACACATTCAGACACAACCACACAAGCATATGTAAGGGGTACATAAAATATCAAACAATCCTTTTTCTTTTCTCAATTACAAAGAAGCCGATGGACCTAGTATGCCTATAAGCGAAAAGAGAAGTAAGGAGGGTAAAAAGTCTCTCATTGCCACCACACAAACCTAGAATACCTTAGTTCTAAGCTGAGGATCAGTGTCACTGCAACCTTCTTTTCACTTAAATATTATGGGCGTAACTCAAGAAAATGAAAGGGAACGCAACAATGTATCATCAAGGAAAAAGGGCAATAAATTAAAAATAAATAAATAAACCAGAATATACAAATATTGAATCTCATTCTAGTGTTGCACATTTGTTACATAAAAATTAAGAAAATGACCAGAAAGCGCCCAACTTTGGCATAAGAAAATTTAAGAAATGTGAACAAAAATGTTCCTTAATATCACTAGGATAAGACAACTTCTAACCAATTTTCTGTCTTTTTAGGGGTCTAGAATTAGAAAGGATGGTTCAGAAAACAGATTACCAGACATGGGGCAAGTAAGACTTAAAATCGAGTAGTTCCCTCACATTTTGCATCAACTCATTGTCGCCAATGAATAAATTCGGTAAGCATCATTCAAACATAATTAAGAAGTCAACCAAAATAAATAAATAAATGATAAGCTATGATTTTTTTTTTTGTTTTGGTTATATAAGAGTCGTGAAAATCTCAAAAATATACGGCCCAACGAAAATTTGAATATTAGATCTTAGAAAAGATATTTGACTAAGCGACTCATGTGCCCCCACAAGGACATTAATGATGCTATGATAGAATAGAAAGTCAGACCATTTCTTTTTTGTGAAATTATGCTATTTATGAATTCAAATTTTGATCCGTTTGAATCACTAGATAACTCGATCTCCAACCATGTAAGAGAACTCGGAGTAAATGGCCATTGAATTCTACGTGCATTTGGCTCAATTTTGCACCGGTAGTAAACTGATCATCAAAGATGAAACTGGAAATTTATACTAGAAAGTAAAATATAAAAGAGATTTAAAGTCTGAGAGAAATAATTGTTATAATTTTTAATAAAATAAATAATATTTGAATTTCTAAATTATAAAATTACATTTATCAGAGGAACTAGCCATCCCCTGACGCCCCCTGATGTGGGACAAATTTCTAATAATTATTGAGTTATGCGAGATTGACTCAAGAAAAAGAAAAGAAATCTGTTAGTTTCTAATTTATATAATTTCTTAATTTTTAAAATTTCTTAATTTTACTAGTTTCTTAATTTTTATAGTTTCCTAATTTTTTGGATTTGTATTCGTTATAAATACTTGTGGCATTTCATTATTTTGGCATATTTCATTAATAATATTTCCTTTAAAATATTATTTCTCTTTTAAGAGTTTTAGGGTTTTGTTTCTTTGCAAACGTTATTGTTTTCCTTTTATCCCTCCCGTGCTAGGTGGTATCAGAGTCAACATTTTCCTTTGTGATGGCTAACTAAGCCGGTGAAGATAGTACTCTTTCTGATGTATTCAGAGAATTGTGAGCCGTAACGACTGCAATTCAAACTCTTTCTATTTGAATAGAGTAGAGAGAAACATAATTACAGGCATTGCAAGCAAATCAGGGCAATCTAGGAGGTGAAGGTGAGGTTAGGAGAATCGATCAGGGACCTCACTTCAATCCTATATTACCACAATAATTTCGTAGGGTGCAGACCAATGAGAATGATTCTTCAGATGAGGAGTTTATTGAGATTTTAGATCGTAACCCTAACCCTAAGGTAACCCGTCGATATCGACAAGAAAAGTTCCGGTTGAAGGAGGACATCCCTTCCTTCAACGAAAATTTAAATATTGAAGATTTTCCGGATTGGGTAGCGAAAATTAAGAGATTTTTCGATTTTACAAAGATTTCGGAGGAAAAACAAGTAAAGTTTGTGGCGTATCAATTAAAAGGTGGAGTTTTAACATGGTGGGAATAGAGTCAGGTCCAACGAAAGTGTTTGGGTAAACAACCAATAACGCTTTGGCCAAAGATGAAGAAGATGTTGATGGTAAGATTTCTTCTTTCAGATTATGATCAATTTTTGTTCTATTAATACAAGACGTTGGTGCAGAAGCAAAAATCTATGGTTGAATACATTATACATTTCTTGCAACTATCGGCACGGAATAATTTGATATAGACTGGAAGTTAACAGGTAACGAGATATATTCTGGATTGAAACCTACAATTCATGATAAAATTGGATGTCAGATTATTCTAACCCTTAGCGAAACCTAGAATATGGCCCATAGAGTAGAATCAATGGAGTTTATAGTATATTATGGGAATGACGGTACCCGTAAACCCATTGGTGAGACATCTAGGGCAATCTCGAGAGTCAATACATGGTCTAATTCTGAACCTGTAAAGAAAGATATGGTAGAGAAGGAGCATGCGAAGGAACCAACCAACAATAACCCTTATTCAAAGCCGACGGGAGATAAGTGTTACAGGTGTGGGCAAGTTAGACATAAGTCTAATAATTGCCCTCAACGCCGTCAAGTTCATCTGGCCAACTATGGAGGAAGGATGATAAAAGGTCTACTGATGAGGAAGAAGAGATCTGTGAGCCAGATGGAGAAGATAAAAATGTGCAAACCCTAGTGGGTAGAAAAGTGCTACTGATCTCTAAGTGAGAAGATACAAAACAGAATGGGGTCTTTCAAAACAGTAGAGGTGATCTTGTTCCATTTGCAGATTCAAACTCATTGCGTGGTATGGAGGACATTGACTCACCAAAACCATTGCAGTTTGTAAATACCATTATTTCATTAGAGGCTGAGACACAGAAAAAAGTGGTGGTGCTTGACACAGGTTGGACAAAAACAAACTTTCTGAAAAATCTAGAAGATCTGTCATGTAAAGTTCTAGTGTTATTACCTTGTAACTATTTTGCATTCATTCCCTTGCTACCAAGTGTTACATGTGGTATAGTGGGAGTTTACAGTATCATAAAACCAATTCACAATATAGTTAGAAAAAAAGTAGATATTTCTTATTCAAAAATTGAATATTTCAAGATTGATCTAGCAAATAGGAAAGTTTATTGTTATTCTAATTCAAACAAGCATATGGATAGGGTAGAAGAATTTGAGATTGATCATGATTATCTGGTTATAGCAGTTGTTTTGATAATTGTCATGTTTAACATAAGCTTTTGAGGAAGAAAAGTAAAGGAGAGAGTTGAGGATATAAATGCAGACATTGGAGGTATCACTCGAGAACGATTTCTTTTCAGATAGGAGGGACTGATGTAGGACAAATTTCTAATAATTATTGAGTTATACGATATTGGCTCAAGAAAAATGAAAGAGATCTATTAATTTCTAATTTCTATAATTTTCTAATTTTTAAAGTTTTTTAATTTTCTTAGTTTCTAATTTTTCTAGTTTCTAGTTTTCTAATTTTACTAGTTTCTTAATTTTTATAATTTTTTAATTTTTAGGGTTTGCATTCTCTGTAAATACTTGTAGTATTTCATTATTTTGGCATATTTCATTAATAATATTTCTTTTAGAATATTAATTCTCTTTTGAGAATTCTCAGGTTTTATTTCTTTACAAAGCTTATTGTCTTCCTTCTATCCTTCTAGTGTTACCCCCCTTCACCTCTCATAAGCTAAGTTGGTATATCAAATAATCTTATACACATAAAAACATTTTTTCTTAAAATTTCATATAAACTTCAGTTGGCCTTTGTCCCTTCATTTCGCCCCATGGTGACTTGTTGACACTTAGTCGCAAGGGCCATTGTATATAATAAGATAATTTACTATCTTGAAAACCAGTACCTCGGCTAGCCATTTCCCCCACTTAGAGTAAAGTCAAAGCTTCATGCTTATATCTATTAATGGGAACATATCACTACTAGAAAATAGGGCATCAACTATAGAAAATAGCGACAGAAAATTATCCATTACAAATAGCGACAAAATTGCAATGGATTAATATCATATATTACAATTTTAAAAAGTAAAGATTAACAAGAGATTAGCGACGGATTTAGTGATAGAATTAGCAACGAAAAAAATCCGTCACTAATTCCAACGATAAAACATGCAAAACTATTATTATTCCGCGGGATATATTTTCAACAGATTATCGACGGAAAAAATTTATTATTAATTCCGACAGTAAAACAGGCACGAAACAAATTAGTATTCCGTGAGATATATTTCTGACAGATTAGCGAAGGATTAGCAATAGAATTAGCGATTAACTGTATTCCGTCACTAATCGGTCACAATAGACAAAATTATTATTAAATATTTGTACGACGAATTAGTGATGAAAACTAGCTATGGAAGTTTTTCTATCACCAATCTGTCACAAATGAAAGAAATTGTGTTATTTAGCAAGGTATTAGCGGCGGAATCGTACGACGGATTTTTCGGTCATAAATCCATCGCTGTTGTTTTTAAGGTTTAAAAAAAAAGACGCATTAAGTTCCTTTGTCTGCCTTCCCTCACGACTGACTCTCTCGCTCTCCCTTCCCTCGCTCCTCTTTTCGGTTCCTCGCCGCCTCTCGTTAAAACGAAAACCAACGAAGTACGATTTTCGATTTTATTGTCATCGCCGCCAACCCCTATTGAAGTTCATCTCTCTCTCTCATATTAGGATTTGTTTTTGAAGAATGGTTCAGTTGAACTCATCTCTCTCTCTCTCTCTCTCTCTCTCTCTCTCTCTCGTCTTGAGAATATGCTCTGTTTTAGGATATTAAGATTGATTTTCTTTTTCTCTGCAACTGAATCTCTTCTGTAATCGATCATTTTACAAACATCAGAATTTTAAGTCTCCAGCGATCGACGATTCGTTTCTCTCCCTTCGAAATCCCGATAGATTTGATTCTCTCTCTGGTTCTTAATCGATCTATAAGCCCCTTTTCTGTCTCTTGGATTGGAGAGGTAAGAATCAAATTTCTAGGGTTTGATCTTGATCTTCGTTTTCTTTGTTCATTAAAAGTTCTTGATTTTTCTTATTATTTGGATTTGTAATCTGACTGTTCTGTAATTCGATTGCTGTATAGAATCAAGTTGAAATTGTTTCTTGGTTTTTGATTCTCTCTCTGATTCTTAATCGATCTGTAAGCTCCTTTTCTGTCTTTTGGATTGGAGAGGTAAGAATCGAATTTTTAGGGTTTTAAAGCTCTAATTTTCAATTGCGATGGTGTTATTCTAGAGTCAGAGCACTTGCATCGTCAAGCTTACAATGATGCATTTTCGTTTTTCAATGTCTGGTGTCCTCCTTCCTCTTCTTAGCCTTTTAATTGTGATGCCAACTTCTATGATGAGCTTCAGAACCGAATTGACGGTGGAAGACCTAAAATGCGATGGTCTCTCTCTCTCTCTCTTCATTGTTGTGTTGTTTAATTCTTTGGGGTCTATGTTAATTAGGTATTTCAAGGAATATGGTTGACATTCGTTATCGATTTCTGAGGTTCCACCGAAGGACAATTCTGATCAATCTAATTTGATCGATACCCTATAAGTGTGACTATGTACTTTGGTAACATTTTATCTACCACTACAAAATAAATGCACTACTCAGACGATGAAAAATTGTCAGCAAAATGCACTAAAATCGTCAGCAAAACTTTCTCTGATGGATGGACTATCAGTTGGGTATATACCGGTCGGGATAAGTGTATCATGATGGTTTGAGTTGCTGTTGTAGCATGTCATGTATGTATTGTGACGATAAAAAAGTGTTGGTAAAATTAATGGTTGTATCGTCAGCTAATAGGGTGTTAGGAAAAAGTAGGTTTTTTATGATCGGTTACTATATGTTACGAGATGTTACTGTTTTTATCGTCGGTTATCATTGAGTTAGAAAATGTCACTAATATTATCATTGATTATCATATGTTATGAGATGTTACTACTTTTATTGTCGGTTACTATTGTATTAGGAAAAATCACTGATTTTATCATCAGTTACCATATGTTATAAAATGTTACTACTTTTATTGTCAATTACCATTGTGTTAGGAAATATCACTGATTTATCATCGATTATCATATGTTACGAGATGTTACTATTTTTATCATTGATTACCATTCAATTAGGAAATGTTACTGATTTATCGGTTATCCTATATTACGAGATGTACTACTTTTATTGTCGGTTACTATTGAGTTAGGAAAAATTATTGATTTTATTATTGGTTACCATATATTACGAGATATTATTACTTTTATCGTCGGTTACCATTGATCATCCGTTCCCATTGAATTAGGAAATTTTAATTTTATCATGGATTACCTTGCGTAACGAGATGTTACTACTTTTATCATTGGTTGCTAAGATGCGGGTGTCAGAGATCTGTGTGGGCGGGCGCCCGCATATGGGGGCGGGTGTCAGGCCCCCGCCTAGGCGGGCGCCCGCGCATGCAGGGCGGGCGCCAACCCCCTCTTGTGCGGGCGCCCGCGTATGGGAGGCGGGCACCAGCCCCCCTCTTGCGCAGGCGCCCGCCTATTGGGGATGGGCTTCAGGCTATTTTTCGTATGAAAATGTATGTCTTTTATTGTGGGTTATACAAGCATTCCATGGTCGTTTGTTTACCACCATTACAAATATTATATTACAATTCAGGATAACAAGTCAAAATAAATATTGTTACAGTGTAAAATATTAATGATAAAGAAAAAAAATACATACAAATATAAATACATTAACAACAAAATAACAATTTTTTTTTTAAAAAAATCATAATAAATAAATAAAATTATTCTTCTTGGGAGTACCTCGTTTACCTTATTTTTATTTTTAAACTTGTAACAAACTATCTGCCTCTCGGATGGTTGATGGTTGGACTTTTTAAGCCCAAATTAATTGCTCAAATCAATAGAGTGACTTCTTTAGATTCAACTGGGTACTCATCTCAACATAATGACTTCTTTAGACCCAACTGGATGCTTACTTGAACAGAGTGATGAAACTTTACAAAGTTTCAATGAAAATATAGTATAGATTTTAATTGAGTGAGAATTTTGGTTGAACAATGTTTGGTTAAATAATAGTTTTTTCAATGGATTTTGAGAGTCTGGAGAGCAGATGAGAGTTTTAAAGGGAATGAACAGAAATCAGAGAGTTGTCATGGTTTTAAAGATATTCATCGTCTTATTTTCACAAAAATTTAAAAACCCGCTCTTTTTTTAAAACTTTGTCTCTCTCCATTTTTTGGACATTTTTACCCGTCAACCCACCTTTAATTTTAGTTTTAGATTATTCAAAAATTCACCACATGTCATATTTTAAAATTATATCACCAATTATTTTAATTTTAATTTAATATTATTAATAATCAATTATTATTAAAAATGCAAAGCAAAATATTAAAATAAATTTTTGATATATTTTTTTAACAAAAGAAAAGAATGTTAATTATATTATTGTAAATAATTTTTTTCAATAAAAGAAAATTATATTGTAAATTTTTAATATTGTAAATAATGAGAATGTAATAGTATAATTAATTGTGTTAGTATAATTAATTACATGATATTTAATATTATTAAATTATATTAATATAATTAATTATGTTGGTACATTAGTTTTGAATTTTATATAAAATTATATAATATTCATAATATTTTTCTTATTTGTTGTTTTGTTGGAATTTATTTAAAATTATATCTTAAAATTAATTTTTAGAATTTACTTTTTTTTAATGATAATTAAAACATCTATACAAGTCTAGACGGGCATCCGCACACCCTCGCGGGCACCTGCTAGATACCACTACTTACCATTATTACACGAACATTACCACTAGTTACCACTATTTACTGTCGGTTACCACAACTTACCACTACCATGCGGGTGTCCATGTTTACAATGTATTTAATGATATTTGTTTTACTAATATACTACTCTTTTCACATAGAGACTCCTCCAATGAAAACCATTTTAATAATTAGTTTTGATTACAAAATCCTTTTACTGGGGTGGGACTATTAAAATATAAACATTGAGTTTTGTATAAATATATAAAATACATGCAGCCATTAGGTTAGCAATAAATACAATACATGCAGCCATTAAATTACCTATGCTAATAGTTTCGCAGGCGCAACAAAGCGCCAACTCCCTGCATGGGTGGCCACGAGCGCAGGGGACAGGTGCCAGCCCCTCACTAGCACGGGCGCTTGTGCATGGGGGTGGCCACCAGGCTCCCATGCACAGGCGCTCACAGATAGACATGGGCGCTCGAGGATAGAAGTGGACACCAGTCCCGTATACGATAATTAATATTAATTCTTCATTTTTTAATTTTCATTGATAATTAATATTAATTAACATTATATTATTATGTAATATTCATAATTACTTATATAAAATCATGATTATCTAAACTATTTGATAATGTAATATGTTATTATCATTTATTATCATAATTTATCACTTATTGTCATGTTTCATCATTTGTTACCGTCCATCATCATCCATTATAGACATATCGCTCTAGTTATTATTTGTTACTATATTATTATCACTTGTTACCATCATCACTACATATCATTCATCGTATTACCACTTGTTATTATATAAGTATTATAACCATATCAATAAAATAATATCACTTTATATCATTTATTATTATCTCTTGTTATCACTTATTATTACTTGTTATCATATCATATCATGAATTATTATTATTTTTGTATTATACTATATTATTATGAAGTAAAATAAAAATAAAGAAAATAAATTAATAATCACATAAATGAAATATCATTACATTATATTTCCTTTTACACGTCTATCAACATCATCATCACTTTACATTACATTTCATATGTATACGCATTCCATCCTACTCTACCAACCTCATCATCTTCATTCATATGTATTAATTCATCTTCTTCATCTCCATTTTCAAGATTAATATTTATAATTTTATGTAATATTCAAAAGGACTACACATTTTGTTAAAAATAGTTATTAAAAATATTTAAAATATTTAAAATACCCATTCGCATAGTAGATGGTATTTAAAGTGTAGTGAAAGTTGAGATAAAAATGAGGTTTGAAAATTTATTGGTTAAGTTAAAATTAGAGCTTTGAGATAAAGAAAAGTTTTGAATTTAATATAATATATTTGAAAGTATATTTGTTGAGTGATATTTTTTTCATGGATTTTGAGAGTTTAGGGAGGAAGAGAGAGCTATCGAGGGAATGAGAGAGTTTTGATGGTTTTAAATGATGTTGACCTCCTTATTTTCACAATTAATTTCAAAACCTGCAATTTTTAAAAATTTTGTCTCCCGCTTTTTTTATTTTACCTGCCATCCTTGGCAACCAAAAATTAGTAGTATATAAATTAAAATTAAAGAAGCAAAATATATTTTTGGCTCCAATTTTAGTGCCAAAAAATTATTAATTAAAATTATTATTGTTAGTTATTTTTTGGAATTTGTCTAAAATAAAATAATAATGATAATTAATTTTGGAATTAGATTTTTTTCATATAAACTACATAAATTGATAATCTTGCCTATTTTAAATATTATTCTAATATATAATACGACAATATATAATATAATAATATATATATTTTAGAATTATATATTAATTATATATATAGTATTATAATATATATAATAAAAAAAATTATAGTGCACCGCCCCCCAGCACGGGCGCCCGTGCTGGGAGGCGGGTGCCAGGCCCCTCATGCGCGGGCGCCCGCGCTGGGGGCAGGCTCTAGGCGCCCCCGTGAGCAGGCGCCCGGGCCTGGGGCGGGCACTAGGCCCCCTTGCGTGCGCGCTCGGAGCTGACATTTCAAATTTTTTTTTCTATTTCCTTTTTTTCAAATAATTAAAAATATATTATAATTTAATAAGTAATTAAAAAATTATGTTGTAATTTGTAATAATATAATACTAATACAATATATATACTAATATAATATATAATAATATATAATATATAATATTAATATATAATAGTATATATTCTAATGCTAATGCATTATAATATAATATAATAATATATAATACATTAATATAAAATATAATACTATATTGTATATAATATTAATTATAATAGTATGTTATATAATACTAATACATAATAATACTTGTTATAATTTAATATATTAATATATAATACAACAAGTTATATTAGTAGTATATAGTAATATATATTAATATATAATAGTATATAGTAATAAATAGTGATATATAGTAATATGTATTAATTTATATATTGATAATTTAGTTAATCATTAAAAAAATTTGCTATAATTGAATAAGTAATTAAAATATTATATTGTTAATGTCATATATAATAATATATATAATAATGTACAATAATAGAATTAATATAATAATATAATAACATGAAATAACAGTAATATAAGTAATATATAATATTAATATATAGTACTATATAATATAATACTATTGCCTAATATAATGTATAATATAATGATATATAATATAACAATATATAATATATAGTAATTATAATAATATATTAGTAATAGAAAATACCATATATGTAAAATATAGTAGTATATAGTAATATATAGTCATATTTAATAATATATAGTGATCTATAGCATTATATATATATGTATAGTACTATTTAGTTATAATTTAATAAATAATTAAAAAATATATTGTAATTTATATATTTGTAATATAAAATACCATCCAATGGTCCGTCTCCCCTACAGTTCAATCACCGCAAAGAATAAAAAAAAATCCAAAAGAATAATAAAAAAAACCTCAAAAAACAAACTAATAAAAAAAAGAATAAAAACAAAATAAAAAAAAGTTAAAAATAGAGGCGGTTCCACCGTGCACATGCACGGTGGAACCACCCCTTTTTTGGTTTTTTTTTTTTTAATTATTTAGTGTTTTTATTTTTTTTATTCTTGTATTTTTTTCTTCTTTTTTTCTTTTGTGTATTTATCACTATCATTATATTACTATTAATTATCCTAAACACCATAATATTTTAGTTACTAATAAATTTACCATTATCATAAAAAGATTAAAAAAATAAAAAAAGTTAAAAATAGAAGGGCGGTTCCACCGTGCATGTGCGTAGTGGAACCGCCCTCTTTGTTTATTCTTTTTTTTTATTTTTTAATTATTTTATATTTTTATTAAATATGATTTTGTGTTTTTATTAAACATAATTTTGTATTTTATATTTTTATTAAATTAAGATATTTTTTATTAAATATAATTTTGTATTTTGTCTTTTTATTAAATCAGTGTATTATTTTTTTATTAAATATAATTATTTTTTTATTAAATATAATTTTATATTTTTATTAAATTAAAATATTATATTTTAAATGGTGAGAGTGAGATAAAAAGTAAAAAAATAGAAAAAAATAAAAAGAAATAACACACAAATCATTATGTCATAGTGGCATATATAGATATATTGTAATAAATAATGATAATATTTAATATTAAAGTAATATATCACAATTAGCAATAATAATAGTAATAAATAGTAATAATATTTAATATTAATATATACTAATAATTTGTTATGGTGTATAATATAATTTATTATAAAATAATAAAACAATATATAATATATAATACAATAATATATAATATAAATATATAATAGTAAAATATAATATTAATATATAATAGTAAATTTATGAAACCATAAATAGTAAAATGAGTCGAATTGAGACTATTTTTAAATTGTCTCTAAAATTTTATTATATTTTCTTACCACAAATGATAAGCGTTAGAATTGAACATGTCCTTTAAATACTATACAATATAAGGGTTAGCATAGATTTAAAACTTATGCAGACGGTATAGTTAACTAGATAGTAAAAAAGAGTCACTTAGAGACATTTTTCTAATCGACTCTAAAACTTTGGTATATTAACTGACTACAAACAATAACCGTCAGAATTGCGTTGAACTTATGAAGACGGTATGTTTAAATAGTCAGTAAAAATAGTCGTATCGAGACTATTTTCAAACCGTTTATAAAACTCTATCATATTTACTGACCACAAATGATAAGCGTCTGCATTGAACATAGTTTTTAAAGACTGTATAATATATGAGTTAATATAGATGTAAATTTATGCAGACGGTATAGTTAGGTAGATAGTAAAAACAGTCATATAGTGACTGTTTTCAAATCATCCCTAAAATTTTCATATTTACTGACCACAAGTAATAACCGTAATAATTTAACATCACTTTTTACAGATAGTTGTGCTAACTTTACTGATGATTGTTAAATTTTTCCGAATGAATAATTTTATACCGTTATAAAATATATATATTTCCTAACGATTTCGTCAAAAGTGTTGCTATAGGATACAAAAAATAGTTACTAAAAATCATCGACAATAAATGTTACTGTCACTATAACGGTTTAATTTTGTAGTGTACATTGCTGTAAAATGGTATTTGGATGTTGATAGGGGATGACTTGCTTTTGCTTCTTCTTTTTTTTTTTTTTTCTTTTGTAGGATTGGAAAATTGAAAGTTACAAAGAAATAATCAAATCTGGAACTGTAAGTAATCTGTATGTTGAATTCTTTTGGACATTCTTGGTTGAGAAATGATTTTTAAAACAATACACATAATTTCTTTTTACAACAGGTGGAGCCAAGACCTGGAGTTTCAAGATTGATGGATGAGGCCAAGGCTGTTGTAAGATTAAAATACATTCCTTGTTTAGTGTACATACATTTACTCTATCATGGTACATGGTTTTTTCTATGACTAACTTTCTATATATTCTGTGTTTCCAAATATTTGTGCAACCATCCATGCATCATTAGACCAAATTATGACCACTATGTCATTTGTGCCAAACCCTTTAAATCCTTATGTATGTCCGAGTTTTATGGTCCAAAATGTCTCGAATTTTATGGTTAATTGTTGTACAGTGTGTATCACATGTGTGATCACTCATAACTTTTTCTAATATATATGTATTTTTGTTTCACGTTTTTGTACCATAATTGTTGGTAAATGTGGGGATAAATATGCATAATAGTTCGTGTGTAACCTTCTTTGGTTATGTTAGAATGAGATTTTGTGCAGTTTATTTTCTGAAAAATCTATCAAATACTACTCTTACTGTAATATATTCTCCTAGGGAAAAAACTAACTGTTTACTCTACAGCAACTAAAAGTTCAGTTATACTTACCTTGAAAATCTAATAGGAATTGTAAGTCAAATCTCCCTCAAACTATTTCCTTTCAATTCTAAATCACTCTTTTATTCTTGAATGTAGTATATTCATCTCATGTGATCATCTTGTTTCGGGAGCGCTTTCAAAATCTTGATTGCTTCCTTGCAGGTGTGGCACTATTTCTAAAATTCAAAATTAAGATTTTTATTCTTCTTCTTCTTCTTCTTCTTTTTAATTTTTTCCTCTTTTTAAGATGAGGTTTCTTTCATTGCACTATAATATACTATGCTTGTTGAATCTAAAGTAGCACATAACAATTTAATGTTTCTACCTAGTGCAACTTAAGTTGTATTACCTTACCACAACACATATCTACATATACCTAGTCTCTCAAATGCCGAGAAGTAACACAAAAGTTAGTAGGGAAAAATTGAAAGAACTGATACTTAAGAATTATGAAAAGCTAAGAAGGTGTGAATTTAAGGGTTGGACTACACATCATATCAACAATTGATATTGAAGTACTATTTTTTAATGCTGGGAAAGTTTAATCACATTGAATGTCTTCCTATGAGATTTATAGAGCATTTGAGGGAGGTTAAAATTGTAGGACTATGCATGAGAAATAAAAACTATGAAAAAGTTTTGAAAACATAAGAGAAGCAAGTGAAAGAAACCAGGAAGACATAAGCTCAGACAAGGACCCAAAAACAGGTTGCTTGATTTGAGACCCAAAAAACCAGAATCCAATAGATAGTAGTCAATCATTTCTACTAATTTTGACAATCTCTTGACAAGCGAGTAACTAAGGACTGAATTTTTACTGATTTTACCACTTTGTTTTCTAATTTGCTTGTTGTGCAACTAGTTCGAGGTTTTCATTCCATGCTAGTGAGGATTTTTTATTTTCATAAGTTTTTAAGTTGGAATAGACTAATATATGAGAATTATCATTTAAACTTGAGGAAACCTAGTTTATTCTACGAATGTGTCACATTGAGTCCATAATAAAACATTGATATGATTGATTATACTGTGTATATTCTTGTTTGAGTGATTCAAATCAGTTTTCCTTTATGGACTCCAAAGTTGTATATCTTTCCTCAATTGATTCCAAAAACTTTTTGTTTGTTTCATCGCATTCTGTCACATTGAGTCCAAAAGTTTTGTTTATTTCATCACATTTTATTTCATCACATTCTGTTCATTGTCGTTTCATCACATTCTGTTCATTGCAGTTTGAGGAATGGGTGCTTGGTAATCTGCTTAATTGTCAAACCTTTGCAATCATTGGAGCAAGCCTTGTCTTAGAAGTTGGCTGGCGCTGCAAGTGACAAGTTATATGAGAAATGCTAAGTTTGGATGGTTGTCATAGAGCTAATGGAATTTCAAATACACACAGTTGTATAATATATACTTGAGATACATCACATTATTATCAAATATTTTCACATATTTTCAAAATTAAGGAAACTGAAAAAAAAAATAGTTAGTAATTCATGTGTGCACCCTGAATGTTTTCAAATTGATGGCTGAATGTTTATCAGATTGGAAGGTATAATTAGGGATAATGAAATTGATGACTGAATTTGGAGAGTAGCATATTTGGCCAGTATCCCTTTCCAAAGATTTGTATGTTGTGTTGTTGCTTAAAGGCTAAAATTTAAAGCAGTTTGTTGAAACTGTACTTGTGCGCCCTGCGCTTGCCTGCACGGTTGAGTTGTGAGGGCTGTGCGGTGGAACCGTGTGGCTCACGGAGTGGAACCACGAGGGCTGCGCGGTGGCATGCATGATTGAATCGCGTGGCTCGTGCGGTGGAACCGTGAGGGTTGCGTGATGGAACCGCGCTGCCCGTGCTGATCAGCGACGGATTAACAATGGAAGACTCCGTCACTGTACAAATCCGTCGTTAATTCGTCGGTAATTTCACAACTCATAATATCATATCAGCGATGAATTAACGATGAATTTTTTCATCGCTGAAAATATCCGTCGTTAATCTGTCAGTAACTTCACAACTCATGTCGACTTATTAGCGACAGATTAGCGATGAATCTTTTTAGCGATGAAAAAATTTATCATTGATATGTCGACATGAGTCGTGAAGTTATCGACGGATTTATACAGTGACGGATTTTTTCATCGCTAATTTATCGAAAATATTAGTAACGGATTTTTTCCGTCGCTACTTTTTAACGAGAAAGTTTTCAGCAACGAAATTAGTGATAGAAATTTCTGTCGCTAACTTTCTTTAGCTATGGAATTGTTACTTTTAACGATAGATTTTTTTGTCGTTAATAATTTGTTTTCTAGTAGTGTATGTAAGAAAGGAGTCTTTTTGATCTGTCACCGCAAACCGTCATTTCTTATATGTCGTTAGTCCCTATAGAATTGAAATTCAATTCCAGAAAGAGTGATCATAATTTTTTTCTTTTTTCTTTCTTTCTTGATATATATTTCATATTGATATCTAGAATTATAAAGAGTAATTCTTTCCGTATGAGCTATTTTATTTTTAAATTTTAATAAAATTTAATTAAAAATTTAATATTTTTATTCAATAAATCGTCTGATAGTGAGGGTCCCACAGTTTACTAATTGCACCAATTTCGGCGCCTCATGACTGACCTCAAAATCCAACGTAAGGCCCCCACACCCAAAAAAAGGTTGATTTTGATGTTATACCATCACAAGACAAGTCCCCCTTCAGGCCATCAGTACACCATTGAATGCCACGTGGCTTCCATTATGATGGACTCAAGCAAGTACATTAGAAAGGAACCAACCAGAGTCCACAGTGTGCTCACGTTGGCTGCTAATTTTTGTGAGGGTCAAAAGAGCTCTCGACTTTTTCTCTATGATGCTAATGTTTGTGGAAAAATAAAATGACCAATCTAGGTACATGAACAACGTGAGGAAATAAGGGTAAGATGTGGTCACTGGTGGGTGGTCCTTATGTCCATGCTCACACAATGGTCATCCTTGAGTTCTTTTTCATAAATTTTATACACTTTTCATATGTAACTAGTTATCAATTGGTATTTCTTTCTTTCTTTGTAAAGAAAAATACAAATTTCAACTGAAATAAAAGTATACACTTTCATATATAACTAGTTATCAATTTGTAATATAAAATAATACGATTTGAATAGAAATTCATGATAGGAACTTCTCGTTTCAGATATTTTATCTTAACAATCCCCAGAATTTCAAACAAAGAAGACCTTGAACTCAAAAGGGAAAAAAATCTACGATCGACCAATGTTCTTGCTCACTTCTTAAGTAGTGCTCTCTCTTTGGATCTTCTTGGGGAAGAGAACAGTAGAACGATATGAGAAAACAAAATTTTTCTTCTTCTCACAAATTTTGCTTACTTTCTCATTAATTCTAACCCACCAAACACTGCCATTACAAAAAGAGTTAAAAAATAGTTCACTCAATACATAAAATGCTCCTCGATTTAATACGGGGATAAGAAAAGAGTGAGCAAATATGTATACAGTATTTCCCATGCACGTATTTTTACAAAGAGTCTGTTTGCACGCATGCGAAAAAAGTTTGAATCGGTAAAAAAAAAAACATAATTCTTCAATGATGGTAAAAAAGAAAACATAATTCTTCAATGATTTATCAAGTCACTGACATCTCTTCGTGTACTAAATTTCTATTACAACAATATTGGATAGACCAAATGAATTTTTTATCAAATTTTACATGACACTTCAATATAAAAATAAGTTAACAAATTTTTAGTTATATTATCAATATGTTCCGAACCGGTCAAACAAATATTTAATTAATAATTAATTAAATTATATTAATATAAATTATCATCTAAAATTTAGTAAATATAATTTATAATTCATATTGTTCATCAAGTATTAAGCTTTCCAATATTTCTAATGGGCACGAAAGAAGATGCCTACAACAAGACGGAATCATGCTGTTGAACAAAATGGCATGACTCTAACCTTTTTCAACCATGCAATTAGGCAAACACTGCAATTCTTGAGCTCTACTTGGCAAGCCCTTCTTGTTCCTTGGCACAAGCGTATCATAGAGATCACCCACCTAATCATTCCATCAACAAAAGCCATTTGCGGCTGCAGACCAAAACATAAACCAAGAAAATCTTAGAGGGAAGAAATTTCAACAATATTTAAAACAAGTGAAGTATAGTTTAGGGTCCCAATCAAGTTTGATTGAAGACTTGTAGCCATAAAAATTGAAGAGGATGAAATAGACAAGATTGTAGAAGAAATTATGACCCATAAAAGAACGGCGTTCATACTACATTCTACATCAAAAAAGAACCAACATATGTTACTCGTTTTAAGGGTTTCATATCAGGAAAAAGGTTATTTGTTTCCTAACCATTTCGACCAAGAATCCATGATTGACAATTCATAATTAGTCTTAAGTTTTTCATTTAGAAGATGGTGTTTCCAACATCGAACCCAAATATAAAATAAAGAAGCAAATAACATCAATATTAGGTTTTAGTTTAAACCTTTGCCATATCAGCACCAAGATCTTCAAGAAAGTTAACCCCTTGAAATTAATACAATCTTGCTCAATGACTTGCTTAAAAAATATAGTGTATAAATTGTATCTGAGCATAGCTTCATTAGTTACTTAGCAAGTTAAAAGCTCTTCACGTTGTACGTGATTCAGCCATGAGTAATGCTACCTCACCAAAATAAGTGAAAAAATATATATATATGTCATATGGATTGTGTTATATATATATATGATAGTCCAATCTGCAAAAAATAATTGCGCATTTGGTCTCTCTCACAAATATTGAAATAGTCCATGTGGAATGACAAATTTCGATGGTATGGATATGGATAACTCCAACAAAGTCAGATGAAATATTAACTAACAGTTGATCCAGTGGGATGTGATATTAGATCTTTTAATTAAGTCTCGGGTTCTAAACTTTGAAATGAAAAAGACTACGTTGAGAAAGTTATCCCCTAAATAGGACACACATAAATGCTCGAATCGAATTAAACAGACTATGGCTCTAGATACCGGTAGTGGAAAAAAAAAAAGATGAAATAGATTTGGGTTTTGAAATGGCTCAGCTACCAAATCTGGAGAGAACTAAATTCCTACTATAAAAACCAGTTTCTATGGTGAAGTATTCTCATATTTATATACCACACCCTTAACATGATATGAAATTTAGAAAACTCGTTTGTGTAACCCAAACGACTCCAACTATGATATCAAGATTAAATTTTCATCCAATCAAATTAGGAAAAAAGGGCTATAGGATCCCATGCATTACCCTAAACATAATAGGATTTTAATTTCACTTTAACCGGTAATACATGTAAGCATAAAATCCGATGAAAGTAAAAATTTAAACCTACGAATGAAAACTACAAAAATGGATGATTTCCACCTTGAATGTTTGTGTCTAAGATCTCCAACTGCGATTATAGAAAATCTTAGTCCAGAAAAGTGCCAAGGTCACGTATGAGTCCTGGACGAGCCCTTCAATGAGCGTGTAGCAATTAAAGTTTAATCCAAAAGCCTAATCAGGCCCATACTCGCAGTGTTCAAAGTCCAAGTTTCTATCCTTACTGGTTGACCGCTGAAACCGAACATTCAGAAGAACAAGAAAGTTTTAAAACCTTGCTTGACAAGGAAAAGTGTCAGGAGAAGCAGAAAGAAACTATCCTGCGCTATCCAAAAATGATGAAGATCCTAACCATATATTGGATTAAAAAAACAAAAAGAATTGATGAAATTTTGGTTCAACACAACAAATATGGAAGAAAGTAATTCAAGAACACTAATTTATATTGATAAAAAGTAAAGGGTACGCTTTATTATTTCGCATAATTATCCCAAAAAAGGGATAATCGTACTGACACTAATGCACTTGATTCCTTCATAACTTGTGTTTAGGTGAGAGTCTCACTAAAAATGGTAACCTCCAATGAAATCCTTATATTGCACCCTCTCATTGTATTTTTACCTTGACCCAGTAGTACGAGGTTCCTTGCCCTCACTCTCAAAACCCCATATTCCTCCTCCCCCATTTATAATATTTCCATTTATATGCCTGATTTATGAAGCACAAAGAGGATATACAGGTGTAGTAAGTCACATTCCAAAGTTTGAATAATTAATGAAAAAAGTATGAGATAAAACCAATATAGGCTCTTTTGGGGTTTCAATAACGTAACATATGTCAAAAAAATCATAAATAATGTACATGGACATTGGCGTTCCAAGCCTGGTCTCCCATATAAAAGGCACAAAGGTCCTAGGATGTGCCCAGGAACGAGGGCACCGTACAGTCTCTTGCTGTCTTATATGCTATTCAAGGGAAAGAATAATGTGTCCTGCGTGCATGACTCCAGGCCCATTACACATTTAATTTAGGTGTATTTTGGCCAGTGGAATAAAATAAAGGGTATTCGAGTTTGTCATTTTTAGTAGCTGCCTGGGCAAACACGTTTCTTGCTACACCCTGTCCTGTCATCAAGCCATTGGGTGCTCGCTAAGCAAATGCATCTTTAAAATTGTAATGTTAAGTTTCACATTAGTGTAGTTTTTTTTTTATTTTTTTTTTGAGTTGATCCACCGTTTAGTATCCAGAGATTCGTTCTAATTAATCTGGACCAAGTAGCTGTCGGGTTCCAATCAAAAGGGGATTCTCTCAACGTGGTTTTTTTCATTCCCAAGAAGGCTCGAACTTGAGTACTTAGTTAAGGAGTCACAGCGTCTTTTCTGTTACGCCGTTGAAACGTTGGTTTTTTCACATTAGTTTACTTCAAAACAAACACTATCTCACCTGTTATAGTTTGTGTTTTATTATTTATAGTCAGGTATCTTTGAAATCCTATTTTAAATAATTGATCGGTGTCCAAAATTATAATTTGATTAATTCAACTCATGTGTTGTTTGGCCCAATTTAGAGAAAACTCTCTTAATATAATCTTTTTCATTTTCAAATTTTGAATCCAATAAATCAAAGTTGGTGATATCTTTGAAATCTAGTGTTCAGCGGAAGAGAATGTTAAGTTTTAGGTCACCTAACTTCAGGTGTTAAAATGTGTGATATAAATTTAAGGACCAAACTCATTTTTAAAACTATTTTATAATATAACCAAAATCATGACTTTCTTTGATTATATTGAAAATGTTAATTGGAAATGAAAGGAGATCCTAGGTTACAAAACAAGTTAATGACAGGAGGACGTACCAAACATGAGAGAAGCTCCTTGACCTAGGAGGACTAAGTAACCAGTTCGTCGTGCGGATGGTACCTTCCAACTCCAATATGATATTTTATGGTGCGTAGAGGGAGGATCACAGTTGGTGCTTGCATACTTTTCTCCGCCAAACAAGAGAAGAGAAGCTCGTTCACCGCTTGGGGTTTCAGATAGCAGAACTTCTCCAAGGACGACGAGTGGCTACGAAAGTGAGCAACAAAGGAACAAATCAAATAAGCAAAGATACAATTTGAATTGGAATACATGACAAGCCAAATTCCATCAACGAAATCCAGTTTAGCTTTAAAAAAGGATATCTATAAATATATATACCTAAAAGATTAATGGTAATTGTTGAAATAATTCAAATCTGTCTACAACTTTGCAGTCGTTCAATGTTTAATACCTTTGTTGTTGGATGAAAATTTTATCAATCTAATCGCAAGATTATTATTTTAGAATTTCACCCAGCAGCCAAAGCACAATATTAAGTTCTCATGGTTTGTGGAAAATTCTAGTCAACTAAGGGAAACAATAAAAACCATGGACCTATGAGGATATTAAGTTAACTCATCTTCAATTTCATGCATATATGAGTAATAATCTTAAGATTTGGGAAGCCAAACATTATTCCCTTTTTTTATTATTATAATAATAACAGATATACTATTGAAGAAGGGCAATTACTAATAATTACTACTTAGCTAAGAACGAGGCAAGGGTTTCTCTTAAGAAAATTTGGGGTGGATTATTTTTATATATATTAAATAGATACAATTAAATGAAATTTAATTAGAAGAACAAAAATAAAAATAGAGAGATTCTAAGTTTCTAAGCGATGGTATTAGACCATATTTGAGTGCAAACTCTTATACAGAGCTCTTAAAGACAAAACTCTAATCAATTAAACCTCAAAGCATTGGAATATGAGTTAAAATAGAAGTTCAATTCCCCATCCCCTCCCCCCCCCAAAAAAAAAAAAGAGAATGAAAACGGAACACTGATTTTAAGTGCAATAGCTATAGGAATAAAAGTTGATGAAGCCGGAATTTGCAACAACGAAAGAAACCCAGTGTTAATCATGTATTAAAAAATGGCATTTTGAAATAATGTAAGAAGATATGATTATTAATAATCATACTTCTGCCACATGAGCAAAGTCTTCAATAAATTTTTATTAAAACAATTAAATTTTATTTACTAGATTTTATATTTTTATTAAAATTATTTTATTATAATTAAAAAATATAATAGATAAAATAATATAGAATAAAGATAAGTTGAAGAAGAGAGAAGGTTTTGTAAACACCTCTTGAATTCTCATATGGAAATTTGGCGGTAGAATTTGGAGGGTAGCCTTTAATATATACAACCCTTTGATCTAAAAATAAGATATTTTCTTTTTTAATTTAAAAAAATTATATTATAAATTCAGTATGGCTATGGCGGTTGGTAATATAAATAAAATATGATTATAATTAATTTTTTTCTTTGGGTAGGTTCTATGGATAACATAGCTTCTCAACACTTACCAAAATTGGGTTAATTTGGGCATAAAGTGAGGTGTCTTTTGCAGCACACAAGGTGTCTCCCAAAATATCAAAAAATTTTCTGTGATTTGATGAATATAAAGTGGGAAGTACAGTACCATGACAGGGGGTAGAGAAAGAGAGAGAGATCAAGAACAAAGAGAGAAGGAAATGATCCCAAGAGCAGATCAACTCAGTCAGTCCAGCAATTTTGCCACGGCACACTCTAAACAAGGAAAAGGGTACAACATAAATAACAAAAAATTATTAAAATTCGAGTTACCTCTACACATGATGCCTAAGAAAGCTCCCCAATTTCTTGCTGATCAAACTCTGCAAATCCTTAAAAAAAAAAAGAACAAAAAATTGTTATGTGATGATTCAAATATTAAGGATATTGGATCGACCATCGGATTGAGAAAATTGAATAAATGATTGGAAAGGCTAAAGTGAAGATCTTCTACAGAACCTTTGAAAATAAAATATGGAAAATTAAAAAAAAAAATGATAAGGAGCAGTAGTAAACCCTACCCTAGTCTGCTGGGAAGATTCCTCTCTCTCTCTCTCTCTCTCTCTCTCTCTCTCCTGTCTGCAGCCTTTGAACCATGGAGGCATCGTGTGTCGTGTATGGGAAAAATAGGGAAGTTAATCTTAAATGTTAATTTTCCTAACCCACCAAAACAAAACTTAATCTCCATTAAGAATGTCATGAATTAATCTTATTTCATCTTTTTAATGTTTTACATTTTAAAAAGTTACGTACAATTCATATATTTTAATTAGACAAAAATACTTCTATAACAGGTATAAATTTAACTTAAAAAATTTATTATTTTGATTTTTTATTTATTTTAATAAAATAAAGATATTTCTTTCTTTATTTTTCTTTTTAAACGAAAAATGAAGAGATATTTTGATTTCATTACCTAATTATTATATTATTTTTATGATATAAAAATAACAAGTAAAAATAAATAAATAAATAAATAGGATAGAAAATTGATGTTATCCATAGAATAAACAATTTTAATTTTGGCAATGTTAAATGCATTTATTATTTTGACGCACTAATTAAACTCTATTTATTATTTTAAAATTCTAAGAAAATAACTCTAACTTAATCCGATTCGAATTAAACTGAGTGGAAATTAACATAATTATCAGATATTTACAGCAAAATTAATTTGAAAAAACTAATTTAAGTTATAAATTTTTTTGAGATAAAATAAGAACATATTATTGATAGTAAATTCGAAAATTTATATAAAGAGAGAATCCCAAATACAACTTCATAATTTTGTCCGGAGATTTTACTCCATCAATTTAATAAAAATAGAAACGAAACCTTAATTTAAAAAAAAAAAATCTATTGGTCTATTAAGGAATCAAAATTATACAATAATTTCTGAACAAAAAATAATGATACCAATAATTTCTATAAATTTGAATTGTTGGAATAAATGGTTAATTATAGAAAATTAATATAGTAATATTTTAAATTCCAACCATATTAAATCCTATTTTCATGTCATTTATTTATTTATTTATTTTCTAGATAACCGTTGTTCCTTTGGAACCGTGTGGCACCCCTTCCAGGAGGGCACGTAGGTGACAGATGGTTGCCGAGTCATGAGCTTATTTATGGTGGCGGTGAACTTGCGCCTTTGTCCTCTTGTTCATTAAGTTTTTTCCTTTTTTTTTAATAATAATAATTATTATTTTAACTTAATAAATACAAATTAAATATCAATTTTAAGTTTTATACGTAATATTTTTGGTGAAGCACTAAATACAAATATCAATTGGGTGTTTAAATGTGGTTTTTTTTTTTTTTTATTGGCTCACTACAATAATAATTTCTTCCTCATTTCTCTTTTTACCGATTGATGATACATGATCTAACAGTTCATTATTACAAAATTTGAGAACTACCAAACACATTAAACCATAATCACAAGGCCCATGAACAATCGAATGCGCTTTCAGTTGAGTGCCCTTTCGATCAAGCACTCTCGCTTATGTTTTTCGATTCTCTCAATCTTACCTTCTAAGGAAGTTATCCATTCACCTTTCAGTTTTACCCTCTTAGCTATTACTAAAGAGTTTTCTGACGAGTAATGCTTGATAATCGAGAGTAATCTTTCCCAATAAATGGAGGAGTTTTCGTAATCCCTTCGAATAAGATAGGAAATTTTCGTAACAACTTGAACTTCACTTACTCAATAAAATTCTAAATCTCCTAAAAATTTTTTATTACAATTCCGATAGTTTCCAAAGATTCTCAACTATCTCTCCACAAAGAAATTAGGATTTTTACACCCCCTAAATACATACGAGACTTGTCATGCATGTATGCTCTATATATATATATATATATATATATATATATATATATATATTAAGCACAGACAACCAATCAGATGTGTTCAATAACTCCACCCTTATCACGCAGAGACAACATAGGGCTATTGTACGACTTTACTCAGTCTGTTTTTTTCCTTTTATCACCGCTCTTTCTGATTTGAGCGTTAGAATCTTTCCCGTTGGAGTATCTTTCAGCGATATTTGTAGGTTTCATTATTTATGAAGATCCAAAAGATTCATTAGTATCAATTCTCCACTCTGATCAGCAAGATAGTTATCTGTGAAGTAAAACTCACCTCCAACATTAATAAAATTTAAACTACAAACATGCTGAAGCTCCTTGTTCCATAAAAATTTTGGTTTCCTGAATTATTTTAATTAGTAAGGCCTTGAGACAAATTTGACCCGCGGGCCCGGCCCCCCAAGTTGTCGGGTTTAGCCCTTGCTGGCTAGCACGCGAACTAAATCGGGCCAGGCCTAGCCCATGTTGACACTCATAGCCTGGCCAATTTTGGCTCCTTTCTCTTTTATTTGTCGAGAGAAAAATTTTCCCAGACAACTTTACATACATTGCGTATAAGTTGGCATAACATAGCAATTAATATTTTTAATAGTTTTTATTAAGAGAGTGAGTTTGAATTTTTATAGTGAATTTGATCTATTTAGTAATAAGAGTATGAAAAATATACTCGAATCAAGTAACTTTAAGTCTATATATCTCTTATTAAATAAAAAAAAAAGAACTATATATATATATATATATATATATATTCATAAGAAGATTTAAAAATTTTTATCAGAAATATGGGTTTGATCCAAAATAGGGCTTAACAACCCAAATTAACCTATATATATATTTAATTTAAAAAATTATTGATATAATGATAATTTAATTACTTTATAAAAAAAATTAATTTTAATTTCAGAAGTCTATGGTTTTTTTAATAAAAATTTATTCCCCATAGTCAAAAACCCTTCAATAAAATATATGGTTTTAAAAGAACTGAATGTAATATTAACAATTTATTAAAACCAGTGGTTAAAAGTGAATAATTCACATACTACATTAAAACATGTAAAGATAAAAGTCGTGAAATTTAACATCTTATTTACAGATTTCTCACAAAATAGACAATTAAGTAAAACTTAGATCGAACTCTTATTTTGTGGAAAAAAAATAAATAAATTTGAGGTTAAAAGTTGAGTGTCAAGTGCGCTTACTATTGCCCCTTGAGCAGACGCAAAGGGCTTAATTTTTTTTTTTGGATATTTTTTCTTGCAATTAGATAATTTGGTCTCTGCAATAAGAAATTTGGTGGGCTCTAATTATATATATATATATATATATATATATAAATAGCTCACTTGGAACACAAAATACTCCCTAACTTAATACAGGATAGGAAAATGGTGGACGTATATGTACGCAACCTTCCTCTTACATTTTTACAAAGAGACTATTTTCAATATATATATATATATATATATATATATATATATATATATATATATATATATATATATATATATATATTTCTTATTCCCTATCTTTATTTCTTTGCTTATTTATTATACCTCTTCGCTCCTGGACGCTCTTGGTATTAGAGCCACGAGGGATAGTGTTATATAGTTTGTTGTGTTAAATTGTTTGAAATTCTAAGCCTAAAAATTTAGGTATACAATGAGTCCTTCCGTAGGTGGTCCCGGCCATAAGTCCCAGGGAGAGGCAATGAATCCGTTGGTTTAGCCTGCGCAGTAGTTGTATATTTAGATTTGAATTTTAGGATTAAAACAATGAACCCAATATTCTATAGAACCACTAACTCTTCGATCTCTATATCTAGTTGATCTAGATCTAAAGATATAATAAATAGCGAAGAAATAACCATAGAGGACTTTGAAAAACAAATAGATGAGTGAGAAATACTCAAAATAAGTATAGATCAGATATATAAAATACCTAAAATCAGTTTATTTAAATCTGATTATACAATTAAAACCGAAGAAAAAGACATTCAGTGATCAAAACCCTTTGAAACCATACAATTATTACCTAAAAAATCGCTAGAAAAATAAATAAATAAATGATTTAAATATATTCATGTACGATTAGTCCAAACTGGTTTAAAACCATTAACCAGGGAAGGTCTAAATACCTCAATCCTAGTAACCCTTAGGGATGTTAGGCATAAAAACTTTTCAGATTCCTTACTAGGAACTGTAGAGTCTAGTCTATGGAAAGGACCAGTCTCATTTGATATATTTCCAAATTTAATTATATCTCTGAATGATAAAAACATTTTAAAATCTTTAATTTTACAAATTAAAACCCATAACTATCATATGATTGAGGGATCGATTCCGGTCGCTCTAATCTATAAAATCCATTATAAAGTCATGACAACCGCTTTTGTTTCAAAACATAAAATCCACCACAAAAAGGGAGAAACACTGTTACTCCAAACCGATATTACTAAGTCAAACTTGGTAATACCAAAACTCATTCGATGGGATGAAATCACCCTTCCTGAAGATTGGATCATTGAAGGAGCCACTCAACCAAGACAGGAAGATGATATTCCTGAACCTAGTACCATGATAAAACAAATAACCCAATATACAGATGGGAATATAAAAATTAGTTTTGAAAGAAAAATTTTTAGTTTTAGGTGCTCAGATTCATCATCTGAATACTTAGATCTAGGAAGATCATCACAACTACCCTCAATTATAAACCTTCCAAATAAAAACCCAATAGAAATAAAACCACATAGGTACTCCACATCGGATCTACCTTCGACATTCCAAAAACATAGGTATTCCACATCGGATATACCTTCAACATCTCTGAAAAACATAAATTTTGACAAAAATATACCGCAAACAGTTTATACAGGTTCTCACACAGAGAATCAAAACCCTTCTGATCAAAACCCTTCTGATCAAAACCCTTCTGAACCGACATCACCAACAAAATCTGCTATCACAGAAAATGTAGGTGATGAGAAAGAATTATATGTTATAGAAAAGGAGTTTAAAATTGACACAAAACGCATAGAAAATGATTACTACTCAGAACAAATAAAGAAAAAAAAAAAGAGTAGTATCTTAAAGCTTTTGGACATAAAAAAGAAAAAATACAAGCAAAATATTACAAATATCTAAGAAAAATTAAAGGTTATGTACCATTCTTTATATGACTTAAAATGTATACAAACAAACATAAAATCGAATATCCATATAAAATGGTCAAACCATTTAAAACAATTAACCCTATAACCTCTAGAAAAAAGATTGCGGTTTGGGAAACTGCAAACGGTGAAACCATTGAGTTAGATCATCCACCACTACAAACAGTTAAAATCAACGTAAGGACAGATGTAATAGATACAAGTTTTTACAAAAAACCCCATGATGATAACTCAACAAATCTAAAGAATATAATCATTCAAAACAATTATACGAATGCACATTTGAACTATATAGGTAAGAATTTATCTAGAATAAAGAAATCCAAAAGAGCTGAAGAATCTATTGAGTTTAGTAAAAAAGAAAATAGAAAACTGAAAAATCTTATTTTCAAACCATACCAAATATCAAACCAAACTCAACAAGAGATTAAAACCAATAAACAAGAATTTTTAGAAGTTATAAAACTCCAGCTTAGTAAAATTGGATCAACATCAGGACAAACAGACCCGGTTGCTTCAGATACACCTCAGTCTATAAACCAAAATATAACAGTTCTTAATAAAACAGAAGAAACAGATTCTGATGAACAATCTATTTAACAGGAACCTAAAATAGTTAAAGTTTATTGGAATAAACCTAAAACAGAGTATATTAAATCTAGAATGCCTGAATTAGAATTAGGTAATCCACCTTAAATTCTTGTTCAACCAAAATATAACGTGAATTCTGTCTATGTTTGGAACATAGATGGAATGAGTGAATATCAAATATTAAATTTGTTGCAGCAAATGACTATGGCGTCAAATGCATATAAAACCCAACAAACAACAACAGATAGAACAGTCGCAGAACTTCTCATAGCAGGATTTTCTGGACAGCTAAAAGGATGGTGGGATTTTCATCTCACTAAAGAACAACAATTCGGGATCCTAAATGCAATCCAAACCGGAAAAGACGGTGAGCCAATTTTAAATCATCTAGGTGAACCCATCCAGAATACATTAGCCACCCTGATATTTACTATAACCCTCCATTTCATTGGAGACTCCTCACATTTAAAAGATAAAAACACAGATTTGTTATCAAATCTAAGGTGTAAAAGGTTAAGTGATTTCTAATAATATAAATCAACTTTCCTAATTAGAGTCATGCTTAGGGAAGATTCAAACCAACTATTTTGGAAAGAAAAATTTCTAGTCGGTCTCCCAACATTATTAGGAGAAAGAGTTAGGAACACCATTCGTGAAAATTTTCAGAACCAAATAATCCCATATGACCAACTCACTTATGGGGAATTGGTTAGTTTCACACAGAGAGAATGATTAAAAATATGTCAGGACTTAAAACTCCAAAGACATTTAAAATGGGAAATGAAAAAGACAAGAAAAGAATTAGGATCATTTTGTGAACAATTTGATCTTAATAAAACTAAAATGTGTAATGGGGAATGTAGCAGGAAACACTCTAAGAAAACCTCAAAGAAACAATATTCTAAAAAATATAAACCTTTTGGTTACAAAAAACAAAAGGAAAATTATTATAAAAAAACCACATAAAAAATATTACAAAAAACAAGAAAAATCAGAAAAACCATCATCATAAAAAATATTAAAAAATATTACATGCTTCAAGTGTGAAAAAAAAGAACATACAGCAAAATATTGTAGAATATCTAAAAGGATAAAAGAATTTCATCTTGATGAAGAAACTCTCAATAAAATCTCAGAATTATTAGTAGAAAGTTCTGCTACTGATACCGTCAGTTCAGAAAATTTTACTGATAGTCCTCAAGTTGATGAATTAGCGTCTAGTTCATCAAAAACAGAATCGAAATCAAGTTCTAATGAGATGAATGTATTAACAAAAGAGCAGAATTTGATTTTAGATGTAATTCAACACATAAATGATCCAGAAATCCAGAAAAGGTGTCTAGATCAATTAAAACAATCCCTAGATGAATCTAGGATAAAACCCTCTGAACTTCCTTTTACTAGTACAGGGATGTATGATCTTACAATTATACTCAGTAAGAGAAAATTCAGTAAAAAATCTCCTGAAACTGTTCAAGAAATTCAGAAAGAAATTAAAATAATTAAAACAGAATTAAAAGATTTAAAGAAAAAACAAGAGGAAGATTCTAAGAAGATCTCTTTCTTACTAGATCAACTACAGTCTAAACCCGTAGAAAGTGAATCTAGTAGTGATGAAGAAAATCCTTTAAAATTTTTAGCTTTGCAAAACCTAGAGAAAAACCCTAAGAAATTTCCTAAAGAAATTCTTTCTTTTGAAAGAAATAACTATAAGGAAATATCTAATAAAAATAATCTTGGAGTTATATGATAACTTTCAAATCGAAACAGTTGTTTTGTTCAATACAGGAGCAGATTCAAACTGTATAAAAATCGGAGTCATTCCTGAAAAATATTATGAGAAAATTTCAGAAAAATTGAAATCGGAAAATGACTCTAAAATGAAAATAATTGCTAAAACAGAAACATGGATAAGAAATGTTAATTACTTTTTAAAACTGCATTCTTGATAACTAATGTTCGACATACAGTGATTTTAGGGACACCATTTATTAACATAATAACTCCCTACAAAATTACTTATGATGATATTAGTTTTAAAACCAAATGAGAGAGGATATCGTTCCCATTCCTAGAAAAACCTAAAACAAAAAGCTTAAACATTGTCAAAGCTGCATCCATTTATGACAACTCTATAAATCTATTGGTAAAAGGAATGCAAACAAATATATGCTACTTAAAACAGTAAGTTGGTCTTCAAAGGATTGAAAGTCAACTTAAAACGGAGACAATAAAACAAAGAATTTCTGATCTTCAGAAATTATTTGAAAAAGAAATATGTTCAGATCTTTCAAATGCTTTTTGGAACAGAAAGCAGCATATGGTAGATTTACCATATAACAATGGGTTTGATGAACGAAACATCCGCACCAAAGCTAGACCAATTCAGATGAACGCTGAATTGGAGGAATATTGTAAAAAAGAGATTCAAAACCTTGAATCAAAAGGATTAATTTCCAAATCAAGATCTCCATGGAGTTATGTAACTTTCTATGTAAACAAAGCATTTGAGATAGAAAATGGCTCTCCAAGACTAGTTATAAATTATAAACCTTTGAATGAAGCATTAAAATGAATTAGGTATCCTATCCCAAATAAAACAGCATTTACTGTTCCATTTGGGCAGTACGAATGGAATGTGATGTCATTTGGATTAAAGAATGCACCCTCTGAATTCCAAAGAATTATGAATGATATATTTAATCCATATTCAAAATTTTGTATAGTATACATTGATGATGTTCTTATCTTCTTATCGTCAATTGAGTAGCATTTTAAAAATCTTAAAACCTTCTTTTATGTTTGCAAAAAGAATGAGTTAGTTTTATCAGCTAAAAAGATGTCTTTGTTTCAAACGAATATTCGATTTTTAGGACATTATATAACTTGTGAAACAATAAAACCCATTGAAAGATCTTTGAAATTTGCAAACAAATTTCCAGATAAGATTCTTGATAAAACTCAATTACAAAGGTTTTTAGGAAGTTTAAATTATGTTTTAGGCTTCTTCCCAAATATCAAAAAAATTGCAAAACCATTGCATGATAGACTTAGGAAGAACCTTAAACCTTGGACAACCAAACACACTGAAATTGTTCAATACATTAAAATCCAAGTTGTAGAGATTTATTGTCTCAATATAGCTAACCCTAGCCTTCCTAAAATCGTAGAGACAGACGCTAACAATATAGGCTACGGAGGAATTTTAAAACAAATTCAAGATAGTAGAGAAGTTGTGGTCCAATATATTTCTGGACACTGAAATGAAACACAACAAAAATATTATACTATTAAAAGAGAAATTTTATCAATTGTTTTATGTATTACAAAATTTCAAAGTGATTTACTAAATCAAAAATTTTTACTTCGCATTGATTGTAAATCAGCAAAAGAAGTCCTACAAAAGAATGTTCAAAATATAGCCTCTAAATATATTTTTGCTGGATGACAGACTATTTTATCTGTATTTGATTTTAATATTGAATATATTAAAAGAGATAATAACTCTTTACTAGATTTTTTAACCCGGGAATTTTTGCAAAACAGGTAAAATACCCAGGAAGATTTTTGGAAAGGGAAAGGCTAAAACCGAAAATAAGGAGAAATTCTCGATAAAATCTCTATCAGCCGCTAAGCCTATCAAAACATGGTATGAGCTAGTAACTGAGGAAATGGAAACAGAAAAAAAGGGTCCAGACTCAAAACCAAAACCAAAAGGAAGAATGAAAAGAGATTAAAATAGAGGCCCAAGCAACAGTCCAAAATAATACATTTTCCCAACTCCAAAAATGGGCTAAATCAGTTCCAGAAAGATCTGAACTTTTGAGTCCAGAAATGTTCATGTGTCTTAAAGCATTTCTGGAGACAATCCAAAATAGGAGCTTAACCATAAAACCGACGTAAAAATTGGGTCCAACCCAATCTGATTCAGGTAAAACCCCTATACTAGTTTCTAAAATCGAGAAAGGAAAATCTTTATCTTCTAAAACTCTTTCTCAGACAGATTTAAAACCATTGACTACTATTTCTGGTAGTCAACAAATTGTTTTTAAAACCTCAAGTTTTAGTACAAAATATTTTCATCAAAAGATTTTAACAGTTGATGAGGGCTTTCTTTATAAATATCCTTTTCAAACAATGACAAAATATTTTGGAAAAAATTAGTTTTATAAACCATGTGATATTTCAAAACATGTGGCATATTATCAAACAATTTTGGAATATACAGGGAGCGTGGATATTAAATACCACGTATATTCTTCTGAAAAACAACACCCAGCATATTCCACCTGTAGAATTTTAAACGTCCTTCATCCTTCTGATTGGGGACAAGATCCTGAAAAACCTAAATCATTCCCGGCAAATCTTAAAACAAAATTAAACTTTTGTCATGTATTCTCATATTGGGATTACCAGCAAGCATGGTATAATGCTTTTCTAATCCAAAACACAAAACATACCCACACATGGTTGTTCTTTTTTCATAATAAGAACACCCAAATATCTAAATTTTCAGCCTGATTCCCTCACTGGTGGAAATATTGTGGATCTCTACCTGATATTCTTTTCCCTTAGGTTAGAGAATCATTTGAACTATTTCGATCCCACTATAAACCTTTAGAGAGTGAAAAGAAATTCTCACCTCTATGTCTCTTTTACTCAAAGTTCTTTGTACCATGGGTTATTCAATGGTATTTAGAATATGACAGCACATGAGGAACCATTATCCTTCAAAGAAAATTTAAGGTAAGATGGTGGAATCAGTTCACCATTCCTAAAACCATCCTAAAACCATCTATCTCACATTGGCTAAGATTAAAAGGATCCGTGGATCCAAACCTATCAGATAAAACCTTCTTGGCCCAAAAATCCCATACTCAAGCCCTTCTGACTTCGGCAAAAACCAAAGAGGAGTATCTTCAAATTATGGAGCAATTCATCTCCAGTGAAAAAAGCTCATCCTCTATATTAGAAAAGTCAGATTCAGATATAGTTTTTGATCTCAACAAAGATGATCTTTTATAAAACCCCCTTATATATATAAAAAAAAAAATGATGATAAGTTGATGGATTGAAAACATGAATAGGTAGTCCATGCAAAATTGGTCTTGAAAAAATAGTAAAAGGCTCGATGGGTTAAAAACTCGAAAGAGCGGTCCATGCAAAAGTTAGAGCCCGAATAAAAAAAAAAAAAAGAGCAATGGTCAATCAGTTGCCTTAAAACTGATAAAAAACTCTTTGACAGATCAATCAACTATCTTAAAGTTGATAAAAAACCATCTATTGTAAAGATTTCTTATAAAATTATAAGTTGTAAAAAGTACTGTTGAGTACTGTTTATACGGTACTATTCACAAATACGATACTATTCATATATACGGCACTGTTCACAAATACGATACTGTTCATGGCACTGTTCATCCGTGTTATAACAGTAAAAAGGGTATTGTAGAAATAGTGCTTCTCAACCTCTATAAATAGACCACTCATCTTTCAAAGAGGGCAGCACTTGGGTCACTTAGACACTACTTCTATCACCTCACCTACCACTTTTATTCTCTCCACCAACTCTCTTCCATCTAGTTTAAAACCTTATGTAAAACACATCTCTACATAAAACCCCTTAGGCTAGGATACCTCCAAGTTTAGGATATTATCGAGACCTTCCTCTCTTCTTGAAGAAGAAGATAAAACTCTTGTAAGTCTCTTATCTTTATGTAACTTTTATTTATAAATAAAAGTTCATTTATTTATTTCATTGTGGAGATTGTTTCATTTTATTATTTATAACAGTGGAGATCAGTGGCTGGTGCTACCGCCCAAAAGTCCCATCTTTTAAAACTTATTTATACTCCAAAGTGCGATAGGCTCTGCCTCCCATAAATCTCTGGTCTCATTTTCTTATTTTCTTTTATGTACTCCAGAGTGCGGTAAACTCTACCTCCCATAAATCTCTGGTCTTATATATATATATATATATTTTTTTTATTTATTTATTTATTTATTTATATATTTATATATGAAAGAGAGCAACAAGAAAGGTAAACGATTTATGTATCATCAGATTGTATCAACCTGGATAACCTATGACAATTTACACAAAGAAAATGTGAATAGTCAAGAAAAAGGAATGGAAAATCATTTTGGAAGGGGAAATTGTTTCTTGAGGGGTGCATCAAAGTTAGGATTAGAATATTAGATTTCTAACACGGAAATTCGTAATAATGTGCACTAGGTGGCCTAGGTGTCCGCCTACATTTACATATATACTTTAGTAAAGACAATCTAGTATAAATGAGACTAAATTCATAGAATGACAGTGACTTTGGTCTTGCTTTTTCCTTAATTTCCTTTGCTTCCTACATTTTGGCGGCGAATTTCCTTGCTTTAGAAATCATGCATAGATTTGATGTTCATGTTTGACATTATTAACTATGCGAATGTTATCAAAAGTTTTTAGACTTGCATAATGTTTCAAATGGATAGGAGATATGTTTATGCATGAATGTCGTGTACGAAGGATATATATCAGGGTTTCTTGCCATAAAGCTGTTTTTAAAAAAATATATATATATAGTAGTTATTTCAAATAAATAAAATTTGTCATTTCAGTTCAAGTTTAAGAATCACATCCAAATTTGATCTTAAAAGTTTTACGGTAGAATCGGGTGAATAATTTTAAAATTTATTCTAACCGTGGAGATGCTGAAGTTTAATTTCATATAAATACAATTTTTGTATAATATTGAGTGACATAGACCTAACGTGGTCAATTAAATTTCTAGGCAGTAATGGGAGATGGAATTGTGTGGATTTATTAGGTTGAGTAGGATGTAGTTTGAGAGTGACAATTCGGATTATTGCAAGAAAAATACAACGTATGAGATTTGCTTTGCTTAGTTGACAAGAGTTACGAGAAGCTTCAAATTAACAAAAATGGTTAAAATACTATTCATGAAAGGAGTCCCCATCTAGGAGGGAACCAAAGAACTACGCCAGATGTTCGTTTACCTTTCAACGTTAGGGGCATGTCCACTAAAATCCTTCTTTCCAGAAATATGAGTTTTAAGAAGAATTTTAAGAGTTAAAGGATAAGATTTGCCACCAAACACTCAATCATTTTCATATCAAAGAATGTTTTAGACCCTTTAAAACATGCATGGCTACGAAAACACTCCATGCATCTGGAAAAAGGAAACAATGTGCATAAAGCAGAACGAATTTAGAAATTTATATCTGAGCATCAGGTCGCACTATATTAAGATTTTAGAAAGCAAAAATTATAAATTTTTACGAGAAAAAAAGATATTATATATATTTCTTGTGTCAGTCTAATTTATTTCTAGATTATGTCATATTTCAATATCATGACTTTTAATTGACTAGGCGTTGTATAAAAATAATTCTAGTAGTATTCTTTGAAAGATAAATAATAATTAATACGAATTGAAATGGGTGTTTGGTCATCTACCCTTTCAAATCGGTTTCTTACGGAAGTGATATTTTTGCGTGGGACACGTTGAGGCCTATAGAATATTGACTTTTGTCACAAGAAATACTTATTTTAAAGTAGGATTAATTCAACTAAAATTAGATATAATTTTTTAATATAAAAAGTTATTTGTAAAATAATAATTATTTTTTTGCGACAGAAAAGTTTGGACAATATTTACAACCTACAAAATAAGATATAAAATTAAATTAATAAAAATAAATTGATATAAAATAAAGTCAATTTAAGTATTTCAAATACCACCTAAATATCCAAGTCAGCTATATTTCTTTATTAAAAAAGATTAAAGTTATTTTCTTAATTTACGAAAATTCACAAACTTTTTTGATTTAATTATATAAAATAACATTTCTAACGTCATATTCACTCATAAAAAAATAAATAAATTATTCTCATGATATAGATAAAATTTTCAAAATATATTATTTTTATTAAAAAATGAGAAAAATGTCATATAAACTGTCCCAGTAAATGATTTCTTGTCACAAATTTACTAATTAAAGTTGAAGAAAAAAAATCTTAAGAATTTACAATTTTATAATCAAAGGCGAACTGGGGCATTCAAGATTTTCACCCTTCGGCATTTGGAAAAGACCGGCACTGCATGCCACCAGAACTCCAAAGAATTCAAATCAAAGTCTCCCAATACAATTTCTTGTCAATGTCACCGTCATTATCAGCATTGTCGGTAACCATCATTGTAATAAATAATTTGTTAATCTGCATTTTAAAATCTTATTGTTCCGTTAATTAATCAATGATTGAGAGATGATTTTACATTTAAATTTTATATATAATAAAAACATATATAAAAAAAAATTATCATATAAGCTTTTAATTCAATTTAAATCAAATTGAATTAAACTTAATATGATTATCGCGTAGTAATATTTTACTAAAAAATATCAATAATGTGCGGAACAAAAAGCAAGTAAGCAGGGTTTCTATAAATTAATTAGGACTGAATCTAAGTTTTGTCGGATCCTACAATTGGGGAAGAGCATTACCTGAATTGGCCTAGGTTTGAGCCATATCAATAGTAAGTAGAACACTCTTTCAGGGTTGAGCTTGAGGTCTAGGCTTTTGAATCCTATTTTACACTATAGATAGATCTTGGCTTGTAACTCATATTAGATCTGGTTACTACTTAAACTCGGCTCTAAATCCAAACTCATTTGTTGGCTCAGAATCTAAAAAAATTAACCTTAATGTCATTTCTATCATTTTGCCCAAAAGTAGTTGTTATATTTTCTTTCGATTCTTTTAAGGGTCAAAACTAAGAAAAAACCGGCAAATTTCCAACCTTACATTATTGGGGAGTTGAACCGACGATTTTTGTTTAGGATTCAACTTCCAACTGAAGTCAACCTTACTCCTTACCTTTGATCTGTACGATTTTAAGGGATGAAACTAACATGTAGACAATGATTCGAACCGGTTCAAGGTTTAATCGGGCTAGTTCAAGGCAAAACCGGCCATCAAGAATAACTCAAAAGCATATTAGGGTTTAAGTTTAAAAATAGCCTGTCATGGGCAGTGAAAAATGTTTTTGGGTAAGAAGATGAGTTAGGTGAGATGCTAGTAGAGTAGGAGTGAACACATAAACGCCTCCTTTTGTGTAAATGGAGTTTTCTTCTACCGTCAAAACATCTGAAATGTTTGTTCTTCTCCTACCCGATTATGCTTTTGACTTTTACATTTAACCCCTCGTAGCTCTAAAAGTCCAAGTTTGGCATATGAGTACTTTTGAAAACACACACAAATATATATATATATATATATATTGTGTGCCTCTCAAATTCAAACCTCCAGTTTGGATGGGGTCCTATTAACAACCAGCTTTTGTCTTTTATTTTTTTAATTTATATTTTCTAATGTATGACTGCAATTGTGTATGATAATCTCCCAAGGAAAGAGCATTAAATTTGACCCTTCTTTTTTTTGGAATTGGTGTCAGGATTATTTGCTATTTGTGGGGGCAAAAATGGCATCCTATAGGTATTGTGTCAGCTAGTGAGTGTCCCACGTGACACATAGGGGATCATCGTATCTTACAATAGAAGGGCCATGGATGCATGACATACCTTTGTCCTTTTGGATGTATGAGGAACCCCTTATAGATGCATGCATATATATATATGTTGTATCTTTGTTGAGGGAAAATGATAAGTTGCACTCCCAAATTGGAGGCGAGAAACATGCAAGAGACGTTTATATTTTTTTTGCAATAGGACTTTCTTTTTTTCCAGAACTCTTTGCCGAAAGGCAGGTATGATATGAAAACAACATTCTCCATTCATGAACTCCAAACTCTAAGGTATAAAGGGGAGATTTTCAATGCATCTCACAGTTGTTATATATTGATTTATGACTGCTGTGGGGACAGCGGGTGCAATGCCACATGTAAGTCATTTGATTATGGTGGTCGGAGAAGAGACCTGTCTTCTGATGGTCCAACATGCAGCTTTGGAACATAAATGGGGTCCCATTAGGGATTTGGTCTCGAGTCAATGATTCGTATATGCACTCAAAAAAAAACAAGGGAGAAAAAGTGAATCGGGGTCGGCCTTCAATCTTCACCAGAGATTCTGATTAATGTTTTTTTCTTCCCTTTCATTTGCACAAGCAAAACTGTTCTTCCCCAATTTCAAACTTGTAATCTTCAATTTAAAATTTGTCTATATAATCCACCTCATTTTCATCTAACAATGTAAACAAAGAGTATTTGTTATCTCCTCAGCGATGTGACACTTGAAAATTTGAGTGTTACTCTTTGGAGGATTAATCAACATCAGATAATCGGCTTTAGTCGACACATGGTACAGCATTGAAACCAAGGTCCCAAAATTTTTGCAACAAATATCTTTGCCGCACTCTTTCCAGCTTCATTTTTCAATCTAACAAACAATATTTGTGGTTGCAATTTAAGCCATAATTAGGTATTTAATTAAAAATAAAATTAGAATATGAGGTAAAAAAATATTATTAAATAGTTAAACCGATATTCATTCAATCACCAAATGAAACAAGAACGACCATGACAACAATAACGACAACAGTAGCAAAAACAACAACAAAGATAATAATAACACAATATCTTTAGATATAAATAATAAATTCAAAAAAATAAGAATAAGAAAGAAAGAAATTACATTTTCAAAATTAGAAAGGGTATTTTGGTAAATTGATGTGCTTGTCGTAGCAACTGTGGACGGTGCACGGAGGTTGCGGGAGTGCGCTACAATTCGCGCACGAGAGTCGGTGACACGGTTCGCACTTCAACGTGAATCCATTCGAAAGTGAAGGGCAATTCCGTCAAATGGGAAATTGAACTACGTGGACTGCCGTCTGCCTGAATCGAACTCTAAATAATAATAGAATTGTTTTTTTAATTTCCTTTTAGAGAAAAACAAAAGCAAACTTTTTCGCCGGGATTTGAACAGTGCACCACCCATTTTGATCGTACGGTCATATAGATGGAGTAAGCTGCTTTGACCGACTTTAAATCAATTAATTTTTATGGGAAAATTAATATCCATATATTTTATTAATTCTTAATTCATATTTATTAAAGGTAATTAAAATATAATAAAAATACACCTATTGATGTCAACTTGTCACAATTAATATTTTAATAAAAATATTTATTAAAGGTAATTAAAAAAATTTTTAACCTGAAATCTTGAGTTCCAGACTCTACCCTCTATTCAAATATGATTTCTTTTGTAAAAGAAAAAAAATTAAAATAATTTGATTTCTATTAAAGTCGATGCAACGGTTGTTAATAGTGTTACTTTTTACATTTAGTGAAAAATTAGATAATACAATTTTTGAGATTATAAATTGTAAAAAAAAATGTGAATTTAGATTATATATTTTGGTCATCAATAAAAACCAGAGGAGTTCCTGTCTGAGAAATATTGACATAGATAAAAATAATGTGAATTCCAATGCGATATCATCTTTGTCCAAACAAATAGGATTGCCCAACCCCACAAAATTACAATTATGTACGAAGTTGGACAAGTAGTTGTTTTTGTGATTTTTTTTTTTCCAATTAAATGTATTTGAATTAAATCCGGTAAGGCTTGTGTTGGTGATGACGGGCATTACTGAGAACTCTTTTAGCAGTTGCCTGAATTGGGCAACTCGAGCCGACGAACCCATTCACCAAATCAAGATACGTACTGAGTTCATGACACGCCGCCATGTTCATCACCGGGTTGAAACTGGGTGACTCCATATGGCTACTACCGCTACTTAGCCGGAGCTCCTTACCCACCTCGGCGTAAACCAATTGGGCATCCATGATCCTGTTTTGAACCCATTTGGAGAGGCCTGAGAAATGATTATCGGGCCGATCGGAACAATTCCGGCCGGTCGGGGAGTTGTTATTATCAGTCTGGTCATCAAGGACAAAGCCAGGCATTTTTGTGACCACATCGTCCGCATTAACTATGCGGAGCACTTTGGTCCCTTGTTTTTCAAGTTGAGCCCTGAAGGCCCGGTTTCCGACCCGCGGGCCACCGAAGGACATCACAGTCACCAGAGGAGCACATTTAAAATTTGTCTTAATATCGTAGGCCGTTAAAGTGGCTAGCGCCGCGCCGAGGCTATGGCCCGTGATTGTAAGGCTTAGCGGCTCGTCCCCGTAGGATTGCAGCAACCGCGAGATCTCCGCTCTCACCATCTCCTGCAAGCTTGGGCTTGTGGAGGCCCGCGAAGTGTATAGACTTAGAAAACCTGTCTCCACCATGGGACTGGGCCCGACACAGCCCACCAATTCCGCATCCTCATCGGGAATGTGAGTAAGGGTGGCGCGCAGATTCTCCAACCACTCCATGCAGGTGGCTGTGCCACGGTAGGCAATGACGAGGTCGCGGCGCCCGAGGCGGGCGATCTCCTCCTTGTCTTGACAGACTGCCACGTAGCCTATCCAGCTGGACTTTGTCGCCATCCAGTTAGGCGCCTTATCGGTCCAGCGTGGCAGCCGGATTGATGACGTGGCACGGAGGTTTCTGGTTATCCGGTAGCCTCTCCCCTCAAGCCCGCACTGGCCCAACAATGCGCCCTTCGGGTACCGACACGTCGCATAGGATGGAGAAGCCGGGTCGAAGTCAAAGGACTTGTAGGCAGCTTCCACGAATTCACCGTACCGTAGGATCTCGCCCCGTAAGTTGTCGTCCAGCGGGTCGAGGAGCCCATCCCAATTCTTGATCCCTTGGTACTCCATCCATTTCTTGCCAAGTCGAACCGGCTGTGAACCGGTTAGATGTCTAGTTAAGCCGGGTTGGTTTTTGTACTTGGCCGGATTCAGCAACCCTTCCCAGCTCGTCTCCGTTGTCCTCAAAGGTGTTGTCGTCTTCAATTTGACCCTTTCGGCTTGGACGCATGTAATGTTTTTGGGAAGTGGTTGGAGAGTGCAATGTGGGTGGTGGTGCAGAGAGTTGGTTTTGAAAGAGAGCTTCATTTGTGTTTCTATTACAGTTCGACTGAATCTTCTATTAGAGAAGACAGTCGCCTGTATGTGTGGAGGCTCTGGGAGCAGTTTGGGTTGAATGAGATCATTTATCTTATTTATAAACACAAAAAGTTAAACAGTATATATAAAGGGGGGGAGAGAGAAAGAGAGAGAGAGAGAAGAGCAATACACGTAGTTTGACTCTATGGTTGGTAGAAACACAAAAGGTACAGCCACGAAAGAGAAAAATAGAGAGGACACGAATGTTCACCAGTACTTCACGGTTTAATGATAAAAAGAAAAGAGAAAGGTCAATGGCGGAATCTTGTATGAGTTAACTTCATTAACTCAATTTATAGTGTCGGTAAAAAATGAAAGTGAAAAAATGATATTACTCAACAGCACTAAGGAGTTTATTAAAGGGGCAAATACTAAGGGGGGTGAGTCTGAATATTGGTTCTAAAACTTTATTAGCTATATATATTAATTTAATTGTAATATTGTTATTTATTAAGATGTTTTTAAATACCCGTATTTCAAAAGCATTTAATGTATTTTAAGGCTCATAACCTACCTGGGTAATATCAACTTGAGCCAACGGACCTTCATTTTCTTATTTTTCATGTAATTAATAAAGTAGAAAAAATATAATTTATTTTTAAAAAAATGACATGAGAGAGAGTGGTAGGGACAGCTGAGATGATAGTCACATCGAAAAGGATCCATTAAAAAAATATAAAAAGATTGAGAGGTTGAGAGGAGTTTGTGGGTGAGGTGCCATAAGCTGGATTGATGGTAGGATAGGGCAAGGCAAGTTTGTGGGTATGTGACCCAACTAACAACCTTCCGTCCTTCCCTTGACGCGTGAAATTTTCAGGACTCCCTTGCCTCAGATTCTGGACTTGTTGGCTTCCCTCCTCTCCTCCAATTTTCTTCCTTTTTCTTTTGTTTCCTCAGAGTTTGCTATTTATGGTTGGAACTCCTGATTTTTATTGAGAGTGCAAGTGCCAATCACAATTGATTGTTATTGTGTTTTTCATATAATAATATAAATATTTATGTACGTAATAAATAATAAAATTATATTTGGGTGACGTTTTTCTTTTTTCTTTTTTATTGAGGTGTAATAATTACTTACTATGATAAACAGATTATTTGTGAAATTTTAAAAAACAAAGTCAAAAATTTATATTAAGGGATATGAAATATAACACGTAGGGAGGAATGTACAAAATTTTTAATTTAAAAAAATAATATTTTAAAATATTTTAGTAACAATTTTCAAACTTCTATACGCATTCGAAGTTGTTATTAAGATTTTAAGTAACTTGGTTTTGAAAAAACAATTTAATAGTCACAACCCTCCTATTCCACCCCATAACAACTTCATGATCTAGAATTTAATACTCATGTAACCAAAAAAGGAAGATTTTAAGTTATTTGCTAAAATCCCAATGAAAAATTTTTAAACTTGTACATATTAATTTTAAATTTTAGATTTTAGTGGTATTTGCTTCTAGCAGGCGCAGAAATCGGCCGAGCCAATTCAGTAGCAACTCTCATTGCGATTTTGGCTCTATGAGTCAAACCCGTAAACCAAATGAGCAATATTTTTTTAACTAACATAAAGTATTTGACTCATTTGCTTTATAAATATATATATATATATATATAATATCAAACTCTTTAAATGATTGGATACTCTATCTCTTAATCAAAAATCTCGAATTTGAACTCTAAAAATGAAAAAAAAAAAGAATTTGAAAGAATCAACCTCTAAAATGAGCTATACAGTATTCGGATCGGATTAATTGAGAGAAAATCAGATACTGATCGGTGAAAACAAAAAAGGATATATATATATATATATTATAATATAATATGTATTACACTTAACTAAGTCCATTTTAAAAGTTTGTCATGTATAATATGTATGAGCAGAAAAACTAAATATCAGGACTCTCAATTCCGTTCGATTCATTTTTTATCCTTTATTTTTGTGTAATATATTAATATATATATATATATATATATATTTAATTCTTGTGTAGGTATGTTGTAGCCAGCTTGCAACAAATAATTATTGAACGAAGAAGGACAAAAACTGTTTTTTTTTTTCAGATAATAACTGTCGTCCTATTTGCATGGGAAACATTTAATTTAGGGTCATTGCATTAACTTAGAGGACCCAAGAAACGAGATTTGAGTACACTTGCTTGATCTCATTCTGGCCACATGATTAGTATATCATTGCTTATGTTGTCAAGACCTTTTAAGAAAGACAGGGAATAATGAACAACAAGAAATTTTATATAAAAAATATTTCAAATTTTGCTTAATCCTAGGTTAACCTACCCTTTAACTATCCTCAATTTTGAATGTTGTCTATCACTTAGGTAAGATCATTCTGCCAACATAGCTAAGCAAATGAACTTATGGAGGCTGGGGGACAATTATTTTAATTAACACTAATAAATGGATTAAAATACTCTTTTCTTGAGATAAATTATCGGTATTCAATAATTATTTTGAATCCGATTATATTCAATTTGAATCATTTTGAACTTCTAAATTCTTTGAAAATGTTTTCTTCTTTTTTTTTTTCCTTGTAAAGAATGTCATGTGAATGGGTTAGAACAAAAGGGTGCAAAGGAAAGAAAAAGAGAGTTACTCATGGACTACCCCAAAAATAAAATAAACAAAATAAAACTCTCTACACGTTAAAAAAATAATAATAAATTTTGAAGCACTTTTTATGAGGATCTTTTTTCATTTAATAGAAGGGATATTATTTTCCCATAAATACAATTGTTCAAATTGGAGGGGCAAATCCATATGGGGCATCGAAGATATTGCCTTCCCCATATGGCAAAAATGAAATATAAGAGTGAAGGGACAGTACAATGGCCAAGTGGGTTCTTATTTTATTTTATATTTCTTTTTCTTTGCATGGATTGCATCAAATGGGACACCATGCATGATGCATAGATAGACAAATTGCACCAATGATTGTTTTACCAATTAATTGTACCAACATGGATTTCTGCCTCTACCCTTATTCTCATATAAAGAAAAAAAGAAAATATTTGTGAGAAAATCTGCCTCTACTCAATTTTATTATATGTACTTACACCCATAGGAAAATGCTTTCTATATCATGAAAAGACAATGTTGAAAAGCCAAACTTAGATGCATTAAAAATTTAAATATATTTATATATATTGAAGCATAATTTGTTGCTTTTGACAATGACAAAATAAGTAGTGAAGATTTTCTTTATCATAAATATTCCATGAAGGCTTAGTGTTTTATATATATATATATAGAAGATATTCGAATTCGAGATTTCAAAAAAGAAATGAATCATATTAGTTGAATTATAGGTAATTCGCTAATTGATTCAATGGTACTGTGTAATGATAAAATTGGACCATTAAGTTGGTTCCCCTTGTGACGGACTTGGAAGAGAGTACTTGTCTACTTGTTAGCATGGACAGCATGGGCTTTTTAAATAAGTATTTGGCCGCATTTTAGTGAATGGCTAGAAGTCTCTGCATCTAAGTCTCAAAAATATTATGAAAAATTTTAGAAATGATATTAAAATCTATTATAATATTTTTTATTTTTCTAAAAATTATAACCTCTACTTTCTTTTACTCGTTGCCTGCTGCATGTTGGACTCTTACATCCTAATTGCAATTTCTAACTTTGCCTTTGCTTCTTAGGATTGGGTTTCTCTCCACCAAAAGCTTTGCATGTGATCCAAAGCCGTTAAAATAGCTCTCTCTCTCTCTCTCTCTCTCTCTCTCTCTCGATTGAAAGGAAATTACAAGAATAAAACAATCGAAATCTATAAAGTGCATGCAAATTCCACTTCCATAATATCAAACAATACCACGACGAAAGCTCTAAACTTGTGCCACTCGAACTCGGAATTTTTCACATTTTTGTTATTGGCAAAATACCTTCCTCATGCAATTTCAATAGAACGAGAGGTTGAAGTCCATGTGTTTCTTTTTAATGCTTTAGCTCTAACCTTCAATTTGAAGAAGATTTCAATTACTTTTCCTTTACTCCAATCAAATGACTCCTTTTATAAAATGGGATCCACCATTCATGTCCATTGTTTTTTCACCACGTGTCCTTTAGGAGGTGGAAAATGACAAGCCAAAAAAAACCCATTTGAGGATGATAAAGAGAATACACCCCATATGCATTTCTTACTTCTTTTCACTTTTAGGCCTTAGCAAAGGCCTTATAGACCTAATTTCTCACATTTTTATGACCATCAAAATTATATAAAAAAAAAAAAAAAAACACCCCATGAGAGACCTTAGCAATCACATGCCATCCAACTAATTACAAGCTAGCATAGCCAAAAAGGATTAAACTCAAGTTGCCCTTTCCTACTCTTAAAATAATATAATTACATGGTAACCTCTTCTCCCAAAAGAGCCAATAAATAATATAATATTATATATATATATATATATATATATATATATATCAAATTAAATTACATATTCGATCAACAAACTTTGACGCAATGGTTGAGTTGTTATTTTGATGATTTCGAGATCATAGATTTGAAATGTTGAAACAGTCTCTTTGCAAAAGTAAGAAAAATATTGTATACATATATGTCCACCCTCCCCTACCCGCATACTAAATCGAGAAACATTTCATACACCGAATGAATCATTTTAAACTACAAATTCTATCATTTTTATAGCTCCATTAGTTCTCCCCTGTGAGATACTTAATGCATTAATTATAGCATTACATAGGTCCGTATGTTCAATACCTAGTATCTATTGTATACTACTAAAATTATGGGGATATTTAACATTATTCTCTTCCTATATATTAAAAAAATAAAATAAAATCTAAGTGGAGTAGAGGCAAAATTAGGAATAATGATTTAATAGATAGACAGTTTAGTAAAATGTGGTGCTAAGACCTTTAAATAAATCATGAATTTGAAATTTGAGAATGAAAAATATTATACTGAAAGGGTCTATCTAAATAGATTAATCAAAATATGATTTCGAATATCATGATGAAAAAAAAAAAAAGATGTCATATAACTTAAAAATGGATTTATGTCAACGCCTCTTGGTGCGCCTGCTCCCTCAAAACCCTACTATCTTGGGAAATCAAAAACATTGACAAGATCATATCATATCACATCATTTATACCATGGCCTTTTAAATATTTTTCCTTGAACTTTGGGATTCACTCCCCCTTCTCTTTTGAAGTTTTTGTCATGCTTCTTAATAATAAGTAATTATCTACTTTGCTTGATCTGCATATGATCAAGTGTCTAAAAGCACTTTTGAAATGAAATATCAACCAAATGTCTCCCGTTGCCCCCAATAATTAATCAAATATCTGAGGCCTGTGGTTTGTGTTGGTGGGTCCCACTACCACTACAAAATGTATAATGAAGTAGCCAGGTACCTAAATTTATTACCCTCATTGTCTTTATTTCCAACTCTTACTTTCCCTTCTTTCTAAAAAGGGTAATTATCCAATACAAAGAAACATATACCAGAGCAATATAAAATTTATATCAAGAGAGTAAAATAATTTTTTTAATTTTACCATTATTTTTAGATACCACTTTAGGACTCAATTTTCTGATCTGCGTGCAGAATACTTTTCATCAAAATCACTAGGGAGAGAAAGAAGTCCCTCTAATCTTCTTTCATTCTCCCACTACCTTCGCAGAAGGAAATGTGGACATTGGTTTTCTTGATTTACTTAATAAGGTATTTATCTAAGATGACTTGCTTACATATTTCATACCTTCCCAAACAGCCGCCATTGGAAATTTTCTTTGAGGGAACTTTAGAGGATGGAACACGCACATAAAGTAGGCAAAGATAAACAAAATATCCTACATTCTTTCTCAAAGGGGTGGGTGGGGGAGGGTTTCATTTTGGATAACATTTTTCGTGTATATGGTTGTCATTTTCATAAACTATGGCAAGAACCAAAACCCACCTACTAGAAATGACAAACACAGCCCTTGATAGAACTCGAAATGAAAACAATAACTCTCCACCCTAAATTCTAAATCTAAACATGAACCACCACAAGTGAAATATACAAAACTGAAACTCATTTTCCCAGAGAGGAACCCGTTCGCGCAATGTTTACTAAATTTGTGTCAAAGTACTAAATTTAATATTGCAAATTAGCAAAACTTATGTTACATTAGATTAATTATATGTCCTTAAGAATATACGAATGATAAAGAGCTCTTATTCAAATATTTTTTTGAGATTGATCTAGTGTTCGAACCTTCGTAAACGTATGTATTTTCACAATTTTCGTGGCACTATATAACCAAAAAAAAAGAAAAAGAAAGATTAATTATACAATTGTGGGCCCCAAGAGAAATAGAAATAAATTGATTGTGGTATCTCAAGTGTGAAGACATGAAAGCAATTTATAGATCTCCAATACATGGAAAAATTAAAATAATGTAATAAAAATCATGTTTCTTGTAAAGAAAACAAAAGTGACATCTCCAGCCCTTTGATAAATTCAAACAACTGCATTTTAGCTGGAAATATTTGTATTTTCTTTTTTTCTTTGGAACACCTGTATTTATGAATATTATTGGTCTTGATTTCTAGTACTTATACATGTGAGGATCCATAAATGCAGTGCCCTTTTTAAGCAAATTATTTTTTATTCCACTTTTGCCCTCATATTTTTAAATATATATATATATATTTATGATTTGGTGAAAATATAAGATTGCGTGACATATATATGAATCATGCTCAATCACCTTAGCACTTAGAAGCGTTAAAATAATGGGATTGCTTCTAACCAATGTTGGTTGGCTCAGTTTGAAGGAAATTGAGTTTCCTTAATCATGGTCGTGAGTTTAACTCCCTATGAATATAAAAAAAAATCACATTGGGAGAGTCTCCTCCGAATGAAGACCCGATCGCGGGTCAGTTTAAATTAATCGAAATAAAATTCTAGATACTAGACGGTCAACCAGCGCACAAAAAAAGGGGGATTGCTTCTCCGTATGAAGATAACAAACATTATGGGCAGCAGTTGGCATGATGCAGTGTGCACAAGAAGGGCAAAAAAAGAAAGGGGGTTATCTGCTTGTTGGTTGTGCTATGTTTAAGCTTAATTAAACTATATATAATTGGGCATCGTTAATTAGTACCTTCCAACGGCGAAAACGAATATGCATAGAGAGAGAACCCAGAACCCCTCATGATGTTTGATTTACCGTGGATAGTCGGCTTAATAGGATACAGTGTAGTGTAAGGCCTTTTAATAAAATTTCGATTTTGAAATTTGAAAATAAAAAGAATTATATTAAAAAAATCATCCCTAAATAAGATTCTGCAAACGTTCAAACCGGATTAATCAAATAATAATTCCTGGTGTCGGTAGTGGAAACAAAAATATATATATTTGATTTTTTTTATATAAGGAGATTTAACCAAATAAAATCAAAAGAATATGAAAGTGAGAAATCCTTAAGCTATTTCTGGAAAAAAAATAAATAAATAAAAATAAAAAAAGTTAGATTTGATGCAACCTAATCTGGTTTGCGCTATTGTATAGGCCCAGCTTAAGTAGAGCACAAATCACGGGCCCCAGCATTGGGCCAATCGAGGCCCTTAGAGCTAAGCAGTAGCAGATACCTCATATACAATCCTAGTTATTACCAAAAAAAAAAAAAAATTCTTTTTCCTATTATTATTATTATTATTATTATTATTATTAAAAGGTATTCTCTTTTGATTTTTGTTTATAATTTAACCACAAGTACTTACAATTTTTGTGAGCGAAGATTATATATATAATAGAGATCTACCGGATAATGTATCAATTTTGGTGTGTACATTTCCAAATACTATGCTTTGTAGGAAAAACGCTCCTCTCCACTCTTGGAGCTTCTCTAAGTTTTTTCTTTTTCCCGTCAGAGACGTCCCTCTTCAAAGAGAAAAATAAGAGGTGTGAGAAATTCCCATCTTTGTGAGGCCCGCCTTTGCCTAAGAGGCTATAATCTCTCTCTCTCTCTCTCTCTCTCTCTCTCTCTCTCTCTCTTATGAATTTATAATCTGACTTATCACCGAGAATTTTCCTGGCTTCAACTGCATGAGATGTTTGAATTCTCCCCAAGATGGCAAAAGAGTAGATGGCAAAAGAGTAGAGTGGGCGTGATGGGACAAAAGAATATTAAAAAATACCAATGACTCGTGGGCCTATTGATAGTATGACTCCCTTAACAAAAGTTGAGTTCAAATCTTGAGAATGAAAAAATAGACTAAAAAAGTTAACTCTTTAATTAGATCTTACAATTACTCGAATCATATTAATTAGATTTTTAGATACTGGTGTTTAAGTTAAAAAAAAAAATGGAGTAGCCAAAACTAGGTGACCTTTAAATATTTTTGCATGGTGGCCTAGGCCTTGCATGCATAATATGGACAAAATGAACAAAATAGCTCTCTCTCTCTCTCTCTATCCTCATAAGCCATCACGTGGCATGAAACTGACCCAAAAGGAGCAAAAATAGGGTTAAATTGCATGAACATTCCACTTCCATATGCTCAAACTAGAATCAGCAAAGGTCTCTAAACTAGTGCCACCCAAAAGGGGAATTATCACATTTTCGGTATTGAGCCCTTCCTCATGTAATAACAACAATATGAGGTCGTAATCATGTTTTCTAGTATCCTTTCCCACATAATCAATTACTTTTACTTGCTTTGACACCAATCATATAACTTATTACCCACTTCACTAAAAAATCCCTCAAATGGATCGGACATTAGTCCATTGTTTTGTTCTCCTCCACATGTAAACACGTGTTCTTAGTTCGTTTTGTTTCTAGGCCCTAGCAAAAGCCATATGGACCTAAATTCCCACATTTTTCATGACAATCAAAATTAAAAACATAATAAAATCATTGGGCATAGCTTGAGTGGGTGGGTGTCATGGGTTTGTGCGTCTACCCCCTGTTGTTAGCCAATTTAGCCGGTAATAACTCTTGAGAAATTAAATTTATTATAGACCATTTGATTGGAGGTTTTTATGTGCAAAGAAAGAGATACTCCTCATTGCATGGTTTAATTATTTTTTCCCATCAGACTCCTTTAGATTGAATGGTCGAGTACTCTACTATCTTAATCAGAGCTATTGAGTTTGAACTTTGGGAATAAAAAAGATTTGAGAGAGTCAATCCCTCAATAGGCCTTACAATACTCGAATCAAATTAATCAGATAAAATCGAAATACCGATCGACGAAAACCAAAAGCAAAAAAGAAAATTACTTTTGGCCCCAAAATGGAAGAAGAGAAGGGGGGATTCTCACCGCCTTCGGTGCGTCCATTCCCATCAAGCTCTCGCCTGAGATCAGGTTGGGCCCTAATAAAATTAGTTGTCCAATCAAGCCCAACCTAAAGCTTTAGCCTATGATGAACATTCAACAGGGATAGATCTCGTGCTATAATAGTGGGCCAGATGGGCCTTTCAATTTATGCTCGACTCTGTCCTTCGTAATTCTGGTGTTTGATTAGATTGAATGCATGTATGAGGTTTTGTTGGTAATTCATGAGGTTTGGAGATCAAATACACGTATGAGTAATCAATGACACTTTTGAAGGGCACAGGTATAAAAGTTCTCGTCTTTATAAGAACACTCAAGCAATAAAAAGATTTTATTCAAATGTTTTTTCATATCTTATGGTTAAATTTTTATGGATATGTGTATTTTTACGATTTTCATAATCGCATGATACCCAAAAAAAACATATATATATATATATATATATATATAAGATATTAGATGTTGCATCGTTGACCATTAATGGGATGGGTGTCTCTTTGGTAGGCCCATGTTACCACCATGATTTAATCTTACTTTGTGAACTAAGAGGAGTACACTGCACGCATGCGTGGTGTGGAGTTTGAATTTCCTTATGAAATATTGGGTGATGTACTCATATGTAAATATATATATATTAAAACGTTAATTTAAATTTAAATTTATAAAATTAAAATATTGAAATTTGTTAAAAAAATTATGACTATTTACAATGAATAATTATAAAGGTTTGAATATTTTTTAAAATATTTGTTATATTTATCAAACATTTTAATTTATATTTAAGTAGAAACTTTATTTGGTAAGTGATATATTGAAAAAAAAAAAAACAAAAAAACAAAATTTCAAAATTATGGCTTGGAAAAACAAAGAAAAAATTTTTCACCAAATAAATACATGTATTACACTTTTGGTATAATATAAGTCAATGAAATATAAAAATATTTTTAATATAATATAGATTATAGAAAGAACAATGAGAGAGATGTGAAATTTTATTCTGAATTGAATGGATACAAATTATAGAATACAAATTATAGAGAACAAGAAGAGGGAGGTGGTATTTTTATTCCATATCGAATGGATATAGATTATGGAGAGAACAAGAAGAGAGAAATGATATTTTTATCTCATATTGGATGGATATAAATAGAATAAGGAGAAAAATGTGTATAAATGAAGAAAAAAGGGAAATGGACGTCCAAGATAATTTGTAAAGGCCCAGCCTTAGGGCCCAAGGCCAAGCCCTGGGTTGACCCAACGCCCAAGGCCCAAGTCCCAACCTTGGTTGACCAAGGTTCCAAGACCCAAGGCCCAACTTTGGTCGACCAAAGGTTTGGTCGCCTTGTTTACTTTTTTTTTAATGCTAGATCAAGTACACTTTATGTTTCAACAAAAAATCTATAAACAAAATGACTATTGGGTTATTCACACAATATCATACAAGGTTCAGTATAATCTGAAAACAAAATAGAAAAACCATTCAAGGCATAGATAACCACCGGAGTCCAGCAAATTTTCTGCTGGAAGCAGAAGTATCAGAGCTTCGTTACCTACAGCACCAATCCATAATATCATATCCCCTGCACATTTGCTTTTAGTTAGTACAAGATTCTAATCCACCCCACTCTCCCACGCCCCTCTTTCCACCTGGCCAACACCCAAGCTGTCCCCCCCACCTCACCACTGCCGCAAAAATTTATATATTTATATATATTTCATTAACAGCACAAATGAAAAGATTTAGAGAAAAAAGAAAAAATTTGGAGAAAAATTTACATCTTTTCTTTCCTTTAGAAATTTAAAAATAATAGAAAATAAAGGATTTAAAGGAGTTTGAGATCTCTCCAAATTTAAAAACTTTTCCCTCTCAAGAGTGAAAAAAAAATGAAGGGTAGAAAAATATTAGTATTAAATATTTTTTATATTCTAAAAATATCCTTCAAAAGTTGATACTAGAACTTTTTATTCTCAATGAGTGTCATTTTATTTCTTTTCTTTTATAAAATTTTCAAACAAAATAGAGAGAAAATTATAATTTTTCTCTTCTTTTCTTTTCTCTCTTGACTAATCTTTTTTTTTTTATTTCTAAAACTCCCAAACATACCATAAATATGATACCTAAAGAAGTGATGAATTTGGTGAGAACAAATATATCTAAAAATATAATCATAGAATTGAATTGCATAAATCTATTGCTTCAATTGAACTCAACATCTCTACAAAAGACTATTTAATATATAAAGAAAACTTACCTGAGGGGTAAGATAGTGATTCAGATGGTTGACAAGGAAAAAATGCTCCACAAGCTCACTAATGGATTCATCAGGGTCTAGTGGCACATTCCCCACAAGAACCTGCAATAATCAGAATTTGCTAGTTGAGTAAGGGACATGAGCATGACATAATGCAATCACATCTACCATAAAGCAATAAACATATCAATCTCAAATATACTTTCAAAAAGTGTGCATGCTAAATTAGTGATACTGTAAACTCAAATCCCTCTCCCTTTTACCTATGCTCAATCTCATTAGTTCTAGACTCCCAATCTGACAAGAAAAAAGATTAAAAGAACAGCAAGAAAAATAAGAACTATCCATCTTCATCCTTCTTTCGAATCAGTATTCTTTTTCAAATACTTAATCGATTAAAGTCATTTGTTTTCATCAAAGAAAAATAAGAATAAAAAGAGAATTCACAAATGAATGATTGAAGAGAATGTTCTCACAGACCCCTCAAGAAGAGAGGCATAAAACTAAAATATATGACGAGGTGGAGGGTCACCCAGCCAATGGAGCTAGTCACAGTGCAAATATAGCAATTTTCTGTTTTTATAGAACTATGCTCCCTTGTACATCTTTGATAAAGCTCTTCCCATAAGAAAAATATCTAACTCAGAAAACAGTTCAAAAGACAGGATGATGTCAAAAATATAAAGATATGTAGTCATTAAAAGTAAAAATTTATGCAACTAGGGTAATTTAATTCTAAAGAACTGAATGTGGCACTTGCAAAACTTAGAGCTTCAAACTGGAGAGTTTTAACACCATTCCTTGTGAAATTTTCAGAAGGTACCATAATATATGAGGGATCTAGATAAGATGATCATTATCATGTATGTGCTAAAAAATAAAACAAGATCTGCTTATGTAGTGAAAACCAGTCTCTACTGTAAATTGATCTGAACGATGTCTCTTTGATGCAAGTAAATGCAACCTCATGTTTCCGGCGTTGACACCCAAGCTCCCATGCCTTCTCTCTCTTTCAATAAATTATTTGTTCTCAGAGAGACAGAGAGAGAGAGGAGTGAGCGAGGAGACCTCCGGTCAATAAGACCAGGGAGGAATAACAAACAGAAAAATGACTGTCTAAAGAAGATAGAAAACAAGTATCGGTGATCTACATGATTAAACAGGAGAATAAGAAGATAGAAAATTGACGATGGGTATAAGAAGAGAATGGATTGATTATTGGGTCCATTTTGAAGCTTGTGCAGAGCTCGATCTGATCTAGAATGAGAGTAAAGGAGGGGGGAAAGAGAGAGAATCAACCAAGATCTGAGAATTGACTCTCCATTACGTGTTAATTTACCAGTTAATTAAAGAAACAGAGAATCCACACTACACGGAAAGAGAGAGAAAGAGAAAGAGATATGATGGGTTAAACCTACTCAACCGACCATAGAGACAACAACCCACCCTAATTCACAAAAAAATTACACATCACTTTTCAGTTCAGCAACAACGAATCACTATTCACCAAGTGAATCACTATTCACCAAGTGAAGAACAACCAAATCCTACGTGGAAGGGAGTTTGTTACACTTATATCTATATAGTTAATAAACAAAGTTGAGTTACCAAAGTTTGGTAATTTGATGCTTGAGAAAGTGTCCATTTCTTGAAAAAGGTTAATTATCTGATGCCTAGAAAGCTATTAATTCACACACACAAAAAGGATCTATTCATAATGAAAAAAAATAAAATATCTAGAATTAAATTGGAAAATAGGTAAAAAAAAAAAATAGAATTCCTTTTATAATTATTCATAATTTATTTCTTTTGTTTTTTTTTTTCTTATTACAAATTTTTTAATTTTAATAATAACTGCTAAAAACATATTTTTGGTTGCAATAAGATTATAAATACTATAATCTTTAGTTTTGATAAACATTATTTGTTGTATTTGAAATAATTTTTTTTAAATATATATATATATATATATATATAAATGTTTTAGATAAATAAATTTTACTTCTTCCAAAAGAGAAAATTATTTGTCAAGTCTCTAAACTTTATCCCAAATTTATAAATTAGTTCCTAAACTTTAAAACGTAACGATTGAGAATCTAAATTTTAAAATTTATAACTTATTGGTCCACTAACGGAGACAGACTATCTGTTAAATATTGACGTAAAATGACGTGCAATTTTAATTGGACATACGAATGTTGACGTGGTAGATTTAGGTCAGCACTCCAAAACAACTCATATTGACGTGGCAATGCCACGTACAGAATTCGATGATGTGGTAGTGCCACGTAAGCAATTGCTGACATGGCAATGCCACATTAGCAAAAAAATCCCTTAAATGGTTAAAAAAAAAAATTGAATCCCCCCCTCTCTCTCTCAAATGGGTTTTAAAAAAATCTTCCCCAAAATAGGTTAAAAAAATAATCCTCTCTCTTCTCCAAAAAATGCCTCCAAAATCATGGGTTTTCTTCTCATCCAAGAACATGGTGAGAAAGAGATGATTCGCTTGGCTTTTGGCCTTAAAACCCTCCTTCAATCTCCCATCTTCAAAGCCAAAACCCAGTTAGGCTTTTTGTCAAACACTTTGTCTACAGCAAATACTCTCAACAATGGCTTCGTTTTGAAATAGTAATTACTAAATTTATAAGATAATACATTTTAAAAAAAATGCACAGCAAGAAAAGAATCAACTCTTTCTCTCTCTCTCTCTCCCCCCACGCACTGTCCATCTATATATATCTCGCTCTCTCTCCCCGTAGAAAGGATGTTTGCAGTGCTGGTGATCGGAGAATTGGGCCCATCAGTTGTAGTCGAAGTTCTTCAACAATAGTGTGGAAATTCATACCATGAATAAAAAAACCATTCATCTCTGGCTTTAAGAGCTATGATTGATGTTTTAGTGAGAAGTAGGTAAATATCGAATGCCCAATCCTTGATTCAATTCTTCGAATGGTTAGAAAGAGCATGCTTCGAGGGTTGAGATTCTGGATTCATTGATAAAGTTAAGTTCTGGTTGGGGTTTTTATTGATAGGGTTTTTGATCTTTTGATTCGGGTTTATGAGCAGTCTAGAAAACTAAGGGAAGTTACAGAAGCATTTCAGGTGTTAAAGCAAAGTAAAGTCAATGCTTGTGATAGCCTTCTCTTTCTTGTTTCCAATCTGACTATTGTTGTAAGCTTCATATCCATAAAGAGAGTCCTCTTTTTCATGCCCTTATACCGAAAATATTCTGAATCGGCTCAACTAAATTTAGAGTTTGGTTGATTTACACTTTTTCATTTGATTGTTTTACTTATGGTGAACCGACAAATTTTGGGTTCCAAAAAAATTTGTCCAGTTTTGGTTTTGGTTCCAAAAAATTCTCTCACAAAAAGTGTTTTGGAACATGTTTACAAGGTGTTTGATCGAGTACCTGAACCAAAATTGTTCTTGTATAAGGCGATAACTATAGGATACATGAAGAGAAAGATATACAACGATGTTTTAGTGATGTTTCAAACATAAAAAATGATTTTTAATATCTTCAATATGTTTCAGTCCCACTAGTACTACTCAATCTTCTATGACTATCACCACATGTTTTAGACTACTTCTTCTATGCTTCTCTACAACTTTCGCCACATGCACAGCTTCCTTAAGTTTTTAAGTGGATTTTTTTTTCCAACCCATTTGGGGAAAATTTATTTTTAAAACGAGAGAGAAAGATGAGTTTTTTTTCCCCTTCACTAGAGAGGAGAGAGAGAGAGAGGATTGACTTTTTTTCAGTATTTGGGGGATTTTTTACTGATATGGTACTATCATATTATCGAATTTGATGCATGCCATTGCCATATCAGCATGCTACAGATGTGGTGATGTGAGGTGTTTTGAATTATTGATTTGGAATTATCACATCAGTATCCGTATGTTCAGTTAATATGTCATGTTTTTTTGAGACCGTTTGGTAGAGTTTTTTTTTTTGCTAATCTTCTCATTTTAAGGAGAAAACTTACCAAACACCATTTAGGAGAAACTCTTAAAAAAAAGTAACTTTTTTTTAATGAAAGAAATAGAGTTTTAGCAAAAACTCATTGGAGAAGTTTTTGCTTCTTTTTTTTTTTTTAATATAACTTTTCATTTTTTTTATTCCTTTTATATCCTCACTTTAAGGATATGAAATCTCAAATATGTCCATATCATAAATTCATTTACCCGCATATCATCTTTTTTCCTTTATTTTTAATTTTTACTTTTAATTTTTAATTTTTTACATTTAACTTTATTTAAAAATCATCAAATAAGTTTGTTTTTAAAATTAAAATTACCAAACAATTTTTAATTTCTTTTTAAAAATTCTTAATTTTTACTTGTCCTTATAAGGAGAAGAGAAATCAAAAATAAATTTTACTAAATGGACACTTTATGTCAGTATTTAATAGATATATTATTTTTATTATTAATAAAGAGATTAATAAATTATAAATTTTGAAATTTAGGTTTTTAATCGTTATATTTTAAAATTTAAAGAATAATTTATGAATTAAGGACAAAAGTTAAGGAGTTTACAAATAATTTCTTATTTGATTTTGCTTTTGTGGCATGTTGCAGGAATAGACGAGGGTTGACCGCTGCCCGAGCAACGTCAGAATCAGAGGGACTATAAAAGTAGTAAATCTTGATACCAGTCACCTTTCGCCCGCCGGACTCCGGATAGACCATATCCGGTTAAACGCCTCTCTCTCTCTCTCTACCCCTCGTTGCTTCTCATGGCGATTCTTGCATTTCCCTTAGCCATTTCCGTTCTCAAGCCCCGTTCCTCCTCTCTTGTCTCTCTCCTCCACTTCCGCCACCTCCTATGCCGTAGTTCGCTACCCCGTTTCTCGAGGACCACCCCTGTCTCCGCCACCATCTCCACCTCCGCCGCTCCTCTCTCCATCGACCCCAATTCTCAGCCCAAGAAAGCTGCCCCTCCTACTTTTCAACAAGCCATTCAACGCCTCCAGGTTTCCTTCTCTTCTCCTTCAATTTATTAATTAGCCGTTGTCGCTTGTTCGGAACCCTAATTTTTTAAATGGGGAAAAAAAAATTGTATGCAAAACCAGAGTATCGTGTTTCACGGGCTTGAAGCCTGTTTCTAGGTTTTATACATTTGGTAAGTGGAATTATGGAATTGACTGGAATCATTAGAGAAATGGTACGCGAAAGAACTTGGATTTAATTTAATGGAAGAGGGTGCATTTACAGAACGTGAAATAATTGGGACTTCCTGGAGTAAATGTATCCGAGTTTGATTTGAATTAAAATATTGAGAGAGAGAGAGAGAGAGAGAGAGAGAGAGAGAGAGAGAGAGAGGTGCATTACCATGTTTGCAGTTATTGGGAGTTCTTTATTTAAGCACATCCAGACTTATTGATTTGGTTTATTTACTTTGATTTGAATAAATATGCCAAATCCTTTGAGAGAGAAGGAGAGTTCGTGGTAGAGAGAGGTGCATTAACCACCTAGCAAGTATTGGGAATTCTTGGATTAAACATATGATTTAATCAAGTTTGATTTGAATGAATATACTAAAGACCTTAAGAGAGAGAAAGAGGGGCAATACCTGGTTTGAAATTATTGGGAGTTATTAATTAAGCATATCTAGATGTGATTTGATTTAAATGAAGATGCCAGAGAGAGAGAGAGAGAGAGAGAGAGAGAGAGAGAGAGAGAGAGAGAGAGAGAGAGAGAGCTGTCTTTTACCTCTCACTTGTTACTTGTATGTATTAGCTGGTTGTGTTTTATATCTTTTTTCCCATAAATTTATGGTTGGTTTATCCCCTCTAAATACTGTAGGAATACTGGGGTTCTGTTGGATGTGCCGTAATGCAGTGCAGCAACACAGAGGTGATGTCTCAGTTATTCTTTGAGTTCATGTTTGAAGCTGTGCTATCTGTCTATTTACATTTGTAACACATTATGCATGTTAATATGTCTCATCTTCTTCTCTCATTTTATTTAAAGTCTATGCCCTTCCTCTAATATGAATTTGAGTCTTGTTTAAGTCAGGCGTTTATAAATATAATGTCAATGGAGCATGTATTCATGCATGAAAGCATTCTATTATCACTCTTATAATGTCTTGCAGCATTTTATCTTTGTAACTATTGAGTAGGTCGGAGCTGGGACCATGAATCCTTTGACATTTTTACGAGTTCTTGGCCCTGAACCATGGAATGTTGCGTAAGTGTGCTCTTTATTTATCTATTTTTTTTTTCTTTGATAGGAAAGAAAAGATTTGGATGAATCTAAATAGAAAGCCATTAGTCTACCGCCTCTTTGCATATATATGGCTCATTGTCATTGACCATTCTTTCTGCTCCCATATTTTGCAACTCACTTGAATCTAAAGCTTGATGAAACGATAAACTCCTCTAAAGCATGGGGAAAGTCCATAGTTACTATTTGGCTGTTGGTGTCTTATTTTTCATAAGATTCTAGCCGTATTTATTGAGAACTTTAATAATAGATGGCATTTTCCCCTTGTGGTTGGGTAGCCCTTGGGTCTTTGGAGTGATTTCATTTGTCTGCCAATGAATTATGTTAACTTTCATCAGCCATACGTTCTACTATGCACTCTTCCATTGTTTTAGTGCACGAGTAGAAAGTATCTTCAGGGAGGACTGAAGAGAGAGAACTTAGATGTAGAATCAGCAGGATACTACTTGATATAATCACTTGAAAAGCACTTCAAAGTAGATTCTATACAGTAATATGATTCTCTTTTGTTTTGAATGTTTAATAACATCTAAGTTTTGGAGCAGTTGAAAGCTTTTACCTGCGATTGCTAATATGAGGGTTTCTGGTGGAAGGTACGTGGAGCCAAGCATCAGGCCAGATGACAGTCGATATGGAGAGAACCCAAATAGACTTCAACGTCACACTCAGTTTCAGGTCAATTTAGCAAGTTCTGCATTGTAATGGTTCTAATATCCCTTCTTTAGCCGCATTTTGCCTTTGGACTTCCAGTTTGAATTTCTCGTCTCATTGGATTCTATCTCAGGTTATACTGAAGCCTGATCCTGGGAACTCACAGGATCTGTTTATACGCAGCTTATCTGCTCTAGGTATCTAGCATATATATATTTATTTATTTACTTTTCCTTTCCCGTTACACAACCAGTTTGGGATTTTAAGACCTGGTTTAGTACAGGGCAAATGTTTTATATTAATTGTATCAAATTCTACGGGCAGCTCTATTTCAACATTAATTAATGAGAGCTTAATTAATCCAAGGCTGACAGAAAATGTCCTCTCATGACCTGGGGGCAGAATTATTTGGATCACAAAGTCTGAGGAACCATTTTCTTCTCCCTGTCATACATAGCTTTGCCCTGTGCCTCAAAGATTAATCCACCGCCAAGGTTATGATTTCTTTTTACAATAAGTGATCGGTCATTTTACCCTTTGTATAGCTGAATGTGAAACTGCAAGTCGTAGATACATTTGTCACACTTGAGTTGGATAAAACATGTTGAAGTTAAAATAATTTAAAAAGGTGATTTGGAAGTCTGGGTTACTATTGGGATGATGTGTCTTGACATGAGGCTGGATTCAAAACCACTTGACCAGATTTGGACTTGCTTCACTCAGAAAGCTACTCCTGCCTTGAAACTTAAGTTGTAGTTTGGATATCCACCATCCCTATTCAATATGCTGACATGCAATGTGGTAGAGCAAGAATTGCTTCATCTTTCATGTACTCCAGAGCTAATAAGTTTTTTAGGATCCAGTAAGGATGGAAAATCTATTGACTGTGATAATCAGAGGGTAGTTTTATGGTACAACCACTACCAAGTATTCACATGTAGGTGGATTTAGTCTCTGGTTTTGTTTTATTTGTTGTTGTAAAATAGTGTGTGTGTGTTTTTTTTTTGGGGGGGGGGGTACAAATTAAAACTTGATAGATGGTGCTTATAACATTTGCTTTCCATGTCACTCTCAACTAATTTTTAACTTTTATTTTTTTCAAGTTACTTTGAGGAGGGGGAGCGATATTGTCTGTTTCTATCTTCTTCATCGCATTTTGTTCTTTCTTCATTGGATTAAGGTTCTAGTGTTTTTTTTTTTTTTTTTTTTTTTTTTTGTGGGAATAGAGAGCAATACTTCATGTCATTATCAGGATAGATTTGTTTGGAACAATAAGTTCCGTTAAAAATCCTTAAGATTGAGTTGGCTTTCTTTCTTGCATTTGAAGGAGGATTGATATATCTGGATATTCAGTCTAGGCTTTTCTATTTGCATCTTTGACTTCTACCCAATACACATTATAACTTCTCATGCTTTTTTCCCCTCTCATGACAGTCAAAGCCTCAATGAAAAGAGTTTAGCATCATAATCTTTCAGACTATATGGCATCTAAGAGAAAAAAAGAAGAATGTCTCCATATTTTGGATTTAACACACTGGAAGGACAATATTCCCTATTTTATGCACAAAAGAATTTCTGTTTCCAGCATTGTGGTTTCCTATTTCATTTTCACTTCAGGACTAATGTATTAAAACTTATGCTTGTCAGGAATTGACGTCACTGAACATGATATTCGGTTTGTGGAGGATAACTGGGAAAGTCCGGTAGATTCCTGCCTTTGATGTTGTTTCTTACTCAGCCATCCTTCTTTCTCTTAATAATATTAGTTTGATAAACCAATGTTGTTGCACATAAACTCCTACTCACTCATAGAAAAATGGGTTGCATCACCACATCCTTGGTGCAAGTTTTATTGGACTTTTAAAGTTGTTAAACAACAGATGAATTACCACAGCTCTAGAAGATGATCACCTTCACTGTGCCACCGTAAACAGAAAAATCCTATTTGCCAGTTGTCTATAAGATTTGAGAGAGATTTTAGTTATGTGCTGTAGAAAATTATTATGGTATTTAATGATGGCAAGTTATTAGTTCCTTTGCTTGTCTTGAACTCTGACAGGTTCTTGGTGCCTGGGGATTGGGCTGGGAAGTCTGGATGGATGGAATGGAGATCACACAATTCACCTACTTCCAGCAGGTGTTTTTTTAAAAGATTCTCATTTGTTTAAGATATAGTAATTGGACATACAATCATATTTCTCAAGTAATTGAGGCTCTTGCAATGCTAGTTGTCTTTGTTGGGTATGATTAATTGCTTCTGTTCTCTCTATCTCTAGGCTGGGAGTCTGCAATTATTGCCGATATCAGTTGAAATCACCTATGGTCTTGAGCGTATTCTGATGTCACTTCAGGTCAATTACTGTTTGTTCTCTTCGACTTCTTTCCTTTCTTTCCCCTCTCTTCTAAGTTGTATTTACCTGAAGCTACATTGAAACTTTTTTAAGGGAGTCGACCACTTCAAGAAAATTCAATACGCTGAAGGAATTACATATGGAGAGCTGTTTTTGGAGAATGAGTAAGCAAGTTATATAACTTCTAATTATTTTACCTTTTGCTGTTTTCTACAACACTGCACACCTATTTGTTAACGGGAAGCAAAAGTTGGGCCAAATAACTAAGTGATGGAAGTGGCTGAATGAATTAGAACCCTGGCGCAGTCTCTCTCTTTCTTGTGGGGGGGGGGAGGAAAGAATTTTTTAATATGGACTAATCGCTTATTTTTGTCTTTCTATTTGTTTCTTTATTTTTTAATTTCGAACCTTTAAAATTTTTGTGCTTGACCTGGCTTCCTTGTTTCTATCTCTTCATTTCAGGGAGGAAATGAGTGCATATTATCTCGAGCATGCCAGTGTTAATCACCTTCAGAAACAATTTGATCTTTTCGAAGAGGAGGCCTGTTCTTTGCTTTCTTTGGGCCTTCCAATACCTGCGTATGATTTTAAGATCTTATTTTAATACTTGTGTACACCAATACCATGTGCTGTGGCTGCATGCCCCTCTCCTCTAACATCACTTCATAACATCCTAGGTATGATCAGCTTCTGAAGACATCTCATGCCTTCAACATATTGGATTCTAGAGGTTTTGTTGGTGTAACTGAGCGTGCTCGTTTTTTTGGGCGCATGCGTAGGTAATTACTTTTTTAAACTTTTGTGGGTTGAAGACATGTTATATTATTGTTGCACATTGAACCTTTTCTTATACAAATGAGCAGTTTATGATTGGAAAGGTTTTGTTCATTTGGGATCCTTCTATATTTTTATTTTAATTATTTCTGTCAGTTGAACGCATAAACTTTTCAACGGAAGCCATTATTTATCCATGAGTTGAAAACCTTAACATTTCATTTGTCTCCTGTATATTAAGGGTAATGTCATATAATGTGGTCCTCCAAGCCAGAAAGTCTCTATTCTACTTCAGATTTCCACAATAGTTCAATGGCAACATTAGTCTTCCCTTCTTCCTTGGTAACATCTCAGACCTCTAGAGGCTGCATGCCTTTTGCATCAAGCTACAAGTTGAAATTTATGCACTCTCAGATTGAGGAGAATTTAAGACTTTGACTCCATTTTGAATAGAAACTTAAAGTCAGTGCTTTAAGAAATACTTTCTAATATATATCAGGTTGTGTCTTTTCATCTGGTTGTATCTGTTCCTTCATGTCTTATGCATGAGATTGAGTTCTTGAATGGATGACGTAAGGTTTAGACAATCTGCTATTTTAGCAACTCTAGACTTTTGAATTATAATTTTCTATTTATTTTCTTGAAAATATTTCAGGTTGGCTCGCCAATGTGCACAACTTTGGTTGAAGAGGAGAGAGTCTCTTGGACATCCACTAGGTGTTGTTTCAGAGCCTGATAATCTTGTTTCTCCACAAGAAGCGCTGGAGACTTCAATCACAAAGGTGTGAATCTCATTTCAGACTTCATATTATGCTCAAACTCTCAGACTATTAAGGTGGTTGCTTCCCCCCCAATTTCTTCCTCTCCCGCTGATCCCACATTGAGTATGTCTTCTAATATTTCGTAAAATTTTGTTTGTTCTCTGAAATTTAGTAGTAACTCTTTCTTCATAAGTGGCAAGATTGTGCTTCTGGTGTTGTGACCCAGTTCAGATAAGTACTTATAGGGAAATAAATTTGAATTTTCAAACTCTATGCTATTGCACTTGAATTCTACATTTATTATCCGGACGTGTCCTTTTTGGTCTAGTTCAGTTCACTTTTTAATTAGCTCTGGACTGGATTATGTGTCTTGCAATGATCTTTGCTTGTACCACTTGTCCTAGGGATCCACAGTTCTGGCATTTGGCTGATCCTCAAGTAATATATGGGACTAAAATAAATTCCACCATTCTGGTAGGATACACCAGCTCCAAAAGACAAATTTACCCTGGACTACCTAGGTGAAACAATCAATCCCACAAACTAATCCTTGATCAAAGCAAGGCCTTTCACTAAATTGTCCTTGCAATGCGAATTATAAGGATTTCAAATTCGCAGTTGTATCTAGACTCCTGTATCTATATATTACAACAGTTGGTAGGCCTTACATAATTGCAAACTCAATGTCTTCTTTTTCTTCAAATACACTGCATTACATGCTTAATTTTTGTTTGCGTAATCCTTTGCTAGGTGTCCAAGGATCCAAGGTTGTTTGTGCTTGAAATCGGAACAGAAGAGATGCCACCCCGTGATGTAACACATGCAAGTCAGCAGGTACGTAGTATACCATACAGCAAATGAGATTGTCTTCTTCATGTGCTCTTTTACCAATTCTTCACATTTGTACTTTCTCTACCATTTTAGTGCCCTTTCTCTGGTGCTTGATGTGGTGATTTATTATATTTAATAACTTCTATTGTTGCTGTTCTTTTTGGATGAAGTGCTGTTATACCCATAAGAGTGATTGAAATTAGTATAAATGCTAATGGTGGCTTATAATTTGATGGTCATTGCAGATTAAAGAGTTGATTATGCAGTTACTTGTCAAACAAAGATTGAAACATGGTGACGTACTGGCATTCGGTACACCTCGCCGATTAGTGGTAGAGATTTTTATTACCCTCTAGTCTGGTGTTATCTTAAAGCTTTTTATTCAGCTTAAAGATTCATTTTATAGTATGTGTTATCTTCCACTGGAGATGACAGATAGAATTGGGCCTTGTTTACAGGTTTACATTGAGAACCTTAGTTCCAAGCAAGTAGTGAATGAAGTTGAAGTTCGAGGACCACCGGTTTCAAAGGCATTTGATGATCGAGGAAATCCTACAAAGGTTCTGTATTACATTCAATTCATTTATTAGTTGTTACAAACCAAAAGAGAAAAAAAAAATCCTGAGAAAAATAGAGGAAATAAGGAAAATTATATTATTAGTCGAAGTACGAAATGGCAAAGATCACTCTAATATCTGAAGCTTATGATTTGCTTGCTTTATCACTGTTAAGCCTTCTAAATTTGAAGCAGAAAATGTTCTTTATGACATTTGAACTTAACAGAAGACGAAATATAATACATCTTCATTTTTTTTCCTTTGTGGGTTCTCTTGGACCATTTTATTTCATTGGGTGGACAAATTAAACTGCTTCCTAGTCTATTCTATTGTATCAAGGTGTGGCAAAATTTGCTGCTGCATATAATGTTAGAACTGGAAATGCCATACAGAACAAAAAATAAAATACAAAATAAACATTTTTCTTTTCTCTTGGAATGGTTTGTTCCATTTCTTGGACAATTTAAAGTACTTCTTTTGCCTCGTTCGGTATATTGAGGCATTGATGAGCATTATGACATGAGTGTTGCTTTTGCATGTGTTTTTCTTGCCTCACATTGTTTGAGTAATCAAAATTTTAAAGTCATGTCAATTGAGAAGGATATCATTCCTTGGCTTCTCATTAGGGTAGGCAGAGCCTTTCACAAGTGGTTTTGGAGTGAGTCCTATTGCCGTTGTATCGATTTTGAATAGCCAGTTCCAAGAAATATTGTGTCACGTCATCTGACTAGGGTGCTGGGGATTGGATGAAGACAATTGCCCTTGTAGGCATTTGTACCCACAGTGAGAAGATAGTATATATCTTGGGCTTTTGTAAGTGGGAGAATGAGACCTTAAGCCATAGACTATATGTGGTTGCTTTAAGATGACCTACACCATCATGCGATGGTCACTAATTTTATTTTAGTTTATTTTTACCACCATTTTCATGCAAATTTGGCAAAAAATATGTAGTATTCTCGCTTCTGGTTTGACATTACAAATGGTTGCAAATGGAATTGATCTACTTGTTTGTTTTCAGTCTGCTGAGGGGTTTTGTCGTAGGTACGCCATCCCTCTGGACACTTTGTATAAGAGGACTGACGGTGAGCGCCTATTCTGAAATTATAATGGCACTTGAAATCGTTAGCCTTTTTTCCTCTCCTCCATGACAAATAAAAAGCACTAAAAACACATCATCTGATATTTATTCTGCATATGCAGATGTGACATGATATCAGTATGTACCTTCAATGAACATATTCAATGTCTTTTAACTCAGTCAAATAACTAGGATGCTGTCTTTGCTTTCTCTAATATAACCCATGCTAAAATTGTTTCTACCATACAGGAAAGACAGAGTATGTTTATGCTCGTGTGATGGAGTCATCGCGGCATGCTCTGGAGGTTACATTCATCCTGCTTTAAATGATTCTCATTCATTGCCAAACTTCCCTTCCTTTTTGAATTTTGGGTCATTTTAAGAAATAATGCCTTATATTTTCTCCTACTTCTGTAATCCTGTTCCATTTCTAAGAGGTGTTTTCCTTATTTTATTTGCTTTTTTTTTTAATTTATTTTCCATCTGTACATATGGCAATAATAAGTTATACCAAGTTGAAGACAATGTTAGTAACTTCTCAAGTAACTGTACTAAATGGAGGAGGCCTTGGTTTCTTGTTCACAATGGAAGCTGTGGTTTAGCAGGTTGTCGTTCTTGTGGTTCATGAAATAGATTGGAAGGTGATCAAGATGAATATTTGGGTTACGTAAGAACATGTTGAGCACGTTGGAGACTATACATCGAAGGATCTTATAGATGCTTGCTCCTTCTGACTTTGAAAACACTCACTTGTAGGCAGTTAAGGAGTAGGTTTATATGGTGATATTTGCAATAGTTATACTTAATAATGAAAGTTGAGCAATTTTCACAGGAGCTCTGTCAAGGATGACTCTAACTGGGATAAGGAGTATATTTAGGCCAAACTCGTTTCATTTCTCTTTTGTTTGTTTGAAAGATTTTGCTGCTTTCCCCTCTTTTTTTTGGGGGGGGGGGAGGGCTGTCATTGATCTTCGGGTCACACATAGAAGAAAATTTTGTTAGGATAAGAATAAATAGAATAATAATATTAGAAAGGGAGAAAGATATTCTAATGGACAACCATATGAAAAGAAAGTGAAGAAAGAAATCAAAGGCATTCAGTGGGATGAGAAAAAGCTCTGTTTGTCCCTGTTACACTCTTGGTAAGAAGTTCCTTGAAAAGTTCCTGCAATCAACAATCACAGCCTCTCAATGTTATTCTTTCGATATAATCTCTCTTTTTTTGTCACTTTCTTACATTGCTCCACAAAGCCTAATTATAAGGCATCATTTACAAATTTCAAGATCGAATGATTTTTTTTTATAAATATGTTATATATCATCTGTACATCAATTTCTATGTGAATATGTCTAATTATGTTTTACTACTATGCAGGTTTTGTCTGAAGAGTTGCCTGGTGTCATTGCGGGTATATCATTTCCAAAGTCAATGCGCTGGAACTCCCAGGTGTGTACATTTGCTTAACTATGCTCTTTATTACAGTCGTGGTTCTTCTGTTCTGATTTTATGCTGGAAGCTTATGTTGTAATTGACTTGATTATTGGTTTGTTAATGATACGATTGAATTTTTGGAGTAGAGATTTTTATTTTTACTCACCTGTTGCAAAGAACTTCCTTTTGGGCAAATTGTTTTTGACATAATCTCATGATTAGACATTGATCACAAGAAGTCCCCAAGGCATCCTTCAGCACTAGGGACCGGTTGATCACTTATGCATTCTTTCTGTGCACAAAACTGGCAACTTGTAACCCTTCCCGACTTAGCTCTTGCTGATAAATTTAAGGGGGAGAAAAAGAAATCCTTGTTTACTTGGTGCTCAGCCACAATAACCCTGAATCTGGTTCCATGGGAAGATTTGTTAGCTATGCTAAATAGTCTTTTCTGTGAATGACATGGATTTTTAATAAGAACTTTTTATGTTCTTCATTTGTTTGAGCATTTCATGATAGAAATGTATGAGGTGTATTAGAGTTCTTAAATAGACACTGTTGTCTCCACATGCTTTGCCTTTGTACACTGTTACCTTAATTATCATTTTAAAAGAAATTGTTTAGCCTTTGCTTAGATTAACACCTTGTTCAACTTGAACAAGTAGCGGCAGACTATGTTGAGACCTTGTTTAGGAAACCCCCCTTCAAGCTGCATAGTGTCATCAGATTTTGGGTTGTGATTGGTCAGTTTCTCTTTGGGCACATTACCCAAAAAAAAATACCATTTATTTTCTGTATTTAGACTTTATATATCATCTTGTCATAAATGACATTGGCATGCTAAAATTAACTAAATCTACACAATTGGCAGACTAAATATTACACCTGTCCGAATATAGCACTTTGGAGGGGAATTACACATGCTAAACTCATCTTTTCATCTTTTCTTTTCTTTTTCACCAACACCTGGCACTTTAAAACCTTTGTTTGAGACAAGGGTTTCAAAATAGTCCTCAACGGAGAATGGTTTTCATCACAGCAGTCATTTGCTCTTCCTTCCTCCTCCATCTCGACTTCCTTTTGTGTTATCTTCCTCCATCTTCGATGTTCGGTCAATTTCATAGGCTCTCTCAATTGCAGTAAGACCTACACTATTAACGACAATCATCAGTATGATGAAAAAACGATTAGATCAGAAGGAAAAGATATACCAAAAAGTGAACGGTTTAGATATCTTGGTTCCATCATTCAAAATGATGCCAATATAGATGGAGATATGAATCATAGGATTTGAGCAGGTTGAATGAAATGGAGAAGGGTATCTGGAGTTCTTTGCGATCGTAGATGCTGCTGCATTTGAAGGGAAAGTTTTATAGAACTGTAATAAGACCTACACTATTATATAAAACTGAATGTTGGACTATTAAACAACAACAAGAGCAGAAAATTGCTGTAACAGAAATGAGAATGTTTAGGTGGATATGTGGCAAAACTAGAAGAGATAGAATTAGAAACGAAGAGATTTGTAATAAGTTGGGAGTTAGTTCAATTGTGGATAAAATGTGAGAGTATCATCTGAGATTGTTCGGGCATGTGCAAAGAAGACCCAAAGACTCACCAGTTAGGAGTGTCGAGAACTTAAATATAGGATATTTAGTAAAATATAAAGATAGAGTATTGAAAATTTGGATACAAGTTATCTATAAAAACATGATAGTTAAGGGTTTAGATGAAAAGATGACCTTGGATAGGAATGAGTGATGTTAGAGAATCCGCACAAATTAAATCAACATTCACTCCTTTTTATTTTAATTTTAATTTTATCTTATTTTATTTATTTATTTAATCTTTTTCATATTTGTATCTCAAATGGTCGACTCCAATTGTTGGGATTAAGGCCCAAATTGTTGTTGTTGTTGTAATAATTACCTACCCAATTCGTGTCAATGACTCGATAAAACACAGTTTATAATCTGTTCTATAAGTAGATCTTAATTTCATTTTCAATGACTTTGTTGAAGATTGGAACAAGGAATTGGGAATTTCATCTTTATTGCCACTATTATTAATCTCTCCAACTATATTGCACCCCCAAAAAAGCTTCCATTTTTTTAAAATTCAAACCTAAAATATTGAAGCAACAAGCTGCAGTCTGGTAAAATCCTAATTCAAAACTTAATCCAACAAAAAGCATTGAAAGTTCATTATCAGTAAAAGAAGTGGAGGAAGAAGGAGAAGACTCCGGTTTTGAAAGTGCTGTTAGGGACAATGGTTTTAAGTTCCAGTGTGAAAGAAAAAGAATCATGCAATTGAAATGACCGGTTAAGCCTTCCTGACTGGAAAAACTTTGGTATTAACCACAAAATGGGGATTAATTATATTTTTAAAACTTAAATTAGGATTCTTTTCTAATATATATATATATATATTTGGGGAATTTTTCCCTTTCTATTTTGATGGTTAAATTTTATGGGCCAGTGGATGGCAAGATTTTAAATCTAGTGACGTGAATCCCCTTTTATTGACCATTGGACCATGGGTTGTTATCTGCGTAAATATATTATGGAACCTAATGAGATCGATAGTGAACTATTTGATGTTCACATTTTTTTTTTTTCAACACGGTGATTTTCTTCAACTTCTGCTAAGTGCATGTATAACTCACCTGCATCTGGTATTCTCCATTCCATAACTGTAACAACTGAATTCTGTCACTTGTCATCTATACTTCCACATTAACTAGGGTGCATTTGTTTCTGTGGTGTTTCATTAGGTCTTTTTCAGCAGGCCTATTCGATGGATATTGGCTCTTCATGGAGACTTAGTTGTGCCATTCAGGTTTGCTGGAGTTTCAAGGTAATTTTAATCATGAATATCTATAAATTTATTTTCTTGCTCCAAGTTGATTTTAAGGTACATGAAATTGGTTCTTGATTTGACTTACATGCACAAATTATGTTATGTGTTGCACTCCCAAATCTTGCGCTTTAGTTTTTTGGCTAGTGTTTTTAAAATTTCACTTGCTTAAGTTCTTTTATGTATGAAAGATGGGTTCTTACTGAGTTTCTTTGACTATGTAGTGGAAATTCTTCTTTCGGTCTTCGCAATACTGCTTCAGCTACAGTCAAGGTGTGTCTGAGCTTGCAGTCCATAGAACCTCATTTTTTATATGTATTATCTTTTCTGATTTTCAAGAGTTTAATTTCATTTCTTTGTTCTTTTGCTGTATTGAAAAGAATTAAATCACATACTACAATAAAAATTTCAAATGACACTTCCAATATGGAGAGGGGAGTCGAGTTTAATTCTTCTTCCAATCCTCAACCTTCTGCATGGGTTTAGGGAAAATAACAGGTCATTCCTGTCCAATGATATCTTGCGAAGGATGTGGAGATAAGGCCTTAGATTTGTTTAGACCATTGAAAATGCTTTGAGCTCATAAAGTTATTTGATGTTTATTTTTAAGGAGTGTTAATGATCTCAGTCACAAGCATTGAGGTTAGGAGTTTGGTGTACACGGGGCAGAGCCAGAAAATATTTTCAAGAGAGCAGAGTATAGCACAAGGTGCATATCTTAAGCGTATTAAAAATTTTAATATTTAGAAAGAGTAAATCATTTTCAATAACATATCAAAAAATTGTAATTTAAAATTTAAAATCTAATAGCTGAATTTATAAAATATAACAAATTGATTAGTAGGCTCACACACAACAACAAGAAGTTGAGTTTTGATCCCAAATTTTGGAGTCGGCCATTCAAGAGACCAATTCAGAATCTAATAGGTTTATACACAATTATGTGTGTTTTTCTTTTTGTTTTGTTTTGTTTTGTTTTTTTTTTTTTTTGAAGAAATCATATAGCTCTTACGAAGTGAATTTCAAGAAATTGAAGCATTATGTGAATAAACTCATGTATTAGGATAAGCAGAACACTCATTGTCTCATTATATGAGTGGATTATGTTTCCAATCCAAATATGGCATAGATGTATGTCAAAATAAACAGCATTCGAAGTTTATAACTGAATGTTAGATTTCATCCAGATTCACCAGCTACATCTTAATGTGGTGGTTCAACACAAGTGCTGCCATAAGTCAAAAGGTTTGAACATGCGTACAAACAAAGACTACACTTAATTCATTAAACCAAAAAATAAAAATGAAAATAAGACCATTGGTTATAGAAATTTTTGTTAATTAGGCATTCATAATCAAAACAATTGTTCTATTCTTCTAACAAGTACTGAATTAATCTATTTGTTAAAAAATCAAATCGTACCCAATTTTTGTAGTAAAAGAAAGATATTGAAGGAAGGCACAAAATTTGATAGATTAATTAAAATACAATAAAAAATAACAAAGAAGAGAAAGGGGCTGCTGAAGAAAGTTTTAGCCTAGAGAGAGTGAGAGAGAGAGAGCACAAATCTAGAGGGCTTTTAGATGGGTGAGCCAGGTAGGTGGGTTGGGGGGGAAGAGAGAGAGAGAGAGAGAGAGAGAGGAGAGGAGAGACTAGAGAGAGGTAAAACAAAAAATGGACGTGAGCACGTGGTTCAAAAAATTTCAGGGGCAGATAACATTTAAAATTTCTTTCTAAAATTTTATAGGGCAAAAAGGGGCATATCATAATTTTTAGGGAGCTAATTTTATTTAGGGAACAATTTTTGAAATTTTACATAGTAAAATAAATTAAAAAAATAATTGAGGATGGGGGAGAAACCCCCCCCCCCCCCCCGGGGGGCACCACTGGGTGGGTTTGGGGCTTCTTGATGTTGGGAGACTAATTTGATTCTTCCTGTTGTGCTTAGGTCTCTGCATAGGTTTCAGGAAAAATAACAGGTTCAGATACTTGTCTCCATTGCAATACTCTTTAAGGCTGAAACAACCTCCTCTGAAAAAGCCGTCCATAGCCAACTTGTTTTTACCTCATGAATTACATTAAAGACCATACGATCAACCTTCGACCTCCAATAGTTCTTTATGCGACTCTGCAAAACCACTAGGAATGCTCTTGCTCCCTGTAAGAGTGGTGGTACTGTACTGAGGAGCTTTCAATACTAGATGAGCTTTCACCGCACACTTCTCTCAAGCAAGATATATCCCTGTCAATGCTTCTTATAAAATGATTGGACTTGAAATACACCTTTCCTTGATGCAGTCTAAATGGTGGATAACCACTCCTTCCATCCAACTTTCACAAATAAAAGCGGAGGCGAAATACTCTAATTTCCAATCCTGGTGTTGATAACATCTATACATCCCAATCTGATCTCCTGCCTGCACAAAATGCTCTCCTAATAAGGCCTCCTCTCTGGCCAATGGCAAAAATTCCAAATATGTTACCTTGAAGGGAGTCAAATCAAGCCAAACATCCTCTGAAAAGCTTGTAGAATTCTAGATACTCAGAAAGGCAACCAATTGGCTCCATCCCTTCCTTGTAGCCTTGCAATTGCCCTTTGTGAGCACCACCTGACACCTTCTTAAAACACCAACCATACAGTTTCACCTGATGAATTTGCGTTTTTCCCAAAGAGAATCTTTCTCTATCACAAACCACCACCATCACTTCGCTACAAGGGGCTTTGGTAGAGCAGTCCATGGTTTTATACCCTACCACCTTGGCTTTTTCCAGTGCACCAAGTGGGAGAAATGGATAGAGGAAACCTGGAACAGTCTCTTCTAATTCACCAGAAAGCTTTGATAATCTTTTCATTTATGAGGAGCTGGTAAATTTCCATCAGCCTGCTGGCAACTGTTTAGCGTTTTTCTTCTCAAAATTGTTTTTGAGGGTTACTTTTGTCAACTTTCTCATGTAGCCTTTTGACATGATTGCTACTCTTTTGACTCAATTCACTAAATGGGGACAGTTGACAAATGTATCCCATGATTTCTTGTGCCTGCTATGTCAGAGAGGTTTCTATATTGCATTTATGTTTATGTTTCATCTCTTTGATAAATCATTATTTTAGCAGGTGGAATCTGCGGAGTCTTATGCTGGTCTAATGAAGATTGCTGGAATTTCTATTGATATTGAGGTAATATAGTATAAACTGCCACTAGATTGTTTCTTTCCATTGATTTCAAGTGTTGTGTCATTGGAAATTGTAAAGGTCTTGTCTTTCCTTCCTTAGAAAATGACTTGCATCCTTTCCTATTATTATTTTTTTCTTTGGCCAGCCTGCTTCTGCTGGATCGTCAAGTTTGGTTAAAAGGGTAAAAGATTGGCCCAAGAACTATTCCTAATGATAAAGAGATTTGTGGTAGACAAAGAACATTTTTGGAGACTACTCATAGTGGCTAAGTTTGGTGCAATTATTGGACGCCTTAGTATGAAAGATGGTTCATGTGGGGTTTTAACTTACAATTTAGACGTTGAGTAATGAGGTTCCCCCCCCCCCCCCCAAAAAAAAAATCTGGTGATTTATTTATTTTTGTAGTAAGAAAGATGCATTACTTGAGTGGCTGGAGGGTTGCTCCTTCATGTGTTTTTTGCTTTTATGTGAAAGTTATGTTTGGAAATTTTCAGCCCTGTCCAAGCTTGCATTTTAGCCTTTTCTTTTGTTTCTTTCTCTCCTTTTTTTTTTTTTTTTTGGGAGGGGGGTTGATAGCCACTGTATAAATCCAGACACATTCTTATGACTATGATTTAACAAATTCCTGAAGGAACAACATTAATCTGATTTTGTGATTCTGTTCTGGCAACCCCTTTTAATGACCTCTGCTAGAGTTATGAATTCCAAATTCAAGTCTAATGACATGATGCCCATTCATTCTTTCTCATCCTCACTTTCTTCTTCTCTGTCAGTTGTAGCTATAGGGGTCATTTCAGAGCAACCACAGTGGCTACTTAAATTTCCAGGTCCAGCCTAGTATGATATCACGATATATAGCCAAATCTTCTATGCAATGGCTTATTGTTTCTGTTGCTTTTAGTGGTTGGCTTTTGTTGCCTATTGTGTGTTACACAGTTACTGAATAAGGTTCCAATCATGATCAGACATGGAAATTGACTGAATTGCTCCTAAAAAAATATTGTCTTGATGGAAGAAAAGGAGGGATTAAAATTCTTATTCATCTGAATCTTTAGAAATCAGCATCTTAATTTTTCAGGAAAGGAAGAGAAAAATTTTAGAGTGCTCCAATGCTCTTGCAAAAGGAGTTAATGGACATCTGGTCATGCAGAACAGCTTACTTGATGAGGTAAGAATTTATGGGTTTTTTTTTTTTTTTTTTAAATTAAATATTTTATCCCCAATACCTTACCTTATTTACGTAAATTTAAGGTTGTAAATCTTGTCGAGGCACCCGTTCCCATACTTGGGAAGTTCAGAGAATCTTTCTTAGAGCTTCCAAAAGATCTGTTAACAATGGTAAGCTCTTCAGAATTTGATGTGCTCTTGTTGATTTCTACCCCCAATATCTAAATTAAATATCATTTTCTAATGGCATTCTCCATGAGTTCACCCAACAACTACTGATGTTGTATTCCTTTCTAAATGAGAACTTTGAATATCATTTCTCATTGTTCAGTTTACACTATGGTGGACGTACAGGTGATGCAGAAGCATCAGAAATATTTTGCAGTGACTGATGATCAAGGAAGATTGTTGCCTTACTTTGTTGCTGTAAGTGTGCTTCCAAATCATTGTTAACTTCGTGATGAGCTATATATCTATATAGAAGTTTTGAGCTGTTCAGCCTTTTGCTAAATGAAGGTTTTCTCATAGGTGGCAAATGGAGCAATTGATGATACTGTTGTTAGGAAAGGAAATGAAGCTGTACTCAGGTTTGCTGGTTCTTCTTAAAGCGTGTAGAATAAATTGGATCTGCTGGAACTTTGAAAAAAAAAAAATAAATCATGTTTGTCTTTTGTCTTTGCCTGAAATATTATTGAAATTTTCTTGAAAGTAATTCAACCATCCCTCCTAATTTTATTTTCTTCTCCATCACTTTCTGATCAGTGTAAGTTGGTGTTGAAACATTTCTATCACTTTCTGATTATTGTACTTTGGTGTTGAAATTTTCTATGATTTTGATAGACCATGTTATTCATTGTCCTCCACAGAGCTCGATATGAAGATGCAAAGTTTTTCTATGAGTTGGATACCCGGAAGAAGTTCTTAGAATTTCGAAATCGGCTCAAAGGGATCCTTTTCCATGTAAGCTTACTGCTTTTTTGCATGTTCATAAAAATTCTTAAGCATACCTATATAAAGCTTGTGTTCTTTATTGTTTCAAAAAATCTTGCCTATAAATTTGAGAACTAGTAAATCAAATTCTTTGCCATTATGAAGCTCTATGTGGAAATTTTAATATCTTACTCTATGAAGTCCTACATTAGGACCCTCCACTTAGATAATTGCCTTGGATGTACCCAATTATAAAGGAAGGAGTGCAAAAAATGACTACACCATATTTTTGAGGGAAGATTTGTGAGTGGAAGCGGTCACATGATTAATGTGTTGATCAAGTTGACAATCTGGTTACCAATGATTATAATATGCATTTGGGTGCTCTATCCTTTCTAAGACTAACACAATATTAGTTCTTTTGATTCTCAGGACGATTTAAAGAGTTGAACTAATCAACTCTCTAATTAGAACTCTGAATCTGTGAGGGTTTCTTATAATCTAAATGAAGTTTTTGATGCTTTGATGTGAACAACTTCCCTACATGGGTTCAGGATGTAGCATGCTTCCCACAAATGAGGTTGATTATCATCATAGACTCTCACACAGATTCGTAATTTTTTTTTTTTTTCTTTCTGATCAGAGAAGAAAAATTTTATTCACAAGAGAAATACAAAAACAGGGTTAAAGCATCCCCCAATGCTCTACAAAGAAAGAGAACTTATAAAATCAATGATGTCTAAAAAATATTCAGAAGATTTCGTAGTCGACCAAAAATACTAACACATCTCGAAATTGTCCACAAACACTATCAGGGAATTCTCCAAATCCTGAAAGATTCTTTTGTTCCTCCCCCCCCCCCAAAAAAAACAACCAAATCACAGGTAGAGGCAGCATCCTAACAACCAAAGCCTTGGTCCACTCTGAAGAGGCCTACAGGCAATTTTATTTTTTATTTTTTATTTTTTATTTTTTGGGCTTCAAACAGCTGCTTCTCATGTGATTTTGTTCCCTCTGAATTCACTTGGTCTTTTATCGCCAATTTTGTTATAAGCCTGCTTCGCCACATTTTCCCCACTCAAGCCATTGAAAGTGGCTATCACATGATCCCTCATTTGAGTGTCCTCTCCAGAGTTGCACTACCCTGCCATATCCGAATGAATCCCCTCTCCCCTCCTCATCACCAAATTAATGCACACAACTTGCGCATACTCCATCGATCCTCCTAGAATTCTTGTTAGATCCTTCTTCTGGCTTGCCCCCCACCAACAGGACGTCCCAAACCGTCCCCATTGCAAGCTGCTTCACTGCCATCATAAAACTGTTCAGCACTGCCTCTCTTTATTTGTCCACTTGACTCCAAAGACATTTGACCCAAATCCAGGATGGCCTTTGACACTTTACTCAACCCTTCAGCCCCAAAACCTTTTGGGAAGATACTCTCTGAACCTCATTGATTAATCTTCATGAGAGACAAAAATCTCCCAAATTTGTTTCGTTTCATATACGCAGTCATGGAACAGTCATGACATTTTATCCTTCTGAATCATCGAGACTCCACTTTTTCATGCCAAAATTCATCCCACTCTCTAACAAACCAAGCTATCTCTTCAGCATAAAGGTAACTGGAACTTATCTTGCCTTGACCACTGATACAGGAATTTTTGGTTGGAATGATGAAGAACAAAATAGAAAAGAAAAATAATGTAAGGTATTACACTTAGGGTTTCTAGGAATCATGCACGAAAAGAAGCAGGCATCACAATGCCTAGATTTGAGAGAATTCAAAGCAATTTTGGTATAAAATTCAAAGTTTTATTATTCCCCTCAAAATAAGGTTGCAAGTCTTAAATAGACAACTAATATTAAGAAAATAGAAAATACCCTGAAAACCAAAATTTAGACACTCTTAAATAATTTTAAGTCAATGCAAATACTATAGAACAATAGAAACTAGAATCAAAACTAAAATGTAGAAACTCCTAAATTCAAAGTAAAAGCAACTCCTCTTGGGAAAAATCTAAATTAGAATCTTGTCAAACAACAATGTTGGCTTTTAAGTGGCTTTTAAGTCATTCTTTGCTATTCTCTTGTAGTACTTCTTAAATCTCCAAAGCATATATTTTGCATCAACCACACTCTGGATGGTATCCTCTCTACCTTTCCATGTCTCCACAGCATTATCAGAAGATTTCCTCTCAACACTTATGCCAATGGAGAAAAAATCCCAAAATTTTCCTCACTGCAGCACCAGAAGCATCTCAGCAACAGCAACCATCCTTGATGGAAAACCAAGACCCCTCTATGAAGACTCCAACTGCTGACCAAAAAATTTACAGGAAGAAAAAAACAAACAAACAGCGGTTTCAATCCCAACGATGAAAGGAATGGAAAAAATGAAACAGCACCCTCTCTCACACCTAGTCCAGAAACAACTACACTAGACTTGCACCTGAGTGACCCCTCGGCCTGGTACCGGCAGAGTAGAAGAAAACAGAACCTCTGAAAGGCAGAAGCAACTGTGAGAGAGAGAACCAACCAGCCACCATGAACAATATTGCTGGCGACGACAGACTGCAGTTTCTTTTGAAAGAACTGCCAATCTGAGCCCCTTGGAAGACTTTGCCTTTACACACTAAAACCACCACCCTATGAACAAGTAAAAAGAGACTGTAAATCATAATACATAGTTTGAGCTCAAAATTAGAAAATTCCATCTTGTAGGAGTTCTCAGAGAATGTCTCACTAAGTTCTATGAGAGGAATAAAGAGTAAGATGGAATCTCATAGACTTGCTACTTCTATGCCTTATGAGAGGAGGAACATGTAAAAGGTTGGGGCAGTAAAAAACAAAATAAACGTTTACTTGACCTGAGGGTTTTGGTTACTATAGAGCTGGTCGCAGTCTTTAATAGATGTGTGAATTCTGTAATTTATTTTATTTCATTTTTTCATTTTTTCTGTTTTCCACTTTTGTGTTGTCCAGGAGATTCTCTTATCTTACATGATATCCGTTTTTCCTTATTGCTAGTAAGATCCTCTTATAATCTACAAGAAAAGAAATTATTTATTTTAAGACGTCCAATAGCTGTTGTATCATCTAACATATATCATTTTTAACAGGAGAAGCTAGGAACAATGCTAGACAAGGTGGTGCGTCTCCAACAAATTGTCACGCAGTTGAGCATGGCATTAGGAATTAATAGGAACAGGATCCAAATTGTCGAAGATGCTGCATCACTAGCCATGTTAGATCTTGCTACTTCTGTTGTTATGGAATTTACTTCCCTGTCAGGAATAATGGCACGCCATTATGCCCTCAGAGATGGGTATCCAGAACAGGTAGGAGAAATGTTCTTTCTGTTAATGATGTTTGACTTGATGTAGCTAATTTCCTAAGGCATTGTGATTTCTATGGCACATTCTTCTTGTCAAAATTTAGATTTTGTATGACATCATATAGGTGTTCGAATGATGATCATCTTTGTGTGTTCTAAAACATTAAGCAGTTTTTCTCATCATTCATAAGGAAATATATTTATTAAATCTGAGTTGTCTGCCCAGCAGGATGACCAAAGCTTTCTTGGTGCTTAATATTTACATTTTGGTATATATGTGATTTTCCCCTTTCTTTTGTTTTTTGTTGTTGCCAAGACATTAAATTGGTTTTTCTGTGTTATTCTTTATAAAATTAACTGAAAGATCCTGGCTTAATTAATTATATGATAGACGGGAAGGTTTAGGCGTATAAGCAATTGAAATTATCAAAAGGGATTGCTATAAGAGTTAAACCTTTGGGTATTTGGACATATTAGAGTAAAGAAAGACGACCAATAGATTTTTGGTACATGGACCTTTTGGAAAATCAATTTTCTAGAAGAACATTTCATAGAAATCGTTTCAAAGTGATCCTTGGAAAGGAAGAAATTAGTTGGTGACACATGAAATGTTTTGAGATGGGATATGGAAGGTCATTGTGAAACAAGTTGCTTTCATATGACTGCAAGTGGAAGGAGTGAAAAAGTTATCTTATACTTGTTGAGATGAAAACTCTAGAATGGTTATTATTAATGATTTAATTGCAGAAAAAATGATTAGTCAGATTCCTTGTCTTGTGAACTTTCTAGTTGTAGGAGTTGATTGGGAAAATTTTATGATTCATTAGTTTCTATGGGATTCTCTGTACAAATGTAGCCTCATGGAGACCAACAATAAGTAAAGTTTATACTGGGAATATATTTATGATCCTGAAGTTATCTGGTTAGAATGATTTTTGATATTGAGAAGCTTAAGAGAGCTAGTTTTGAGATCGTCGGAGATAGGGTTCAATGCTCTAAAATTTTCACCATGGTTTTTTCCAAGACTGCTTACATAATTTAGTTTGAGGTGTTTCAAGAGTTCTATGTGAATATTGTGTTGAGAGAAGCATGAATTATTCTGTCATCACGCTCTTTGTTAGTCTAACACACATGCAACTTGTGGACACATTTCCATTTTTGTATTCTAAGTGCTTGCTAAACAACTTCTCACATTTATAGTTTGAGAAGGGCAGCGCAGCATCACTTTGCATGTTCTCTAATGTTATATGTTACAGTTCCCATAGGCAATGACAGATCTAGAAGCTATGCTTGGGGATGGCCGTTTGCAAGCTTAAAGATATACACGCACATGTGTGTCTCTGTGTGTGTGTGTTGGGGGTGGGAAAGGGGAAATAACATAATTTTTTGAAGGATATAAAAGGGTTGGGAAGGGGAGTCTTGGTCTCCCCCTGGTTCCTTTCTGAATCCTTCCAGTCGTAGGTAGTTCTTTTACAGTTTATGCAGTTGTGCTTTGCTTCTAAGCAGATTTTCTTTACCTGTATTCTGTTGCTAGAGAGCATTATGTCATCAATACAAGACACAGATGCCCATGTTTTCCTCTTTTGCTTAATCATGAACATTCAATAAGTATACTTGTCTGCAACAGATTGCCGAGGCCTTGTTTGAAATCACACTTCCAAGGTTTTCTGGCGATATACTACCAAAAACAGATGCAGGGATAGTCCTGGCAGTTGCTGACAGGTGATTTCACATATTCACTTCTTCTTATGGGATAATTTGTAAAAGTGCTTGCCATTTTACCTTCTCATGGTTTGTCTGTTTGAGTCAATAAAAACTTCATCTATCCTTTTGATGATCACATTCCTAGCTGGTGTCTACATCTGGTCATGCTCAATTGGATAATTTCAACGATGGACATTTTTTTTCTTATTTCAGTTATGGGCTTATAATCCAATTTTATTGCACTTTTTCATAAAATCTGTACGTCTTTATTAGGACAAGCTTTTATTCAGGAAGAAGGCTTTCCAATATTACCAATGGATCATATTTTCTTTTTGAAGAAGAATAATTATTAATGCCATGCTCTGCTATGCTCTTTGCAGAATAGATAGCCTTGTTGGCTTATTTGCAGCTGGTTGTCAGCCTAGTTCAACTAATGACCCATTCGGCCTTCGCAGAAGTGCTTATGGACTCGTAAGTTAAATGGCATGTAAAATACCTTCTTCGATGATGAATTACCACCAATATACTATATTTTTTTTCCTTGCTTAATACAGGTCCAAATTTTGGTGGAAAATAACAGAAATTTGGATTTAAGATGTGCTTTGAAACTTTCAGCTGATACCCAACCTATTACAGTAGATCCAAGCATCTTAAATGATGTAAGAATGCTTTCATTTTCCTTTCCACCATCTATTGCCTGTTGTGTCAAAACTTCAGATTTTATTATATATTGCAAAATTTTGGGGGTGGGAGCAGTTTTATTTAATTTATGTTCTTTTATAGGCTATCAGACATCAGTAGATTAGATATTTGTGCATTGGCTCATGGACATTCCAATTGGCACATTGCTGAGTTAATTTTTTTATTATTTGTTTATGTGCTTTCCTTTTCCAGGTGCATCAATTTGTAACACGGAGACTGGAGCAGTATCTGGTATGTGTGCATTCCACACTAATTGTCCTACTAGCACCAAGGCAAATAGCAACCGTAAACTGTATTCCAAAAATTATCAGGGGATAACGGAGAGTTATTAGGAACACATAGGCTCCTCATTAACGTGTAGCTCTAGACAAGTTGAGGACATTTGGATGTAGATTTTTTATTTTAATGGTACCTACATGGTGGAAACCGATTGTGCATGTCAAGATTTAGAATATTGAGATGACATTTTCTGCAATATAACTCAAAGATATGCAAAAGAAAAGATTTTAAGCAATCTTAAACTCAAGATAATTGCAAAGAGTGACATGACCCTTTTTTTAGTACAGATCAAATTCTTTGGATGAACATGGAGTGTTTTTCTGAATCTTAGAGTTAGTTTTAATACTTAATAAGTCTGCCTTAGAAGCAATGGGAAAACACAAACTTAGTAGTGAATACACAAGTTACAGTTTTTTTTTTAGTTTACTGCACCACTCTGTCTGTAAATGGTTGTGAAACTGGATGAGATTGATGTTCATCATTAGCTCATTGCATTATGACTCCGGTGCATACTTGTCATGTCTTGATTCAACTTGTTGGATCTTGCAATCATACAAAACACTGACTTGAAACATTTCAGAATTTAAACCTAATTTCGTAATCCTACTGTTTCATTGTTGTTAAATATGTAAGGTCTTTGAAGTTGCAAACTTGAAACATTTCAGAATTTAAACCTAATTTCCTAATCCTACAGTTTCACTGTTGTTAAATAAGTAAGGTCTTTGAAGCTGCAAACTTACTGTTTATACTTTTGGGATGGTATCTCAAACTCTTTGCTAGGAAGATATATAACAGAAAATTTATGGTGATAGGTTGATGAGGGGATTAATCCTGAAGTTGTCCGTGCCATTCTTAAAGAACGTGCCAACTGGCCTTGCCTTGCAGCCAAGTCTGCATATAAGGTAAATGATCTCTAGCTGCTGATGCTTGTTATACGGTTCTTCAGATTATACACAAGTTATCCAAATGGTCAAATATCTCCTTATCCTCATGTATGTCTCATTGCTTGCTGATCTGCCTTGTTTGTCGCGTGGACATTTCCATGTGAGATGCATTCAAACATCCTTTGGATGCGACATGATGCAAAACTGTGTAACTTATTATAGCATAAAATCTTTCCCTAGTTTGTTGTGTCATGATGTGTCTTGTGTTTGTGTCCGTATTTTGTAGTTTGTTATGCTTCGTGTTGCTGATAAGATCTGCACCCTTTTAGTGCTTTCCTTGTACCATGATATTTGTGTAATATTATGCTTCTTAAATTATTAAAAATGGTGAAGCTTGGTCAGCCATGAAAGATTGATTTGATAATGGCAATGGCAAGGAATTTCCTTAGAAACAGAGTTTTTTTGGCAAATTAGATGACTTATTAGATGCCTCATTTTTTCTTGTAGACAATGTTGAATTTGGAAATGATCAAATAATAATTAATGGTCCACAATGAACCCAAGGGGGACTCTAGTGGTGTCATCTTTTGAATTATAATTTATGTGGTTGGGTTATGGTATTAAGCGGGGTTGGGAAATTGTAACCATTACACCTATTGTAAACAACATGCATTCAGTAACATTTCTAACTCAGAGTAGAAATTCAGTATTTTAATTTTTAGTGGACGAGAACTTGAAAATCGCTTAAAGGCTGATAATAGTTTGGTGGATATTTTAGACATGATAGCATGTAACTAATACGGGTTTGGTACACCCTGGTGTCCTTAATAAATCTGTTTTCTTTTGCTGATCAAAAAAAAAAAAAAGAAAATATTTTTTGGAAACCTTGATATGAATTACTCATTTCAATTGGAATCAATGATTCGTTTAAATGGTTTGTGTTATGTACTTCGCATGTAAATGCAGTGCAAATGTCAGTATCTTGCCATTTCTCCAGTTCATAATCTTGTTCACACAAGAATCTCGAGAAAATTAAAGTGGATATACTTTTTCTAAATCAGAACAACCCTCTGTTGTATAAGAATCATGGAATACACTTGAGGTGTTAACTTACATGACAAGTAAGTGTTCCACTAAATTTGTGATGGAATAAAAACGTGTTCAATGATTCAAATCAATGTGGTCTTAAATGGATTAAATAGAATCTTGGCCTTTTGAATGAGCATTTTTTTTTTTTTTTACACACATAGGAAAAGAAATTATATTAAGGGGAAAGAAGAATGAACAAAAGCACCAAGGATAAGAAATCCTTGGGAAAAAAAAGGAAAAATAAATAAATAAATAAAACAAGAACAAAAGAAGAACTTGTCTCCAAACCCGCCTCAACACTTCTAAGATGAAACCAGAAAAGACCCCCTCAATTACAATCTAAACCCAAAGCTGAAAAGATCAAACAAACCTAACACGACTGCTAACCCACTTTCTTCCGATATATCAAGGCTGTCGTCCCCAATCAAACACCTGTATTCTGTATGCACTACCCCATAATGATGCTCCAAAATATCCTCCCCTCCTCTCACCTTTTTCTTGTTGATCCCTTTTTTCTGGTTACATAGACCAGATGATTGGACTTGGCTTTTAATGAGGCACTACCAGGTTCAGACAACCTAAGGCCCAAATTACTACAAAGGAGCATGTTCCCAGCTTTCCAAGTACTCCTTTGGGTTAATAACTACTTAAGAACGGGTCCCTGCACATGCATTCCTGAGCTAAGGTATTGGATTCTATGGCCATGCAATTATGCATTAATTCAGGACTTCTACAACTCTTGTGACCATTAAATTTTCTGGCATACATCTCTTTTCCACTAAGCACCCAACTGCATCTCCTACTCATGTATAAGTGCTAGAGCATGTTTCTAATGTTCTTAGTCAAAAGAAATAGTGGTTGATGCATGTATAGGCTAGAAGAATTAAGTCAATGAAAGCGTTTACTCATACATGGAGAGTTGTTCCCACGTCTATAAATTTTGCTATGTACTCAAAAATGAGATACCGTGTATTTTTTTTTTTTTCATGAGAAGTTAAGCTATTTTCTTTTTTATTCAAGATTTGTATCTTTTTAATGGACTCTAGTGAGTGATGCACTTATTTCCCTTAGAACTCTGTATCTGTGATTATCGGTGTTAGTTCAATTGTGAGTTTCCTTTAGTCCTGTACTTTGTTGGTTGGTGATATCTGCTTTTGTCCTCTTTCTTATCCATAATCCCTACTATTCATGTCCATGATTCCATCCCAGCTTCAAGTTGGTACCGATACCAACCCAACCCAGTATCGCAATCATTTATTGTTATTTTTTCTTCACATCTTTTAGGATAAAGATGTTCAATAATATTCTCCAAACTAACAGTATAATGTGTTGTAGATGGATACCTCATTAAAAGGGGAGCTCTTACCAAAGGTTGTTGAAGCATATTCTCGTCCAACAAGAATTGTCCGCGGGAAGGATGTGCATGATGATCTTGTGGTGTGTTTTCTTCCTAATTATAACTGTTATATTACTTATTAGAGCACAGGATTGGGGGTTGAAACTATGGAAAGCCTCTTTAACTTTATTTAATATTCCATTGGCTGTCTAATATGAGAAGGTAGTGTTAATATGATAGACATTTCTCTGTATAAGCCCTGGCTTCCTTTACCAATCATAACAACTGGTAAGATGGGGTTCTGCAGATTTAATTCATTACACACCTTTTGTAGCAACTGATGTCATAACAGGAGAATCTGAGTTATTTAATATTCCACTGGCTGTCTAATATGAGAAGGTTAATGTAATAGACATTTCTCTGTATAAGCTCAGGCTTCCTTTACCAATCATAACAACTGGTAAGATGGGGTTCTGCAGATTTAATTCATTACACACCTTTTGTAGCAATTGATATCATAACAGGAGAATCTGAGTTATTTAATATTCCATTGGCTGTCTAATATGAGAAGGTCATGTTAATATAATAGACATTTCTCTGTATAAGCTCGGGCTTCCTTTACCAATCATAACAACTGGTAAGATGGGGTTCTGCAGATTTAATTCATTACACACCTTTTGTAGCAATTAATATCATAACAGGAGAATCTTAGTTTTCCACACATTTGGGAACCTCTTGTAAGTACCTTATTTCCTCCTATATTCTTCCATGTACTTGACTATTTCTGTTCCTTTCTCTTTATAAGGATGGCTTATCCTCTCGTGTTATATCCTATATCACTGGATGGTAGTTGTTTATTAATAGTTTCTGAGGCTTGATGTGCTTGTTTCTGCTCATTCCATGGTTACAACTGATCAATTGTCTGTTACCCATGTTTAAAATAATTTTTCAGGTGAATGAGGATTTATTTGAGACAGTAGAGGAGAGAACTTTGTGGAGTACTTTCCTGTCAGTAAAGAACAAAATTCATTCTGGTACTTCTTTCTCCACTGATTTTAACTTCCCGCCATGCTTTAAAGGACCTATTTGATCAACCGAAAATTGCAAAGACGAACACATATTGGCTATACCTGATGCACTCTGATTCAAAATTATTATGTTTATAAAATGTTCTAAACAAAGGCTTTTATCAATATGATTGCAACTTCTCTCTTAACTTTTGTCCTCTGTTCCTATGAAAGGCTTAAATATTGACAGTTATTACTGAACATTTTCAAATAGGCTTACAAAATCTTAGGGTCAAGCCATTTATTAAACCGGGTTATTTTTTCCTCCTAATTTTGCATGCTAGTAATGCTGCGGTTTGTTCATCTATCACCAGCTATATTGTTAAATCTAATGGTGCTCTTATTTATTTATTTATTTATTTTTGCTCAGCTCTAGGATTTTCAGCAGAAATATTTTCAACCTTTGTAGGTATTGAAATTGATGATTTTGTTGAAGCATCTAAAGAACTATTAGATCCCCTTGAGGATTTCTTCAATAATGTCTTTGTCATGGTGGTAAGTTTTTCTTACCAATGGTTTCATGCTCATGCTTATGTGGTAATTTCTTTTGCTGGTTGCAAATTAACATTGCTATCCTCTTTCCTTTGAGTTGGAACCTGCCATAAAAATTAGTATGCAGTCATATACAACACAGAATGGAGTCTAAGCAGAAGAGGGGGAACACAAGGATTTTCTGTATTGAGTATTTATTGGTCTGGGAATAAAACTTTTGTTACGGTCCTCAAAAGTGATTTACCTAGTGAAGCAAAAATTGGTATTACTATCAGAAAAATTATGAAATAAGTCTTTTGCTAACATCGGTGCACCCCAAGGCCATTGATTCCTCATCAGTTTGCATTGATGATGAATGAGCCTATAGAACTTATTTGGAATAAAATTCTTTGGTGCATGATATATGCATTTCTTTACTTGGTGTGAGTGGCCATACAAGTGATCAATGATATAATGGAAATGTGGTTGTGAACAAAAAGTTTTAACATTTGCAGAATTGAAACAAAAGTTGGAATGCAAAACTAAATTCAAATCAAGGTTGGTTCTGCTCGGGCAGGTTTGCTCAGGAATGGTGGTTATTAATATACAAATGGTGAACTTAAGGTTGATGATCCTTTTGAAAGACATTAATCTGTCTAATGGTATTAGCTTACGTCTGTTGTAGGTTTTACTAGTTTAAAGGCATCAAAGACAGGCCAAATGGTTGATAATTTGTTCTCTACCTTAATTATCATGTGGAAATTGACTGTTGTGGATCCTGAATGCCATCCATCATCAGAATATATATACTTTTGTGGGGAATAGAATATTGCCTATATTGCTCTGTCCTCCCTTTTGCAGGAAGATGAAAGAATCAGAATGAACAGGCTCGCCCTTCTGAAAGAAATTGCAGATCTTCCAAAAGGGATAGCTGACCTCTCAGTTTTGCCCGGATTTTAGGTTTGATAAGTTCTATGTTTTAGAAAAGTAAATTGTATTGTATGGAAGAGAAATAATTTAGGTAAAACCAAAGGGGAGTTCGACGCATTTCCTAGTTGTTCCTAGAAGTAACATAGTTTATAAGGAAAAGAAAAAGAAGACCAATCATTCGAGTAAACTGTTCATTTGAGATACATGTGTCATTTTTCAAATGCCTCACGTCCACCCAAAAGAAAAGGGTATTATTTATGTCTCTCTGTCGGACTAAGTTTTGTAACATTCACAAAAAGAAATTTTGTAGAAGTATATAATATGGTTTTCATATTCCCATTGCCTTCTTCCATCTTGCAGTAGGATTCTTTCCCTTCCCTCCTTATGGTTGTCCATCTCAATATATTTTTTTCAAAAAGTCCCCATTATTCATTCCTGTCGATCTCACTCAACCCCCCCCCCCCCCAAAAAAAACAAAAACCCAAAAACCAAAAATATTTGGTTTGGTGTGTGTTTTAACTTTTAAATCATTCCTAAGAGGTGGCCCATGAATGGTGGCATTTTGCATTTAAAGTCAAATGTCCGGAGTTCACTCTCATCCAAGATGGCACTACCCACCAAATATGTTCCATGATAATGACAAGAAAATGTGCCATAAACAAAAGTAGAATTATTGTTCTTTTCAATTGCCAAAGGCAAATGGATTTACTCTTAAGAAACCAAATTGACATGTTTGGAGACCTCCCCCTCATCATACATACCTAATATTTTGTGCCCACTTTGTCTATTTTAGTTTCAAAATTCCTTCTTCCTTTCTAGTCTATTATTTTTTTTTCTTTGCAAGTTTAAGAGCACGAGTGAAGGATTTCCAATGAAATAATATTAGTTAAACCCAATAAATTAAAAACTAAATAAATAAAATTATATGTGGTATTATGTCTGAGCATATTTTAAAAATTCTTTTTCTTGATTTGAAAAATATATTGATAAATTTAAAATTAGTTAAATTTAAAAGGTTTTGATTTCCTGTTGATATATATAGAAAACATAAAATTTAGTTGGCATGCGGTTTAAGGTTACTCTTTTTAATATTTGATGTTGACGATGAGATCCAGCTGCTTTTCTCTTCCATTTCTCATAACATAAATCACAACTCACCAGACCGGTGGGACCTCTGAAATTTTTGTAATTCTCTTTTCTAGGCTTCTTTAACTGTGTATACAAACTCTCTCTCTTTCTTTACACCATTCAACAACCTTAATAACAACTTAAACAAAACCCTTATTTTTAGTTCTCAACCTATTGATTTATAATAATATAAACCTTAATTCTAACAATTAGGATCGATCATTTGAGAGATAAATATAAAAAAGATTAATAAATAATAATTTAATTTATATAGATTTTTCTATGTCACTCATTCTCAATTTATGGATTTGATTCAAAAAAATAACAAAAATAAGGTTTAACATTAACATGAGATTTATTCTTAAAAGTAAATTATCAAGGAAATCCAATCACAAAACATCTTCCGTTGAAAAATTTTATCTTCTTTCTCCATCTTTCGTTTTTCCTTTTCACTCTGCTTTTCTCTGGTGTCCACCGCTATCTCTCTCCCCTCTTTAAGTAATTTGACTTGGCTCACTTGATACAAAATTTGTCATGTGGCATCCACATCAAATGGCATGCCAGACGTCACATGACTGATGACTTACAATTTGTCCATAATTAGATTATGATCCCTACCGAATCTATCCTTCTAGAGTTTAACACCAAAATATATATATATATAACTTTATAAATCAATAAAGAAAATGAGTAAAATATTTAAAATTCTGAATATAATAATCTTTTTTTTTGGGCGGGTGATTAGTGTCTTTACCTTGTTCACCCATAATAAGATAAAATCAAACCTTCACATTCTTCTCTCGTTGTAAAAAGAGCAAACCCTAAACCCAATTAGGAAAAAAGATTCCGAACTTATTAACATGTCAATTTTGTGTTTTCTAATTGAATAAATAAACCCATAGAACGGGACATCTAAAATATAAAATTTTTATATTGGAAATAGTTAAAAAACAAACCATCCGCTTTAATAAATTAAAATTAATATTTCTTTTTTATTTTAGTTATAGAATTGATATTAGGAAACAACACCCAATGTGTTATATATCAAGTTATCAATTTTAATTATCTTGTTTATTATTCATACTTTTTCTACTTATATCTTTATTTTTGAAAAAAATATATATAAATATATATCTTTTGTTTGATTTTCAGGAAAAAAAAAAGAGAGGAAAGAAGAAATCTTAAAGAAATACAACAGTCGATTTAATAGATAAGAATTTTAAATTTTTTAATTAAGTTTTAGGTTTAAAATTTAAAAATAAAAAAATTATATTAGAAATTTTTTTTTTTAAATTGAGGGTTCGGGTTTGATAATATTATGATTAAATTAATAAAATATAATTTTAAATATACGATTAATTAAAAAAATAATAATAAAAAAACGCGCTTTGGGATACCGCAGTAGACAAAGCCCGAGGGAACATTGACGCAAGGACGTTCTCATCTCATGCCCAATAAATTATAAATAAAAAAAAAAAAGAAAAAAATGTTATTTAAATAAATCCATTGAACAAAGACAGCTCCTCCATTCCATTTATTGGAGATTAGGTTTTCTCCCTCACCCCATTGCGGCTAGGGTTTCTCTCTTCATATTTATCAAAAATCATTCTTCAAGCAGTAGTGAGGTGTGGTTTAGCCTAGCAGATCTAAAACATGGAGTCGTCAGAGTGTGAGTAGGGTTTTCTTCGATAGCATAAGTGAATCAATTAGGGTTTTTGGAATATTTGATTGTCGGGGATAATGGCGACGGCAAACCCTTTTGACCTCTTGGGAGACGATGACAACGAGGACCCATCGCAATTGCGTGCTGCTCAGGCTCAGCAGCGGCAGCTGCAGAAGGTTGCTCCTCCGAAGAAGGCTTTAGCTCCTAGCCAGCAAGCTTCTGATAAGCCTAAGCAGGCTAAGCTTCCTTCCAAACCTCTTCCACCAGCTCAGGCCGGTCAGTTTCTCCCTCTTTTCTTTCAGTTTCACTTTCTCTTATCTCATATCTATGTGCCTATTGATTCTAATTAAAATGTCGTTTTTCTTGTTATTTGCAGTTGATTATATTTTCTGGCTTTGGTGATTTATGATCTGGGTGTGACGCTTTGTTTTTGGTATAGTTGAAATGAATATTCATTTGTTTAGGGTTTATGATTAAGAGGCTTTCTATGTGACGATCTAAAACATTTGATCGATTTTAATTGTTTATAGGGCTACAACTCAAATAAGTCTTTAAGATTTGTAGGACTGATTGTCTTTGTTGTTTTCTTGGTATGTTGATGGGCGATTTGTGTGCCTTGAGTGGATGTTGTTGTGCACCTGCACTACCGGATACTATTGTCTTGATCAAGATTCAAGTGAATGGTCACTGTAGTCATTTAATATACAATTGTATGATTTGAGTGTGATAATTTGGTGACTGGTTCCAACCCTTATATCTTAATGGCCTGCCAATGCATATTGGTCACTGATTCAATGATTTATCTTTGTTATTTTTTCTGTCCTTTTGGGCAATGTACTATTGGTTTATGTTGTTGCGCATTTGAAATCTTTTGTCCTTCATTTTCATTTGTTCATGACACTAATGTGTTGGTCATGATTCAAGTTAGTTATCAACCATTTCCAGATTGGTTGTTTGATATTGTATTGTGGAGGATGTATTGGTTAGGAGTTGCTGAAATTGCAATTTCCACATGAGTGATAATTTGGCTTTGGTGAACTTGAAATGAAGCTTTAATATGAATTATGTAATTTTTTGTTTATTGAGGTCATGTGCTTTTGGATTTAAATACTTTGATTTGGCTTCAAATCTTAATGATTTATACCTTGCATATGGCATATATATGATTGATTGAATTTTTTCATCGAGCTAAATCTTGTTTTTGCACCTTTATGGGCAATGTGCTTTTGAGTGTCTGTTGTTAGTGATGTTACATAAACTCTTCACTTACGTGGTTGTACATGTGATGCATGGACCATGTGTTTGATTATGAATGTCATACACTATATCTTAGTGGGCGTTTGGTGTATTACTCTTTCCAACTTGTATCCTCAATGCATGCCCATATTACATAGGTTCTTAGAAATTTGAAGTTCTCTTCCATTTTTCACCATATGTTTAGAATACTAAATGGTCACCATTGTTTTTGGCATTTAGTACCATGCATTATTCTTGATGGAACTGTCATTTTCTATGATTAATTGTTTGTTTTTGAGTCTGAGTAGTCAGGGAAGCCAGAAGTGAAGGCGGGCGAGGAGGCGGACATGGAGGTGGTCGGGGATATGGTCGTGGCCGTGGAGGATTCAACCGTGACTTTGCCAACAATGAGAATTCCTTCAACAATAGCGGATTTCCTGCTAGTCAAGGTCCCCCTGAGGAGGGTGATTCTGAGAAATCCTCTGAAAGGCGTGGCTATGGTGGGCCTCGTGGTCCTTTCCGTGGTCCTCGCCGTGGGGGTTTCAGCAATGGAGAAATTGGGGATGGAGAGCGCCCACGAAGGGTATTCGAACGCCGTAGTGGAACTGGGAGAGGGTAGGTCACTTCTTTTCCTCAGTTTTTCTCTGTCCAGATCTACAACTGTAATGCTGTTTGACATGCAGAAATGAGATGAAGCGTGAAGGGGCTGGTCGTGGGAATTGGGGAACTCAGACTGACGAAATTTCTCAGTAAGCACTGCATTCACGGCACCGTGTTTTATTCTTATTGAGGCATTGCTCCCTAGCTGAAGTTTAACTTTTTATACTGTATCAGAGTTTTTTCCATTTATTTACCATTTGTGTATTTCAATGGAACCAGGTTGACTGAGGAGGTTGTCAATGAAAGTGAAAAGACGACGGGTGCTGAGAAGCCTTCTGCAGAGGAAAACGCTGATGCCAACAAGGGGAATCCTGTGGAGGAACCTGAAGAAAAAGAACCTGAGGAGAAGGTGAAACTAGGAGTACAATTGAAACTTAATACTTTGTGATCATGTGCCTTGACTATTGTGATCATGTGTCTTGACTATATAGATAACCTGAATTGACAGTTTTCTGTGAGTTTCGGAGATAAGTTCTAAAATGGGTTTCCTTATAGTAATGTACTTTATCATCAACCATGCAGCCATGTCCTTTAGACTTGCACAAGTAGTGCTTTTGGCAGTTAGAGTATTAGACCATGGTGCATATCTTTCCAAATGATCCCGTTCTTGGACGTTGTTTTGTTGGAAAATCAACTTCCTCAATGTAAAGTGAATTGCTTTTATTTTCATACGTGCTCGATCAGACAATGGACGTGATTCTTGTTTCTTTGCCTTATTGAACAAAAGGATCTTGTGGCAGTCCGTATGGTTGAGAAGTTTCTTTGCCGTGTTCTTTCTGTTTTCCTGATAGAATCCATTTGTGCCTCTTGTTGAAATTGTTAAATTGCTTTTCAAATAAGTTCTATGTTGGTCATGTCATGTTTGATTAAGAAGTTCATGCTATATATGGAATGCATTTTCTGCATAATGATTGTTCAAAAATGACTCGGTGTGTCTTTTGTTGTAAATACACTCTGACTGAAAGTACCAATTTGTTGGTCCCTCCTTGTATAGGAAATGACTCTTGAGGAGTATCAGAAGGTGCTGGAAGAGAAAAGGAAAGCTTTGCAGCCACTTAAGACTGAGGAAAGAAAGGTGGATGTCGACAAAGAGTTTAAGTCTATGCAACTGCTCTCAAACAAGAAGGATAATGCTGATGTCTTCATCAAATTGGTAAAATTTGGATCAAAGCTTCAGATTTGTATATCTTATTGTGGCTGCTTTGATGATAAAATTCATATGGATTCTCGCATTATAGGGCTCTGATAAAGATAAGAAGAAGGAAGCGGCTGAAAGGGAAGAAAGAGCTAAAAAGGTATTTGCAATTAACCAAGGATGGATGCTATTTATAAGTTGGTAGCATTGACATCTTGTAAGTGCCATCTAGAATGGACTAGGCGACTATTACCACGGCACTGCTAAACCTCAATGGTCCTCCGCCTCTTCACTTGGCATTTTTGATTTCAAGAATCCAAGATGGTTATGGTTATTCTTCTTTAATCTCAATTTATTTTGGAATTTACTATTTTATTTATAGTCATATCACAAGTCTTTTTTAATTCTAGATTTTCAAAGAATGGTGCTTGAGTCATTATTTTTTCATATTTTATGGCAACATTTGGAAGGTTTAGAATTGTCATTAAGCTATTCTAGCATTAAAACATGTTTTTGTCATCTAAAATCATATGGAATCCATTTATTGAGGCTTTGGCTCTTAATGTTGAAGTTAAGGGTTGTTTGAATTTTCTGCTTTTTAGAATTTCCTTATTCTTCACAACTCCTATTTTTCTTACTAATCAGGGATGTTGGTACTTAATTTGAAATTTCAGCATTAACCTTCTTTAAATACTTTTTCACTCTATCCACAAACCTTGACGGTTCCTACCGTCTCTATTGGACAATGGACAATCTTTACCAACTATTCTAGCAATTGTAGGCAATCCCAACCTTGAGTTGATCTGAAAGAATGGTATGATATTTGATTATTATCCTATTAATTGTGGGTAAGCCCACCTTGATCAGGTGTAAGGAATAAAATGGTCGAAAATGGTCTTACCTACATGGCACTTACAGATGTCTTCCTTCTAGACTATTCCCCCCCCCAAAAAAAAAGTTTTTATAGTATATGCATCTTCTTGATTGACTTATCTATGGATAAGATACTAGCATGGTCATACATATTGAACATGGATCCAACAAAGAGATGCCCATGCAGAAAATCTCTAAAGATTAAGACATTGATGTGGACTACACATGCAGAAAATCTCTAAAGATTGTCACATTGATGTGGACTCTATGCACTTGATGGTTTAATTTGCTACTGTATTCATGCATATGCACATAAGTATGCCATGAAGATTTATATTCCTGACCCACAGATACGGTTTATTGGAGAATAATACAACAATGTTCGACCTTTTGGACCCTCTCTTTTGTGGTCTTACTGTTATAAAGCCCAAAAGGCTTTTCTCCACCTTATTTTTACATAGGCAAGTATGTGTGTAATGTTCCCCACTCTTTTATCTTATTTTTTGTATGTCTAGCTGTATTGTGAGTTTTCTATCACACTAATTTATATTCTATGAGTAAATTAGAACAGTGTTAGCAGTAGAAGGGCTGAGATGACCATAAAAATTGCCTAAGATGGGTGGAGTGGAACATGCTGAAAAATTGTCTATATGATATGTGGAGAAATTATAGAGAGCTCAAAGTATAAGATATTTGGGTGGGGGAGGAGGTCTTGAAGTATCAGATGCTTTGTTTGAAATGTTTGTGCTTTTTGGACAGTGCAGATTCATGTGTTCATGTCCAAATTCCTTGAAAATAATCCTATCTTAACAAGAATTTGTCTTCTCAGTTACTTGATATACATGATCATCCTACTGTGCAGATTGTTTTATCCACCTCTGTGTTTGTTTTTAATGGAAAGCATATGAATATAGATATGATAATGTTTAGGCACATAAAGAAGCATTAGGCGCTGCTATTATTGTTCATTCAGGAGCAAGCCTGATTCTATTTTGGGCTGTCTTGCCTGAACAATATTAGGCTTCGAGTTTCCTCCTTTTGAGTTCTTGAATGATAATTAGTCTCCTGCTTTTGCCTTTTATAAGCTTAAAATAGTGTTGCTGCCACTGTTGTTTCATACCGCATAGTTTTGCTAGATTTGAAACATGCCTTCTATTTGACATTGGGCATTTGACTGTTTCTATAGTTTATTTTGTGTCATGCCTACAGCTGCAACTTGGCTTTGTAATCACCTAATTGTCTGATTGGCTATGAAAGCCTTAAAACCAGTCATTGCTTGTTAACTTTCATAGGCTGTTGAATAAAAAGGTCATAACTTTTTTAAATGTTATCTTGAGGCTCAAATAAAATAGAGTTTTATATTCTTTTTGTGCTTTTATGAACTTTTCAGATCAGGTCATTCTGATGTTTTATGTACTCTGTCAAAATTATCACTTTACAGACATCGGTGTGTACTGCTTGGTGTTCTGTAAATTAGATAAGAAGCGGTGCTATACCATTCCATTTTTTTTTTTTTTTTGACTGTTTTTGTATAACAGATGTGACAGTAATATTCTTGGTTGTTGCAGTCTGTCAGCATAAATGAGTTTTTGAAACCTGCTGAAGGGGAGAGGCATTATAACCCTGGTGGACGTGGCAGAGGGCGTGGTCGTGGTGGGAGAGGTGGTTTCGGTGGAGGCAATGCAGTGAACAATGCGGCAGCACCATCTATTGAAGATCCTGGGCAGTTCCCAACCTTGGGTGGCAAGTGAAACTCGTACTTGTCCTGCTTTTGATCGTTATTTTGTTCATGCCTTTGATCCAAGATAAGATTCGAGAGTTCCCAGGAAATTGACTAGAATAATGGGGTTTGCTGTATCAAAAAGATGGCTGAATTTTACTTCTCTTAGACGTGTAAATTTCAGGTGCTTTGTGGGAGTTACCCTGTAGTTCTTTTCCCACAGCGGTATTCTAAGTCTTACCTTAAAAAACCAGGGCATGTGAAACAATTTTCTTTTACTAGAATTAATTATGTCTCAGTTTTGTTTGGAACAGATGGAGATCCTTTTTGGTTACAATCTTGGCTAATATTTTCGACTTCTGCATGATTGACCTTAGACTAAATTCATGAGTTTTCCAGGAGAACCAACACCGGAAAAGGACTTCGTTTTCTTCAATGTTATTTTCATCAGGTCGATCCTTATCTTATCCCTATCATCAGGTCAACCTTTTCTTCTCCCTCTTATATGGATGGGGAGATGAAATTGGGTTGCAAAATCTGGATTATTGTTTTGCAGAGGTATGTACCTGTGCTGTGGACCTTACAAAATATGTAGATATTTATTTTTTAAAAAATTTTTTCTTAAAAATATAGAGCAGGTGCAAAAATTAGTGAATTTTTAAGTGATATGATGAGTATTTATTTTAGTATATTTGTAATTTTTCACCAGAGAGAAGCTCTGTATCACTTGCATGCATCTTATGTCATTTGTATGCATCTCATTCCATTCAACACTATGAATGTTAGTAGACCCTTTTCACATATCTACTGCGCAAAGGGATGGGGGAACGTATATATTTTTTGAATTTTAATAGTTATTTTTAAATTCGATAAAATATGCAAAATGATAAATTTCTACTTATCACAACTCACAATTATAAGCATGAGTTGAGTTTTTATCCCGTTACAAAAATTTATGGCTCTGCCCTGACTGTTTCCATTGCACGGAGGGAGCACACCAAAGCACAAAGCAGAAAAGCGCAAAAACTGGAACCTCCAGGATTGAGCCAGGAGTATCTGATGATGATGGATAAAATTTATGGCTCTGCCCTGACTGTTTCCATTGCACGGAGGGAGCACACCAAAGCACAAAGCAGAAAAGCGCAAAAACTGGATCCTCCAGGACTGAGCCAGGAGTATCTGATGATGATGGGAATCACTCAAGTGGGATGCGCGAGCTTCACACTGGTCTGCCGAGACTGGAAGGAGCCTTGTAGCATGCTTCTGAAGCTTTACTCTTATTATTAACAAACTCTTCTTTAGGTCGTTAATGAGTTTTAGTTCAAGTGGTACTTTCTCCCTCCCTTTTATAATAGGCCTCCACAAAAATAATAATAATAAAAAATAAATAAATAAAAAATAAAACTCTTCCTTGGTTCCTTATAAGCTAAAAAATTTGAGTTCCAGCTTGATGCTTTCAGTCTCGAGCTGGGCTGAAACTGGGTTCTCTTTAATCACTCCCAATAGACTTACCATAAGGCCTAACAGGGTTATCACAACTAAATTCTTTCCCTTCTCTCTTTTTGATGATTTTGATAAGAGAGATGTGTCAAAAGTATCTGCAAACATGAGTGAGTATAGATAAGTATGAATTATGGGTAGAGATCTGTTTTACTACTGGTAGCAATTTGGTGTACTTTTGATTTATTCCGATATTACTTATTAAAGGTATATCCTACCCTAAAATATAAGGTCTCTAGAATTTTTAACAGAGAATTTTCCTCATGTATAAAACAAATAACAACTAATTATTGAAGTCTAATCTCCACCCTTTGACACCACAAAGACATAGACTAGTGAATATGGAGGGCCAAAGAAATATTAACGAAGATAGTGACTTCAGGACTCTTAGAAGACGTCAAAGCTCATAGAGCTGCAAATGTAGTAGAGAAAGAGAGAGGGGGATGGAAAAGACTATGCTAGAAGAGTTATCCTCTAAATAGAAATCTACAAGGCGCTCGAATCAGTTTATCTCTAGATATCGGTAGTGGTACCGATAGGAAGAAAAAAAAAAGAATCTTTTGACATTTGTTGCATGTATACGACAACTAAAATAAAATTGTCTGAGGATGATTAAGTCGGATTGGTATACTTTGACCCTACGCGCAGAACACAAAGATAATGGAAACCATTTTGGGGGGTTGAGATTTTTTTTTTTTTTTTTGACAATAAAGGAGATAGAGAGAACAGTTCTACCATCTTCTTTCCACGTTCTCATGATCATGAGAACTATCTCTCGTTGTGGAGTATTTAGTTGAATCGTAACTCAACCCTACCTAACATGGTGAAAAGTGAAGAGGATGATATCATTGCTTCTATATCAATACCAATTGCAACGCTGTAGCCAAAACCCTTAAAGCTATGTTTTGAAATTAACATATGATGTCCATTAATATTAATATAATGCATGCTTTAACGACCCCCATTGAGATTATCAACCAGATCCTTTCACATAGTCAACACTGACAATCATATCTTGAATTAGAAGGGAAACAGGTGGTAATAATGCCAACCTAATCTTAGTGCATCATTGATTTTAGTCATCATTAATATTAGGTGGCATACATAAACAAAAGTATATAGTCAACTATATCTGGTGTAATGCATACTTATGCAGCTCACCCTTTGTGTTGGTTTCGCTAGGTTAAGTCTCTCTCTCTCTCTCTCTCTCTCTCTCTCTAAACTACTTTCTTTTCAATTTTGGTAATTTGTAGTCTGATGACATGATTAATATTGGATTCTATGGTAATCATATTATCGAATTTGTATTACAACCAATAATGATTAATGATAGTAATGAATTTCTTTAAACAAACAAACGTTGGCTTGCTGAGGGCAGATGAAACAGTTCAACAAGATACGAGTTGTAAAACAAATCGGGCTTTGAGTACTTTTGCAGCAGCATATTTAACCTTGCAAAGTCATTTTATGTTACTTTGGAGCCAAGACCAGACCACCCGAGAGAGAGAGAGAGAGAGAGAGAGAGAGAGGGAATAAGTCTTCAAAAGACGAGCAGCTGAGAGAGGGAGAATAAGTCTTCAAAGTATTAGGTAGTCAAGGGAAGAAAGCTACCAAATGCTTATTATATTTATTTTGAAAGACAGAAGTTGGGTATAAAAAGTACAGGTAGTCGTTAAGAGTAGGGGTCCTTACCCTTTTAAAATTATGTTCCAATATTTCTGATTCCCCATATATTATATGCCTATATAATGCACTAAAGATTTTACGAAACTTTTTATCTCTCTCTCTCTCTCTCTCTATTTGTGACCATAAAAAGAAAGAGGAGCTTGACATTGAGACAGAGAGATGGAGAGAGTAGTTGCAATTCTGATTCTAGCGGTGGCTGCTCCCATGGCCTACGCAGCACAGCACTCGGTTGGGGGTTCCTCTGGTTGGACCACAGGTGTTGATTACACCAAGTGGGCTAATTCTGAAACCTTCGCCCTCGGTGATACACTCTGTAAGTACCCTTCTCTTTTTCTTTATCCTAATATTTACAATCTTCTCATCCCGTTTTCAGTATTTTTCTAGTATTAAGAAAAATAAAGAGCTGTGATCGAGGATTTCTCCATTTGGGTCCTCAAAGCTCTCTCTCTGGCTCCAGAATTATTATATGAAATTTTAAATTCTAGATATTATTTCATTGTTCCATTTTTTTCATTCAGTGTTCAGCTATGGAGGCACTCATGGAGTAGATGTTGTGTCCCAAACTGACTATACCAACTGTAACGCCGGTAACGCCTTGCAGTCCTACAGCGATGGAAATACCATAATTACCCTTAACTCAACGGGCCCAGTGTATTTTATGTGCCCCACATTTGGTCATTGTGGCCAGGGCATGAAACTAGCAGTCACGGTAGGGGCCTCAGCCACCCCTCCTGGTTCCAATTCTCCTCCACCTCCACCTCCGGCCACCTCGTCTCCGACGACTCCATCCACAAGTACCGCCACCGCGAGCCCACCACCGCCGACGCATAGCAAAGCAACCCGAGATTATTGTGACAAGTGTCAAGTAATGCTTGGATTGTCACTTGTTTTGGGGACATTTCTAGTATTTTGGTGCTAGGCAAGAGGCAGTGCGGTGCTACTGATACTGGTTGTTTGGAATTGTGTACTTTTTCTATTTGGGGTTGGGGTGGCGGGGGGGGGGGGATCACTTTTGATGTTTTTATGAAGGTTTGGGATTTGGCAGGAAGTGGTTGTTGATATTGATCTATTGAGCAGTTATTTGTGTGATGGCGTATTGTGGTAAATAAATTTCATCTGTTACTTTTTTTTTTCTTTAATTGAGTAATATTCAGAATTATATTTTAATTAATTTTAATTTTATTTTTAAATTTTAAATTCAAAACTTGATTAAATGAACTAATAATTTCTTCGATAACCAACAAATTGATTGCGTGCATCAATTGTTAACCATCCACTCAAATGACTTAAACACAACTCTTGTACCACTGATTTATTTGACAGAGTAATATCAGGATTTTATCTCATACCATTGTTTAAGCAAATTATCTCCCAAGTTAATTAGGGAGATGTAACTCTTTTTTTTTTTTTTAATAACATTTAAAATTCAAATTTTAATAATTAAAATTGGATTTAGTCTGCATATAAAATATGTTTATTGCATCTAATTTGTAAACAACGTTGGTGAGTTATTTTGCATACTCCTTGCATATTATTTTAGAACCGTTCATAATAATATAGTTAATTTAACATTCGTTAGTAAAATTTTTTGAAATAATACCAAGAGATTATATTTGTATACAATCAAATTACGTAAATTGTAGAATTAAAGAATTTCATTGAACAAATGGGTGTGAGGCTTTGATTTCATGATTAATTAAGTTAAAACTGAAAATTTTACCTAAATTTGATTTTGGTCTCCATTGTTTTTTTTTCCTGATACAAGGAAATATATCCAAATGAAATTGAATCGAAAAAGAGATGATGGAAGTGGAGACATTCTATCACTTGAGTTGTTTCTAAAGGACTTTGGTCTCCATTGTTTGAAGAAATTGAAATCAAAGTGTTCAAAAAATCAATTCCATTTTGATATCTAACTCAAAACATTCTAATTTTAATTCTAATTCTAATGAATTAGGTTATTATTTGTGACTTAGAGTGAAATATAATAAATGTTATATTTGTGATTATGAGATTATCGTAATATTTTTTATATTAAAAAAAAATAGGGGTAATACTATATGGATTAAATAAGCTACCAAATAAACTTGATTCTGCATCACAATTTATATCACAAAAATTGGAATCTCTTAAATTTAAAATAATTTTTAAATCAATTAAAAATAATTCAATCCATTTAATTTTTTATTTTCTTTTTTGATATTATTAAAATGGAGGTCTGGGCCGTCCGGCTGGATATAGTAATAAGAAAAGGGTTGGGCCTCAAAGAACTGATTGGCGAAAGACAATCTGGAAATTGGCGGTAGGGCAAAAGCCAGCATTCATCTCAAGCTCGCAGAGCCAGGAGTCTGAATTCGAGACGCATCGAGAGAGAGAGAGTGAGAGAGATGGCAGGAGAAGAAGAGAACTCGGAGTTCTACCTTAGGTACTACGTAGGGCACAAGGGAAAGTTCGGGCATGAGTTCTTGGAGTTCGAGTTCAGACCCGATGGGAAGCTCAGATACGCCAACAACTCCAACTACAAGAACGACACTATGATTCGCAAGGAGGTCTTTTTGACTCCTTCTGTTCTCCGTGAGTGCCGTCGCATCATCGCCGACAGCGAAGTAATTCTCTCTTTCTCTTTCTCCCTCGGGTTTTGATTTCAGATTAGGGTTTCTGTTTCTTTGGAGTTTTCTAAGGTCTTGGATAGACAACCAGCGCGAGATTTAGCCTTTTTTTGGTTCATTTGCCGTGTTTATTGGAACTTCATTGCCTGCACTGTGATTTTGAAGCTATGTTTGTAAGTTCTAGGGTTTTAATGGGAGTGGAGAATTCATGTTTTTAGGCAGTGTTCTCTGATTTTGATGTCTTTTGATTTTTCGAAGGTCTTGTCATTTAGACAAGAAGCACGAGATTCAGCGTTTCTTTTTTCGTTGATTTACCGTGTCTATTGAGACTCCATTTTCTGGAATCTATGCTTTTGAAGTTTTGTTTCTATAAAGTTCTAGGGTTTTAATGGAAGCGAAGAATTCATGCTTTTAGGCTATGTTCTCTGATTTTTGATGCGGTTATCAGTGTTCTTCACTTTTATAGGGTTGTGTCACGCTTACATCTTCCTAGGGTTTTAAGCTCCCATTTTGAGTTTGCTTTGTTGGTTCGAAGGTTCAATTTTTATAATTATTGGGGGATATTGGTATACTGTCGTGGATTGCTTTCGGGTTTTCCTACGCTTTGTGTGGAGTTTTCTAGTATTAGTGATTATGCATATTTTTTGACATGATTGAATTGGTGGTGATTGTGTTTTCAATAGATTATGAAGGAAGATGATATGAACTGGCCAGAGCCTGATCGTGTTGGACGGCAAGAGCTTGAAATTGTGATGGATAATGAGCACATTTCATTTACTACTTCTAAGATCGGATCACTTCTTGACGTTCAAGGCAGTAATGACCCTGAAGGGCTTCGCATTTTCTATTACCTTGTTCAGGTATGACATTTATGTGGCCATCAAGATCCTTTAATTTTAATTGTGTCCCTTGGCTGTCTTTAGTTGATGTTTATTGACATTTGAAGTTCTAATGGGGTGTTTATTTCTTTCATTGCACGACAACTAGTGTGGTTTTTTTCTAGCTATTTGTAGTCTTATTGAGTGTGAATGTAGAAGCACCTTTTCGTACAGAAGAGGAAGGTAGGCTGGTTTGAAGAGGAAGATTGAAATTAAATGATTGTATAGCGAGTGGATTTGATGCTGAGGGTGTACAAAACTATGCCATTAAAAGTCCGTTCAAATTAAATTCTGGTCTTTTCAGTTGCTTAAAATAAAAAATGAATAAATAAATGAAATGTGGTTGTTTATTCTGTTTTATAAGTATATTGTAGTTTCAGTTGGGTAAAATTGAAGTGGAAATATTGCTCCATTTAACATTATTGGTGTAAGCATCATTTGAGTGCAGGTACTTATTCCATTTGAATAGACCTTTTTTGTTCTTTTCTAGACTCCTTAACTCTGGTACATTAGGGAGAAGAATTCTCGAATGCAGCTGCAAGAAGATGGTGGGAGCCTGAAAATGGCAATCTTCGATTAGACTTGTTGGTCATGTGTATGGATGGTTGTTTTTCAATAAGATGATTGAGAGTTTATAAGGTCATGAAATTTGTTTGGTAATTTATTTCCAAAAGAGCTTATAAAAATAAGATGTTTAGAGCTTATAAGCCCTTTAAGAAAAGTAGTTTCACCCAACTTTTTTTTTATGCAGCTTATAAACTGTTTTATTTTGACTTATAAGCTAACTAAATTACTCTTATTAGTGTTTCATTATCCTAGATTTACCTTTTTCATGTGAGTATGTAACTCACTGTGCCCTTTTTTGGTCATTTTAATACTAAAGTTAGGTTATAAGAACTTGTTGTTACGAATACAACTTATAAGTTCATCGAATATCTTATTAACCGTTTGATCACATTCTATACAAAAAACTTGAACTGTTTATTTTGAAAATAAGATATAAGAGGTTATAAGTTGCAAAAATATTTTATAAGTTTTAAGAACTTAAAAGCCATTTAAAGTAAGTTTAGCCAAAATAGCCCTTTGTCATTACATCACACAACATTCTGTCGCTTACTATAGTGTCATTTTTTTAGAATCTTTTCCATTATTTGCTTATGTATGGAAAGATTACCGGTTATATGCACAGTGATCAGGAATCTTCCAAATTCATTTGATTTCTAAATCAGATTATTAATCCTTAACTTTTCGACGAAGCATTCATTAGTGGTTGTGAATGGCTGATTTCTGCAACCCTTTTGACCTTGGCTCCGTCTGCCGCTTGCTTACATCAAGCATGGCATTTTTAAGCATACTGTTATAACCTTTCACGTAATCACGTATCTCAATTTATTTTGAATCTGGGTTGTTATAACAGTTTTTATTGTTGACAGTTCTTTGTAAATGTAGAAGCAAAAATGATTGTTTTATCTTACCTTTTGATGTTACTTGAGATTTTGTTTTTGTTTTTTTTTTTTTTGGGGGGGGGGGTTAAAATAATATTCTGGACTTTAAACTAGTGAAATTCTCACCCATGGATGTTCAAGAATTTGGACTCTCTGATACTTTCTTAAGCTCTTTTCTACATTTAATGGCTTGAGTTCCGTGAGCATATGGACTGACTTATATTGTTTTGCGGTTTCAGGACTTGAAGTGCTTTGTCTTCTCCCTTATCTCACTTCATTTCAAGATCAAACCAATATAAGGATCGCAGCCGATGTGTTCAAAGTGTGCCCTTTCTAATATGTTTTGTCATGTACCTTTATGTACCTTTTTTCCGACTGACCTGTTCTAATACTTTTATGTGGCTTTGTAGTTGGTCTAGACGTGCATATGCCATTCTTGGATGATGGGAAAGTGTGTGACCGTGTGGATTTTCTTTTTCTTTTTGTTTTTTTTTTTTTTTTTTTTTTTTTGGGTAGACACCATGTGGATTTTCTGGGGTCTTCTAAGTGAATCCTAAGGGTAAGTTTGGTCCGTGGGGGAGGGGAAGGGGAATGAAAATATTTATTTCACTTGATGAAAGTAATTTCTTTTAATTTTGTTCGGTAGGATTGGAAGTATATTTTTTTTGTTTGGTTAGAATGAAAAGTGAAAAGAAATATTATTAATTTTATTAGTATATCTTTATGAAATGATATTTTTAATATTTATTATCATATTTTTTTTATTTTTTAATTTAAAATATTTTTAAAAAAATATAATTTTTTTTATAAAAATAGTTATTTAATATATTTTTTATTTTATAAATTATTTTTATTATTATTTTGTATTAAATAAAATTAGATATTAATGTAAAACGAAGTATAAAAAAGTAAAATTAGAAAAAATAATTTATTAAATAAAATTAATGAATAAAATTAAATTTTATTACTTTATATTAAATAAAATATAATAATAAAAAATAATGAATAATTTTATAAATATTAAAAAAATAAGAATAAAATTGTTTAAAAATTTTATTTCTTTTTATTTTTGTCTATTTTAGGACGAAAATGATTTTTTAAGAGAAAGAAAAAAAGATTATATCTTACTTTTATTTTTTCTCTATTTTTTCTTCTTATCAAATGAGTGAAATTTTTCATTTTTCTCCATTTTTTTTTCTTTTCCATTTTTTTTTTTCACTTTTCATCCCGATCAAGTTATCTCTAAATTTGACAACAATTTCTTGGCGGCTAAAAGAGGTTCCAAGTTTAATGAGATCTAGAGGCTTTGTGTTGCTCTTTTTGAGTTTCTTTTTATTGCAGGAAAAGAATTATGCGGGATTTGATCTATCTGGTATATCATGTATTCTAGGTTTAATAAAATCTCGGGGTTCTAAGAATGCTGCTTAATTTTCACAATAGAAGGTATTGAAGTAATTAATATTGTATTGCTCATTAATCCTTACCAAATTTAATTAATACTAATCCATTTGTCCAGAGTTGAATGAGAATTTTAGCTGTTCTTTCCCCTCACCACTTGCTACTAAAATATTCTCACCTATTAATTTTGTAATAAAAGCAATAGACCTAAATTTAATACATATTGATTTAGATTTATGAGACTTTCTCATCAATTTTTAAATTAAATTAATTGTGAAGAAAGCCTATCAATCATGCTCTTCTTGGCTCAAGATCCAATTTCAACTGATGAAGCTTAGAGTTAAAAAAAATCCTCAAGAGGATAATCTAGTGATTATAAACTTTTCTCCAATCCGGTGATCTCAAACTTAAATCTTGATGTAATCAAAAATAAAAAAGCCTAAAGTTAAAAAAGTTTATGGATTTAGTCGAAGGTTTTGCTTTTATGTGAGGGAATTTATATGAACTAATTTAAATATTTTGAGTCTAAACGATTCAGATTTAATTAATTTTGCAAGTCTAAATTAAGTCACCGAGTTTGCAAAAATTATTAATCTAGTGGGTAATTCTCTAAGTTTAGAGGCCATAGTAAATAGTTCAAACAAATAAATAATTATCGATTAATATAATCATATGTTATGATTGGAAAAAAGAGTAGTAGATTAAAAGCAATCATTTTTTGAAATTTTAAAAAATTTACACAATTTTAAAAATTAAACTAAAAAATGATTCGTCTCTTCAAAAATTAAAACATGAATTCTTTAAAATTATAATTTTAAATATATATTATATTTTATTTCTCAATCTAAATTTTTTATTTCCTCCTACAGTATTTGCCTAAAGGTGGGCCGGCCCAACAATGGTTGTTCAAAATGAAAAAGGACATTATAGTCATTTCATAAGAAAGAAAATGAGAGGGAGCAGCTCAGGCCTCAGGTGCACACCCTCAAATTTCACCAATCCACGTTTTGGCGCTTCCAATGCGCTTTCGCTCTCCCTCCTCCAGACTCGAATTCAAACATTTCCCCAAGATTCTCTCACTCTCACGCAAGGAAAACCCTAAATCGATGCAAAGCGTCACCTGATCTACAGTCTCTCTCTCTTTCTCTCACACAGTCTACGCCATGTCAACTCCTCTCACAGCACATGAATTCAGTTCAGATTCGTTCAAGCACGAGCTCGACAAAGCTTCGCATCTAATGGCGATTCTATTGTGAATCGGACACCCTTTATCTCCTGAAGAACTCGCTTCCAGATGCCAATTGTTCAACGCCTCACCTAATTTCATTCGATTCCTCTGCTTGATCCCTTATTCGCCAATTCTCTTAGCCGATAATTCATCACTCGTTATGATTTCTTCTATCGCGTTCTTCGCTCTAGAGTTGTTTGAATTAAAGTTGCGCGGACAGTTCGTGCCGAGACTCATGCTTAGAGTTTTGGACTTGAGGAGTCTAGAAGAGGGTGGGGAGATAATGTGAAGACCTATTTTAGGAAGCGGAAGGGATCGACGATTGTGGATTCTGATGTGTTTTCAAGGACTAAAAGAAGAATGCTGTCTCTGCCTTGCGCAGAAACTGGTAAAGGTACAGTTTTTAGATCAATTCTGATGTTTTTGTTTGATGGATCTTTGGTAAAATTTGTACTATATTCTTAATTCCTAGCAGGTAAAGTTGATTTAAACGTCTTTCCTTTGCCGGATCAGGAACCAGACGCTCCTCTTCAGGTATGCTTGAATGGTTCTACTAATCTATAATGTTGCTTTCCCAATGCTGGTAGAGGAAATTGGTTTTATTTAGTCTGAAATGATATGTGGAGGGGAAATTTTTGTCCTCCTCTGAATCAATTGATTTGATTTGCTAGGTCGTGGCCATAGCCAAATCATTCGATCTATTGGGTTTGCCAGGAGTTACTGATACTGCCAACTCGAAGGATTTGGCCATCACTGGATATAACTTGGGGTTTATGAACAGAGAGAGCGCTAGAGTTCTCTTTCTAGGTGATGGAAATGCTGGACATTCAACTACGACTTTGAATGAGGGTGAACAATTAAAAGGCGATGTTGGGATTGGAGCTAACATCACTATGAATGAGCATGTTCCAATTTCTGTTAGAATACCAGGGAATGTTGATGCAAGAAGAGAGAATTTTTTTATGTATACGTGATCTTAATATTACGGCTAATTTCATAAGCGAGTTTGAAACTTGGATTTTGAAGGAGGAAAATGTTGGTGAAATGGGAGCTGGCGATGCACTGGATTGCTATTCTTTAGATTTCCGAGAGACTAGTTTACAAGAATATGTTTCAACATTTGAGGCTGCTTTACATAGAAGGGTTGCTTGTGAAGCTTTGGTGGTCAAGTCAACATTTGAGGCTGCTTTTCGATGTATACCTGATCTTCACTTTTAGTTGCTACCTGGTGAACTGGATTTGACTGATA